>CM076582.1:1622456203-1622687409 GCA_034641835.2 Pinus albicaulis
CAGCTCTGTGACCAGAAACACAACGTTGGTAGTCGTTGTTGGTGAAAACCACTCAAGAAACCAAACGGTATTGAAAACCATGTTTTAGACGGCCGTATTCGTTTCCATTGATCAAAAACGGTTTCTAGTGAAATAGATGGTTTCCCACATCGCTTTTTCTAAAAACGTCTCTCCGGTTTGGCTGGAACGTTTTCGTTTTGGCTAGAATGTTTTCCTCCATTTTTTAAAAATGGCAATTTCATTTCTCAAACTTACTAATTTTTGTAAGTTTCCTTTTCTAATTGCGTTTCCCGCCTGTATTCTCCCATTGCATGCGAGCTAGCAGTTGGCAGCCTAGAAAGTTTGACGATTTAAGCTGTTGCAAAGTAAATTTATCCTTTCAGCATAAGCGGGTGTGAAGGGTTTCCTCTGTAAAGCTTGGAGAGAAGCTTATTCAGTGTGTGGATTCCCAATTTCCTGGTATGTTTTGATATCACCTTTGTATCTCACTGTATGTTAATTATTTTTTTTTAAATTCCGTCTTCAATTATGTTCGTTCGGCCTCACTGTTGACATGAGACTCTTTCCATTTTTAATGTCTCTAGCTGGGATCAGTAGTACATACTACACCAACGGCTTCTGCCAATTATCTATCTGTTGTCAAAACTTTGAAGTTTGAACTGCCCTTTTTGAACTGGCATAGACTGCTAACATCTTCGGGCTTCTTAATTTCAAGGCGATATGGCTTATATATTGCCGCAACTTTGGATTTGTAAAGAAGATAGGGGACCATTAGCTTTCTGTAATTATATTTTTGAAGTATGATTCTTCATTCGACAATCTTTGTTGATAGATACTTTGGTTCATAACATCTCTGTGAATGAATATAGAATCCAATAGGCCTGTAGTTTAAATATAATTTTGCCTGTCTGTAAAATTAAATAGGCCTCTGTTTTAACTGCTCAAGGCATCTTTGAAAAAGTGGTTGATTTCCGGAGCGAAATGGCTTATATATTGCCGCAACTTTGGATTTGTAAAGAAGATGGGGATCATTAGCTTTCTGTAATTATATTTTTGAAGTATGATTCTTCATTCGGCAATCTTTGTTGATAGATACTTTGGTTCATAACATCTCTGTAAGTGAATATAGAATCCAATAGGCCTGTAGTTTAAATGTAATTTTGCCTGTATCTAAAATTAAATAGGCCTCTGTTTTAACTGCTCAAGGCATCCTTGAAAAGGTGGTTGATTTCCACCGGAAGGCAGAAAGAAGTAAACTCGAAGTTGTTTATAAGAAGTATTCACATCGAGATTTTGGCTATGTTGCTTCTTTAAGCCCTGCGGGAACAGTTGCAGCTCCAGCGATTGATAAATGTGCACACTAGATTTACTCCAGGAACCCTCGTTGAAGTTTGCCCATTCTTCCGATCGGTTGAAAAGTGCCACTAAGATAATGTTTCCGGTTATGTGTATGTAAAATTGTATATAGCCCCTTACGTGACATGTAAATTTCTGGTTGATTATTTTTCATACATTGAAATTCTCATTAAATTCTGAAGAATTAGCTTTCATTAGCAAGATAAATGCTAAATGCTTTGAACTTTATAAAACCTAGGAATGCAGAAAACCAACTAAAATTCTTCAAATTCAAATAAGAGTAAAAAGGTCTACCTAGCAAGAGAGTTGGGCATTCTACCAAGCAAGTTGAGAAGCAACTTCAGATGAGGAGAAGGGCTTCCATCCAAAAGTGTGTTCTCTAGATTAAGATCTTGGTGACAAACTTGTTGCACATGACCTAAGTCTAAGTTCCTTAGAGTGAGGTTATTCCAAAAGCACCAGAGGATTGAATGCCAATTTTTCCCAAAGAAACATCTAGTAATCTACGCTTGTTGTCTCGACAACAACTAGAGTATAAAACTGGACCCACAAGAATGTGGGATTATGGTGGTTCACAAGATGATGGAGATGATGAGCTTCCACTTGAGGTGCTACAAGACAATGCTAAAGACATGCTTGATAATACCAAGAAGTCTACTGACCATAACAATGCTTTTGGAATTGGGTCAAGCTCAACAACTATTCTAGAAAATGAGCTTGACAATCTAGATTATTAGGTTTATTTGACTTTTTCCTATGAATTTTTAGAAGTGGCTTTAGAGATACATCTATATTAAAAAATATAAATTTAATTATGGGCTAAATTAATGATGGGCTAAATTTTTGGATGTCACAAATTATGACATCTTTCTTAAAACTAAATCACTCTTTATGAATGTTTATTTACAAATTCACATGTGGAAACATTGAATTTTTATGATTAATGTTGTGTTTTATATTGTTAACTTTTAGTCTTGTTTTTTCTCTCTCCTCGTTTCTTATAGGCGAAACCTATAAATTTCGTTTCTCGTATCGTTTTTGTTTCTCGTTTCGTTTCCCGTTTCCCGTTTCTGGTAACATAGCTCTCCATGTAGAATGGAGGAAAGCGAATCGGTTGCGCATCTCTCGAATCAAATACTTGAAAGATAAGATCAACGATATAGGGAGAAAGTGTCGAACACGATCTTGTCATGATTACCTTGAATGGTATGATTGATGATTATCATATATTTATTATAGGGCAGCGGAGGAGGAGAAATCTCCCACCTTCGAATAATTGAGAGGGATCTTGATGCGGAGAGGTGAAGGAGGGATGAATCTGGAGATTATAGATCTCATTCCAATCGCAAAGCCTTTCAAGGAAAGTCAAAGTATGATGAGAAAGAGGAAGAGGTGATAAGCTAGAAAAGCTGCATTATAGGTGAACCAATCAGAGAAATGATTCCCAGTGATTCAAATTGTTGGTATATTAATGATAATCTATCTCCGTTAGAATGGAGGAAAGCGAATCGATTGCTGCATACATCTCTCGAATCAAATACCTGAGAGATAAGCTCAACGATATAGGGGAGAATGTGTCGAACACTGATCTTGTCATGATTACCTTGAATGGTATGACTGATGATTATCATATATTTATTACAGGGCTGACGGAGAGGGAGAAATCTCCCACCTTCGAATAATTGAGAGGGATCTTGATGCAGGTAGAAGAGAGGCGGATGAATCTAAAGCCTTAGAGTGCAAATCTCACATTTATGGCGAAGAGAAAGCCTTTCAAAGGAAATTAAAGAGTATGAGAGAAAGTTGGTGGTACAGCTCAGAAAATACCATTACAAGGTATGACTCCAATCTGATTCAGTGATCAAATGTTTTTATTGTGGTAAATCTGGTCACATTGCTAGGAATTGTCATAAGAAGAAGCTTGATCAAACTTGACACAAACAAAAGAAGCATGCAGGGCACTTTGCTGATGAAGATCAAAATGAGGACCTCAAACTGTTTATGTTTGATTATTTTCTCTTTGCTGAGAATGATGAAACAGAAACTTGGTTTGTGGATTTTGGAGCTTCCACTCACATGATAGGTAACAGACATTGGTTTGAAAATTTTAAAGAGACAAAAAATGGTGCTAATATCTACCTTGGTGATGACAGAGGTTACAAGATTAAAGGGTATGGAAATATTCCTGTGATATTGTCTGATGGTAATATTAGGTGTATTCAGAATGTGATGTATGTACTAGGAATTAAAAAGAATATGTTTTTTGTCTCTATGATTACATATTAGAATCTAAAGGTAGAGTTTATAAAATCTTATTATGTTATTGAAGATCCGTTGGATCATTTGAAGCCAATTGCATCAGGGATATGAGTTGGAGGCCTGTACAATTTGAATGTTACAAGCACGCCACATCAAGTGTTAACTTCAACATCTATGAAAAAAACTAATTTGTGGGATCAAAGATTCAAAAATATCAAACTTCATGATTTATTGTTGCTTCAGAAAAAATGTATGGTCAATGGTCTCCCTATTTTAAAAACCACACATATTGATTGTGAAGAATGTGCACTTGGGAAGATGCACACGGATGAATTTCCCTCAAATTTAGATAGAAGGAAGAGAGATATACTAGGACTTGTGCACACTGATATATGCGGGCCGATGTAGACAAGGTCATTAGGAGGTGCTTATTATCTTGTATTATTTGTTGATGATTGCACAAGATATACCTCGGTATATTTTCTCAAAAAGAAAAGTCATGCTTTTGAATATTTTAAGGAATTCAAAAGAATGGTTGAAAAACATACAGGGAAAGATGTCAAAATTATCCACTCATATCAAGGGGGGAAATACAATCTTGGGAACTTCATCAAATATTGCAAGGGCCATGGAATAGTTCAACAGTTTACAGTACCCCACACTCCGCAACATAATGGGGTTGCAAAGAGAAAGAACAAAACTTTGGTGGAGTGTGCACGCAACATGATAAAAGGCAAGAACCTATCTAATGGATTTTAGGAGGAAGCTATAAATGATGCAATTTATTTAAAGAATAGGATTCCAACAAAGAGTCTTGATCTTAAGAATCCATTCGAAGCTTTATATGGTTTTAAGCCCGCATTTAATCATTTAAGAGTATTTGGTTCGAAAGCTTTTCCTCGTGTTCCAAACGAGGATAGGAAGAAATTGGATTCTAAGGCCATAAAATGCACATTTGTAGGGTATTGTTCTAAGTTTAAATCATACAAATTGTTTAATACATCTACTTAGAAGGTGTTTGCGAGTAGAGATGTCATATTCCATGAGCAGGTTGATGAAGGGAATAGAGACAAAGGCTATGAGGAGTGACACATTCCTTTGTTGATTAAAGATGGTAATGATGAAACTAAAGACAGTTATGTGCAGTAGCAAAAATAAGAATCAAGTGATGCAGGGACAATCAACAATCCGATTCCACTAAGGAGTGAGCAAGCGAGATTTGAGGCAAGCCTGCTACCAAGGAGATCAAGCAGACTCAATTACGAGAAAGGTATAAAGACTATGCTCTTATGACCAATATTTTAAACGTTGTTAACCATGTAAGTTATAATGAAGCAAGACAATTTGATGAATACAGAGGAGCCATGAAAGAACAATATGAGTCAATAATTAGAAAAAAAACATGAGATTTAGTTGAATTGTCTAAAGGAAAAAAATCCATAAGATGTAAATGGTTATATAAGCCTAAGTTTAAATCAGATGGAAGCATATACAAATATAAATCTAGGTTGGTAACTAAGCGGTATTCGCAGAAAGAAGGCATTGAATATGAAGAAGCCTTCGCCCCTGTAGCTAAGTTAAACACCATTAGAATGTTAATAGCCTATGCTACAAAACATGAGTGGAAGATACATCATCTAGATGTGAAATCTTCTTTCTTAAATGGTGAGTTGAAAGAAGAGGTGTATTTAAAAAAACCTAAAGGGTTTGTTGAGTAGGGGCAGGAAAAATTAGTATGTAGATTAAGGAAAGCATTATATGGATTGAAATAAGCACCCAGGTCATGGTATGAAAAAATAAACTCTTTCTTTTTGCAAAATGGTTATAGGAGGAGAAAAAACAACCCAAATCTACATATAGTTCTTGATGAAAAGGGGAAATTTGTTTTGATTTCTTTATATGTATATGATTTAATTATCACTGGAAATGGTGATGAGTTGATTAAAGAAATCAAAGTGCATATGTCACAGGTTTTTGAGATGAAATACCTTGGAGAATTACACTATTGTTTTGATCTTGAAGTCTGGAGGGATTATGGCCAGACTTTACTGTCTCAAGGAAACTATGTGAGGGGTTTATTGAAGAAATTCAGAATGGATTAGTGCACAGCTGCCTTAGTACCTTTACAACATAATTTCGAACTTCATAATGATGATGGTCCTAAGGAGGTGGATGCTACGCTGTATAGACAACTAGTTGGGAGTCTGATTTATTTGACTACAACTAGACGTGACTTAACTTTTTCAGTAAGTGCATTGAGTCCGTTTATGTCAAAACCTATTGAGAGTCAATGGGTGGCAGTGAAAGATGTCTTAAGGTATATTCAGGGAACCTTAGAATGTGTTATTAAATATACTAATTCTTTTGATCTTATATTGATAGGTTTTTCAGATTTAGACTGGGTTGCAAATCTCGATGACAAAAGATCCATAACAGGTTGTGCTTTCAGAATTGGGTCCGATGTCATTTCATGGAGTAGGGAGAAGCATAATATTGTATCCTTATCTTCAGAGGAAGAAAAGTACCAATCTATGTGTGCAGCCACTTGTGAAGCAATTTCGTTGAGGAGACTTCTTCATGACGTTGGAGAAGAACAAAAATATGCTACAGTAATCTGATGTGACAACCAAAGCTCAATCAAGCTGATGAATAATCTTGTGTTTCACAAAAACAAAAAACATATTGATACTAAGTTTCACTTTGTTAGGTAAAAGGTTCAGTCTAAAGAAATATTTATTGAATATTGTAGTACCTGTGAGAATGTCGTAGATATTTTCACCAAGTCCATTAGACACAATAAATTTGAATTATTTAGGGGGATGTTAGGAGTGCAAGTGAACCCTTTCTCCATTTAGGGGGAGTATTGAAATTAATGGAGAATATGTATCATTGGAGTGGGGTTGTTTCATAGTTATAACGCGTGTCCTAGATTAGGTGTCAGTTACAATCTCGCTATTCTGATGTAAACTTGTATATTTGAGATTCTAATGATTAATTAACAGAGTGTTATCTTCTTGGGCAGTCTCTAGGTGCATCTTGCTCAACTGTGAGCTGCTAGTTTTTAATATATAAGTTTCATCCATATGTATTTTTAACAATAGGGCATGTCATTTGTCCTCTAGTAGAAAAATAAAAAAATATGTGGCCACCACAACCTTCAATGGATGTCAATAATATGACCTTGAATTGAGATACCTTGATAATCTTTTTTAGCAAGTAGGGAAGGTGTACGAAAGTAATTACGTAGCTACTTTAGATAAGGATGTTGATAAAGTCTTAGGGCTTCAAATGGATTCAAATATCTCAAATACTATTATTTACTTTTGTTGGGGAGGCTTCCTTGAGAGAAGTCTTGTAGACTCATGATTCTCTCATTTTTCCTTTGACTAATACTGAAGACAAAGTTCATGCCAGAGGGTAGTTAATGAATTTACAGTCAAATAAATTTGACATTGAAATAGGGGAAATTGATCATGAAGATGTTATTAAATTGAATGAGGACCATGTGTTAGAGTCCTAACCTCCCTAACCTCAAAACAGATCGATTACTATGTGTTGTTATGTATGGAGGTTGTCATTAGTAAATAAATTCCATGTAGTAGTGTGAAAAAATTTATTGTAATAAGGCTTTCTACAGGGTTCCTTCTTTGGAATGTTCTAAGGGGATAGAAAGTATCAAAGATGTAGAAGCATTGTATAAAATGTATTGGAAACCTCCAAGGTTTATACTATTGAAGGGTATCTACTCAAAGAGGCAAGTGAATATTTATTCCATATCAATATAGATAGAATATTCTAGTTCAAGTTGTCCATTGCGTTTGAAATCCTATTCCTTTAAATACAATATGTTTGAGAAAAATTTATAATTTATATTATGAATATTTCTATTTGAAACATCACAAGTGCTATCAAATAAATTTTGGTCATACATTTTTAGAGAAATTTTTTCCATGCTAAATAAGTTTCTCGGTTTTTACAAATAACATGGTAATATATTGTTCAATAGGTGCACATGTGGTTAGAGAAGCATGCATGTAGTAAATATAATAGGTTTAACTTGGTTGAAAACCTTTTAAACCTTCATTGGTACCCCTTCTAGTGGCACAACAATAGATATCACTTACATATAGAATTTCACTTCCATGTACCCTCAAGTATATTAGTAGTCCTATAGGTGTTTTGAAATTAAATTTAGATCAAGTACTCGACTGCTTGACTACTATAGTGGCACCAAGAATAGTACTAAAAAATATTACTCTCTAGTACATGGATAGTTAAGTAGTACAACTAAGGGTATAGTTGAACCCCCTTAGTTATAGCCTTGAGATATTAGGCCATGTACTATTATTGGATCCCATACGTATTTAGAGAGCTATAACATGGGTTTTTCCTTGTCGTTAGGACCCTTGAAGCATTATTCCTTGTTGCAAATCCAAAAATCTTATAAACAAGGGGTTGTGTTGAAAATTTGAACATTTAGTAATAAAAATATTTGCTTCCTATTACAATTTTGGGAAGTTCCTATATAATATTCCATATTAAGAAAATGAGAAATTTGTGTTGACATTATGAATAATGTGTTTTCATTGATGGAAACCTAGTTGTTAAAGATGTCAAAATGATGGTAGAAGAATGATTCTACATGTCAGTTCAAATGTGGCAAAGAGATTGGACAAAGGAATATCAGTTTAGAGATAGAGGAATGATAAAGGTGAAGCTTGAGAAATTATATGCGGGTTCAGTGAGGCAAAGTCACGTACATTCATGGGTATGGTGAAATAAAGTCACGTACAATTTCCGCACCATGGCATTCTAAATACCAGGGATCTTTACCATGGTATTGGCCCATAGTAATGAGCGCAGAAACAAATATTTGATCCCGTCAAGGAATACAATTGGAATTACTAAGGTTTCGACCCAAGGCATTGGCTAAGGTCTAAGCTATATAAAGATATAGAGATCGAATTTTTTTTGGTGTGCAAGTATTGGGTTATTAATGATTTGTTTTGATCTGAAATAAGTGTGCACCAAGGAGTATGATGATGGATCACATTTACTAGATTTGAAATGACTACATAATCTGCTAAAGGTTTGGTCTGTCATGATAATGTTATGACATGTGTTTGTTATTGTGCATAAAGAGATTTGGGTTTGGCCAAAGTTCTGTTGTGCATGAAAGGTGTGACTTAATAATTACATATCTATGTACACAGGTTTACATTAAAATGATCGCATACATACGCGGATTCACTTCTAGGTAGTCACATATATATTATGTAGTATGGACATATCTGTACGCGGATTTCAAGTATGAAAGGCACGTACACACGCAAAATTTATTTATAAGGGTCGCATACATATTCTAGGGTTTTTTAGTATGAGCTAATGCTAATGGTTGATTTGTTCTATTATGTTTGTTATTATCTATAAATGATGTCTCATTTATAATAATATGTGTGTGACAATTTTGGTTGAGTTGAATGGTTTGTGGAATGATATGTTGCTGCTATGTGATGATCTATATCTGGTTCAAATATCTATGATGTGTTCAATATGTTTTTCAGTGATTGTTTCATTAGTGCAGTGATTCAGATTTAGGGTTCAGTCTTTTGAGATCTGTATGCTGCTCTTCTTAAGGGAAAGTGTGTATATATGCAGATATTCTTTAGAACAATAGCGTATAAATTTTGATATGTGTTTGAATAGGGTTTGCAGGGACAAAATCTAGTTTCTATGATGAACAATATGTGGTCTCGTATTCTAATGAATGGGTTTTCAGTTAGTATGGTTATTTGAATACATTATTTTTATGTTTGACTTGGTGATGCAGTTGGTTCAGTAATTAAGTGACTTAATGAAGTATTATTTTCAATATTGTTATCTGATATTTGGAATGGATCCATTTTGAAACATTATGAAAATTTTTCCAAAAAGAAAATAGGATAAGGCAGTTGTAGCTCCCTTCCAATATAAGATGGATAAAAAGAGAAGGTTGTAGCCTTCTATAGGTGGGTGCCTGTGTACTGGTATGAGTATGTGCCAAAACACATTTGTAAGAAATTTATCTTTATAATAAAATAAGAAGAAAGATATGATAATAGAAGTGGTTTTCTCCCACATTGGGTTTCCACCTAAAAATATTGGTGTTCATGTTTTGCTTGTGTGTGATGGATTATTCTATTCTTACTGCACATTTTTTTGGTTTAATTAATGTTTAACTAAGTACTGATACACTGGTTCAAGTTAAACATATGATGAATTAACTAAAAAATTTAGTGAACTAGATATATGCTACTTTTCTTCATCACAGTCGTGTACATACACAGTGTTACTTCATAACATTCACGTACAAAATATGAATAAGAAAATCATTTTTTAAGCAGTTTAAAAGTACAGATTCAACCCCCCCCCGCCCCCTCCCCTCCTCTTAGTATTTTTCCTAACAATTGGAATCAGAGAAGGACCTTTAGAAGAAGCTTGATTTCTTGGAGGAATATTCATTAAGATGAGCAACCAAGAGGGATCAATATCTATCAGGCCACCATTGTTCAATGGATCCAATCTATTTTTCTGGAAATTCAAAACAAGAACTTACCTATAGTCACTTGGATCATATGTTTGGGGAATCGTTTAAGGAGGCTATTAATATGCATCCTCCATTCCCACAAATGAAGCAGAAAAGAAAAAATATGATACAAATGAAAATCTTGTCAATGCTCTATTAGTAAATTTGGAAGAATAAAAATTTGTCAAAGTAAGGCAGTTGAATACCACGAAGGCTATATGGGATAATATCATCCAAAGTTATGAAGGCGACACCAAGGTAAAAAGTGCCAAATTCCAAACACTTAGAATTCAACATGAAACTCTTAGAATGCATAATGATGAAAATATTGCAAGTTTCTTTCTTAGGGTATATGATATTATGAATTCTGTGAGAAATATTGATGATGAAATAAAATAATCATCACTAGCTGAGAAAATATTAAGATCGCTAACCCAAAAATTCGATTTGAAAGTCTCTGCCATTGAATAAATGTAGGATTTGAATAAAATTATTATTGAATAAATTCATGGTATTTTAAAAGCCTATGAAATAAGACAAGCGGGTCCCTTAGATATCAAAGAAGCTGCATTCAAAGCTAATTCTAAAGGAAAGGAAAAGGAGGAGCTTAAGGAATCAGGTTATGTATCAGATGAATAAGAGGAAAACCTCGCAAAGAGACTCCAAGTAGGTACTGGCATATTTAGAGGTAAGCTTTCTCTCAAAAAATTTTCTTGTGGAAGAGTTGGTCATGATGTTGCTAAATTAAATTATAAAGAAAACCATGAGAAAGGAAAGGCTGCTACAAAAATGAATGTCATAAGAAGGTTTGAAAACAATAAATTTTTATACACACACAGATAGTGATGGTCTTTCCAATGGTGAAGAAGGTGAGTCTGATCAAGAATATCAATTACTTATGGAATTTAATGATAATTGTGTTGATGAGTTTGATGATGTATTTTTGGATTCCCTAGAAGAAAAGAATAATCTCATAGAAGAAATAACTCAACTTAAAATTTGTCTAGAAGAATACGAATTAGGAGAATAAGCCCTGAAGAAACAAATTCTATAAATGGAGAGACATAATGAAAAGTTAGAATTAGAAATAGTAAGTCTAAGAAAGGAACTTGAGAAAAGAAAAGGTATAAACATTATATTTTCTAAAGGTTTTTAGACCCTAGAAGAAGTCATGAAATCAAAATTCTATCCTCTAATAAAAACAAGTCTTGGACATAGTGCAGAATCATCAAAATCTTTTGAAACAGGTACAAGAAGCTATCTCAATGCATTAAACAGAAGAAAACAACAAATTTCTAGATCTCAACAAATGAATAGGGATCAAACGTCTCTGAGGTGAATTCTCCATACCACAATCACAATAGAAACTACACAAAAAGGTACTATAATTCCAGAAATTTTTACTTCAATGGTTAATGTTTCACTTGTCACAATTTTGGTCATAGAGCTGCTTAGTGTGTTACTTATAGAATCATCATGATTAGAGAAGAAAGAAAACAAAAGAATAAGATTGGATCAAATAAATACTCCTACAACACCTTATTACCTATCCAAGATGAAACACAATGTTCCTTTTGAAATAAATTTGGGAATAGAGAGACTGAATGCAGAAGCAAAATGAGACCAACTCTTCAGAATGAACAAAAGATAACAACATCCAAGGTATGGAAAAATAAAACCATAGAATCTGAAAATTTTGGTTTGGGTTTGTATGTAGGAGATCAAGAAAATCTATGGTACATTGATAGTGGATGTTCAAAGCATATGACAGGTGAAAAATCTAAGTTTATATCCTTTAATGAAATAAAGAAAGAAAATAATGTAACATTTGGAAACAATTCACTTGCTTCTATCAAGGGAAAAAGATTTGTTTTGCTAAAGGAAAAGGTTAAAGCTAGAAATACGTTGTTTGTTGATGGATTAAAACATTATAACTTGTTGATTCTTTGTCATATGTCTGACCAAGGGCATGAGGTATTTTTCATATCAAAGAATTGTGTAGTATGAAATCTCAATACGAAATCTCGATACACATAAGATCATAATAAAGGGAACAAGAACTCCAGGTAACGTTTATGTATTAGAAGGTGGTGTATAAAATTGTTACTTGAGAAAATCAAAAGAAGTTGGCTTTGCCACAAAATATTGGGACACGTAAGCTTCATTCAATAACATAAGTCAAGCAGAATGGGAGTAGTTATCGACTTACCTAACATCTCTCTACCAGAAAGTACCATATGGAAATCATGTACATTCAGTAAGAAAACTAAGGTGCAGTTTAATTCCAAATAAGGTACTTCAAGTAAGCCACTTGAACTTATTCATAGTGATTTGTGTGGTCCTATGAGAAAGAATTCTTGTCAGGGCAAATAATACTTCATATTATTCATTGGTGATTTTACTCGAATGTGTTGGATTGTCTTATTAAAACATAAAGATGAAGCATTTGATAAAATTAAAGTCTTCAAATCTCTAGTAGATAATGAGTTATATTTTAAAATAAAATGTCTTTAATATGATAGAGGGGGAGAATTTATATCAGATGAGTTTTTAAACGTTTTTGAAAAACATGGCCAAGAGGCAGTTTTCTATAGCTAAAACCCCTCAAAAAAAAAATAGTAGAAAGAATGAACAGAAAAATCCAACAAATGGCATGTTCCATGCTTGATGAGTCTGGAACCCCTCATACCTTTTGGGGGGAAGAAACACATACAACTATGAATATCCTCAAAAAATCTCATATTCGGGTAAACAGAGATAAAAATCCTCATGAACTATGGTTTGGTAAGCCTCCAAATTTCAAGAAATTTAGAGTATTTGGAAGAAAATATTACATGTATAATAATCATGATAAGCTTGGAAAGTTTGAAGCTAGAGTTGATGAAAGAATTCTCCTTGGATACTCCTCTAGAAGCAAAAGATATACATTAGGGGAATTTTGAGGTCTAAAATGGGCCTCCTAAGAAAATTATAAAATAATAGTGGAAATAATAAAATAATATTTGATTACATCATCAAATTTTAGAGGGAAAAAAGAAAAAAACTACTTTTTCAACTCGTATCTTCAACTTATCTCCCTATGGGTTTACTCAATTTTCGAGCGGGAACATTCGTTGGATGTATAGTTTGATTGCTCATCCAAGGAGTACCCATGTTACATACGTTCGATGAACCCTGCTACATGAAAAAATGAGAAACACATGAAAAATGTGATTTCAATCATGTTTTTTAATGTATTTCTCATTTTTCATGTAGAAGGGTCCATCGAAAGTATGCAACATGGGTACTCCTTGGATGAGGAATTAAATTTTTCATCCAACGAGTACTCCTGCTCTAAATTTGAGTAAAACCTTCGGGAGATAAGTAGAAAAAACAAGTTGAAAAAGTAGTTTTATTATTTTATTATTTTTTAATATTTTCACGTTTTTACCCCAAAAATGGTGAATCATCCCCCATGGTTGACATCATCATCTTGAATTCTATTGGTTCTTATAAAGTTTATTTTGTTGTACATTTTTCTTAGGAGGCCCATTTTAGACCTAAAAAGTTCTCTAATGAATGCTACAATAAAATACTTCAAAATATTGTTGAATGTATTGATGTTGTGATTGATGAAGAATCCAAAAGTACTAAAAGGGAAGCATGAGAAGATGATGAATATATTCTTACAACAAGCCAAAAGGATGTAGAGGAGAGGGAATCCATGAAGCATCAAAAGAATTAACCGAAAGCACATAAGTATTAGGAAGGACTCCTTCAAGGCACATTCAGAAAAATCATTCGGAATCTCAAATTCTAGGTGAAAAGGAAGAAGGAGTATAAACTAGAAGAACTCTTGTTGGGACTTCCAGTTATGGAGCCTTACTATCCACAATTTAACGTCAAAATGCGAATCAAGAAATCAATGATGAAATTTGGGTTAAGGCAATAGATGAATAACTTGATAAAATAGAAAAGAACCATACATGAGAAGTTGTACCAAGACCTCATGATAAAAATGTTATTGGGACAAAATGGATATTAAAAAATTAAAAAAATTAAAATGGAGAAGTAATTAGAAACAAAGCAATACTCGTATGCAAAGTATATGCTCAATAAGAAGGAATAGACTTTGAAGAAACATTCGCACTCGTAGCCAAAATGGAAGCCATAATAATTTTCCTTGCATTTTCAAGCTTTCATAATTTTAAATTCTATCAAATGGATGTTTGATCTGCATTTATAAATGGGGTCTTAGAAGAAGAAGTTTAGATTGAACAACTTGAAGAGTTAATTTTAGGAAATGATAAAAATATTGTTTGCAAACTCAAGAAGGAATTATATGGGCTAAAACAAACTCCTTGTGCATGGTATTATCGTCTTGAAAAATATCTTCAACATCAAGGTTTCACTAAGCAGTTTATAGATAACAATCTATATATAAATATGGATGATGGTAAACTTTTGATAGTTGTTGTTTACGTAGATGACATCATATTTGGAATAAATGAAGAATCTATGAGTCAAATATTCACTTCAGTCCTGTAGCAAGAATTTGAAATGTCTTTATTTGGTGAACTAACATACTTTCTTGGCCTTCAAGTTCAGCAAACAAAGAATGGTATCTTTCTCTCGAAGACTAAGTACCTCAAGAATATTTTGAAGAAATATGGAATGGAATATATTATGAAACCAACTCACAAAATAGAAGAAAATATAGATCAACGACTTGAAAATTATCCACTTTGAGGGGGAAGCCTCTTGTACATTACATAAATGAACAATTCTTGGATGATACAAATGAAAGAACCTACTTTCTATATATAGGAGTCTAAGGGGTCCCAATATAATTAGAGCCTACATAAAAATAATAATGTAAGGTCACAAAAATAACAATAGATAGCTTCTATGGGGCACACTAATAACAATATGGGAACTACATGGGCACAAAAATAACAATAAGGGGGTTACACTAACCATAACAATAAGGGGTTATACTAGTATTATAGGGATCTAACATTCCCCTTGCCTTCAAAAAAATGTTTTCCTCAACGTTTGAGTAGTTCTGGAAGCTTCTGTATAAAAATTATCATCCTCCCATGAGGAATCTTTAGCTGGTATGTTCTTCCACTTGATGAGATACTTTGAAATTGATCGATTTCGTAGTTGTCAAGTTCTTTTTTCCGTGTCTACTTTAGGTTCCAATATGATTTTTCCTTCCTTGTCAAGTTCTGGCAATAATGTTTGAGTTGGGAGCTTGTCACCTATAACCTTCTTTAAGGATGAAACATGGAAAATTGGGTGCATTAGAGAAGATGTAGTAAGCTCCAATTTGTATGCCATAGTACCAATCTTTTGCAACACCTTGGAAGGGCCATAATACTTTTGTAATACTTTATTATGCTTCTTAGCTTGCTTGAGGAACATTAGTTTGTATGGTTATAGCAATAAAAATACCCAGTCTCCTACATCAAAAATTCTTTCGCTGCAATGTTGATTTTCCTGTTGTTTCATTCGATTCTGTGCCAATGTGAGGTTATCATTTAAGATTTGGAGAACTTGTTGTTGATTCTTGATGTGGTCTTCCACTTCTTGAACTTTTAGTGAGCATAATTGTGTAATTACGCCTTTTTTTCTTTCTTCAAAAGATTTTTCATGACATTAGAACTGATTAGCTTTCCTGGTTTCCCTGCAATATCCCGTAATTAAACTTCCTCTCCTTCGCAAAAAAAAAATCAAGAAAATTTCTTGAAAATTAAAAGTGATAGTCCCCAAGGATTTTAACCATTCAACTCCTAGTACAACATCAATGCCACCCATTGTAATATAAAGAATTGGACTATTCAATACATATTCCCCCATGGTTAGCTTGATATTATGGAACTTTCCAGAGTAATTTACAATTCCTCCATTTGCAACCATTACTTGACACTCTGTTGCTGGATATAGAAAGAAATTCAATTCCTTGGCTATCTTATAATGAATAAAATTATGGGTACTAGATGAATCAATCAGTACTATTACGTTTTTCTTCTTGATATGCCCTTCAATATTGATAGGTTGAGGAGTGGAAATTCCTGCCAATGCATTACAAGATATCATCAAATTCATTTCCTCTTTCTCTAGGGTTGGTTATTGGTGTATATCCTTTTCTTTTGAATTCTCTTGTTCCTTTTCTTCCTCGTCTTCACAATCTATGTAAATTAATTTCTTCTCACCACACTTATGACCTTTAGTGTATTTTTTATCACAACTGTAGCATGACCATTTTTCTCTTTTTTCCTCCAATTGTTGTGGTTTCAACCTTGTAGGTTGTGGAAGGCTAGGAGAAGAAAAATTTCCATCTTTATAGTTGTGATTGGTATACTTATTTATTTCCATAATTTTTCTTTTAATTTTTCTTTCCACCCTGAATGCCTTCTCCAATGAATCAGGTTCCCAAAGGCAAACATCATTTTGTATTTTATCCTTTAAATTCCCTATGAAGACATCAATCCTATGATCCTAATATTTGCTACCATGATATTTAATTTTTGGAAGTCCTCAATGTTCTCCATCATTGAACACTTTTTTTTGAGATTTATCAATTGGCTAAAGAAGATGTTTCTATTTGTATCCTCATAATGTGCTATCATTTCCTCTGTAAAAATTGACCAAGTGACAAGTGTTTTACGAGAAAAATGCCATCCATATCAGACAAACTGATTTTGTTCTAAATATAAAGTTGCAATGTATACCTTTTGTGTGGGTTGCACATTATGGAGTTCAAAGTATTGTTCCGTTTGTAGTATCCATGTTATCGGATCGTTTCCATCAAACTTCCTCATATCAATATTGGAATATGGTGGGTTTTTGATCCAGTGTTAGATTCTATGAAATCATGATTAACATTTCTTTTTTTCTCATCACGAGTTTCCTCTACTACTTTTTCACCACTAGGAAGTTTTTCTTGTAGCAACTTTGCCAAACTTTCCTTCAAACCTTCAAGTTTTTCTTCTATACCATTGATCTTAGCTTCCATGCCATCCATCTTAGCTTCCATTTCTACTTATAAACCATCCATGTCGCATTTTATTTCATATTTGGTTTCTCTTTGTGAGAGTGAAATTTGTTGCACTTGGTCCAGTAATTTTGATATATCATGCAACAATTCTTCCTCTTCATGCATCATAGTAGAGTTTTATGAGGTATTAATGGGTGTAGAATTATTTTTTAGAGGCATTTTAGAACCCAATAAGGTATATATGCTTCAATATTCCCTTAGAATCACTTCAAACAATTTTTTTCAAACAAAAGTTATGCAAATTATTTTTTAAAAAATATACACCTTTTTCTTGATTTTAGGAGCTTGATATTGAAATAGTTGTAACTCTGTAATTTAGGATCTCCAAGATCCGAACTCTAGTATTGTGGTATCCCTCTGAGTCTTCTTTCCAATTCCATAGGTCAGAACTAATTTGGATTCTTCAAGATAAAGTTATGCCAAATCTACCACAATGTCCTAATTATAGTTTAGTTCAGTAAAGCGAACTTGTACACCATGCCACATGTCACTGTTTTCAACTTCGGATTTGAAAAAGATACACAAGAAAATAAATTCCATGCAATTTCGACCACTTTTACATAATTCCAATCTAATGTTTGAAACGAAAGTTATGATTATTTTCCCTCGGCCACATATTTGAGATGAAATTCTGGAGCCTTAAAAAACCCTAATTTTTGAAGATCATATCTCCACAAATATAGAGAACCAAGATCTAAAATTTTTACACAATGTTCCTCCGGACTTTGGCTCAAATGATTCTTTTTAAAGCTTCTAAAACTTTGTAGAAAACAAATTATAGTGAAAATTCCAAGATGATGTATTTGGAGCAGCGAAACCCTAGAATCCAAAGCTCTGATACCAAATTTTATGAAATCAACTCACAAAAAAGTAGAAAAGATAGGTCAATGAATTAAAAATTATCTACTTCTATGGTAAACCTCCTTTACATTACATAAATTAACAATTCTTGAATGATACAAATGAAAAAACCTACTTTCTATATATAGGATTCTAGGGGGTTCCCAATATAATTAGAACCTACATAACAACAATAATGTAAGGGGGTTACAATAATAAAAATATGGGGACTACATGGGAACAAAAATAACAATAAAGGGGTTACACTAATAATAACAATAAGGAGTTATACTATCATTATAGAGACCTAACAGAAAACTACAAGTCTCTATGCATGGAAATTGTAACAAGGTGTAATATTAATTCCCATGATGATTCTCCCTCAGTAAACCAACCATAATACATATCTATGATCAG
Organism: Pinus albicaulis; assembly: GCA_034641835.2. Classification (NCBI taxonomy): domain Eukaryota; kingdom Viridiplantae; phylum Streptophyta; class Pinopsida; order Pinales; family Pinaceae; genus Pinus; species Pinus albicaulis. The sequence continues at coordinate 1,622,474,683 of CM076582.1, forward strand.
GAGCTTGCTCTAACTTACAGGAACAAGACCAGACATCATGCATGTAGTTGGGATTGTTGGACAGTTTCAAGAAAATCCTAAAGAATCTGGTCTCCATGCAGTCAAGAAAATGTTTAAGTACCTACAAGGAACTCAAGATTATGTTCTATGGTATCCCAAAAATGCATATTTTTCTCTTCATGCTTACATAGATGTAGATTGGGAACATAATGTTGATGATCGAAAAAGTACTAGTGGAGGAGAATTCTATTTGGAACTCACTTTGTATCATGGTTTAGAAAAAAACAAAGCTCTATTGCTTTATCTATAGTTGAGACAAAATATGTTGCTGTAGCATCTTGTTGCACATAAATTCTCTGGATGATGCAAACATTGCAGGATATTCAAATAAATTGTCCTCAAACTATACCCATTCTATGTTATAATACCAATGCTATAAGTATTTCTAAAAATATTGTCATGGACTAAAAAACCAAGCATATTCCAATCAAATATCTCTTTGTGAGATAACATGTACATGAACAAAAGGTCAGACTAGAGTATGTTCCCTCAAAGGAATAAGTTGTATATATATTCACAAAGCCTCTTCCACATGATTCCTTTGAATATCTCAGACATAAACTAGAAGTGGTATCTACTTCATCACTTCATTAATTATTCCGACATATATTTCATGTTCAGGGGGAGCCGAGACTGATAATTATTGTAGAATACTTTATGTATGTGGATATTTTCAATAAAAATCGCGTATATACATGAGTTTTGATCCTGGGAATCATGTATGTTTCTCTGGGATGGAGAAATAGTGAGATAGACTGAGGGAGAGGCTCTGATATGCTTAAAAAATTTATGATTTGGCACTTGGGTCTTGATGTTGATTGGTTACTGTATGTTATTTCTTAGATGCTACTTAAAAGTGGTATTGTCTTATGATGGTTTATGAATTACTGCAATATGACATTGATGCTTTGATGAACTCACTTATTAATGAATATTATTTGATGACCTAAATAATGAATGAGTTAATGTGATCATATTTTATAGTGAAAAATTAGCATAGGTTTAGGGGGAGAAATTTTTATGTTTCTAATAGTGCATTGTTGGCATTATGATTTATGTAGCATTCTAATATTATATGGTGTATGGTAGTTGTTTATGAATATCATGGTCTTATTGAGGTCTTTGGTTTTGGTCATCATATGTCTCTTGATGTAAAAGTCACATAAAGATCCATGATGTAATCATTGTAATGCTTAGCCATGTTTGGACTATTGGGAGTCAAGGCAATTATGTATGAAATCCAATTTTGAGAATTTGATGTAATATTGAGTCAAATATGTAACCCCACTATGTTGGGTGATTGATGTGAGCTTGAGTCATTGGTGATAGAAAATGTCATATATGGTTGAGTCATAGATTCATGTACTTCTTTGTATATCTTCAAAAAAGTAAACATATGCTGAGGGGGAGCATGGTCGACATTCAATGTTCATACTGAGCATATCAGATCTATAATGCTCATGTCAACAAAGGGAAGAGAAGCATTCATTCAACATTGGTTAGTCGTTTTCCCTTGATGTCAAAGGGGGAGAGAATTTTTTTGTTTGGAGAATTCCTGGTGACTTGGGAGAGAAGCTTGGTATGTCTAGAGATGTATCTACATGTATTGGTAACCAAACACCAAAATAGTTTTCATCAAGTCCAAATGGGGAGATTGTTGGAATGATCAGTAAAGTGTTTTCCTTGATGGAAACCTACTTGTTAAAGATGTCAATATGATGGTAGAAAAATAAGTCTACATGTCAGTTCAGATGTAACAGAGAGATTGGAAAAGGAATACCAATCCAAAGATAGAGGAATGATAAAGGAAAAGTTTGAGAAAGTATACACGAGTTCGGTGAAGCAAAGCCATGTACATACACAAGTATGGTGAAAGAAAGTCACGTACAGTTTCCGTACCATTGTATTCTAAATAACAAGGGTATTTACCATGTTATTGGCCCATATTAATGAGCGCAAAAAAAAATATTTGATCTCGCTAAAGAATAGCATTGGAATTACTAATGGTTTGACCCAAGGTATTGGCTAAGGCCTAATCTATATAAGGATATGGAGATAAAAGTGTTCTTGGTGTGCAAGTATTGGGTTATTAATGATTGGTTTTGATATGAAATAGGTGTGCATGAAGGAGTATGATGATGGATAAGATCTACTAGATCTAAAATGACTACATAATCTGCTAATGGTTTGATCTATGACGATAATTTATGACATTTGTTTGTTACTGTGCATGCCAAGATTTTGGTTTGACTGAATTTAAGTTGTGCATCGAAGGTATGACTTAGTAATTACATATTTGTATGCAGGTTTGATTTAGAAAGATCTCGTACATACACAGACTCATTTATGGGTAGTCGTATATATATTTTGTAGTATGGAAACATCTATACATGGCTTTCAAGTATGAAAGACACATACACACATAGAAGTTATTTATATGGGTTGTGTAGATATGCTAGGGTTTTTCAATATGAGTTGATTATAATAGTTGATTTGTTCTGTTATATTTGTTTTTGTCCGTCAATGATTTCTCTTTTATAATAATATGTGTGTGACAGTTCTAGTTGAGTTGAATGGTTTGTGGAATGATATGTTGCTTCTATGTGATGATCTATATCTGGCTCAGAGATCTATGATGGGTTCAATATGTGTTTCAATGATTGTTTCAACAGTGTGGTGATTCATATTCAGGGTTCAGTCTTTTGAGATCAGTATGCTGCTCTTCTTAAGGAAAATCATGTATATACGTGGATATTATTTAGAACAGTAGCATATAAATTCTGACATGTGTTTGAATAGGGTTTGCAGTGACAAAATATAGTTTCTGTAATGAACAATATGTGGTCTGGTATTCTGATGAATGGGTTTTCAGTTGGTATGGTTATTTGAATACACCATTTCTATGTTTGACTTGGTGATGCACAGGGAAAATTTTAGGGGATAATATTCGTAGGTGGGCTAATTTTCAACGATTTTTCCAAAAAAAAGATTTCCCAATTTCCAATTTTTTTGAAAATTGATTCGCCCAAATTCCATAGTATACAATTTTTTACCCTAAAATCACCAAAATTTTAAATATACTAATATAAAATAATTAGAAACCTAAATATTTTTACAAAAATGTCATCAAAATTTTTACAATTTACATATTGGGGACTATGATGATTCGCCAAGGTTTCTAAACTTTAAGATAAACTTCCATCCTTCAAATTTTCCCTGGTGATGCAGTTGGTTTAGTAATTAAGTGACTTAATGAAGTATTGGTTTCAGTATTGTTATCTGATATTTCGAATGGATCCATTTTGAAACATTAAGAAAAGTGGTCCAAAAAGAGCATAAGATAAGGCAGTTGTAGCTCCCTTCTAGTATAAGTTGGATAACGAGAGAAGGTTGTAGCCTTCTGCAGGTGGGTTTCTCCGTGCTGGTATGAGTATGCGGCAAAACACATTTGTAAGAAATTTCTCTTTATAATAAAAGAAGAAGAACAATACGATAATAGTAGTGGTTTTCTCCCACATTGGGTTTCCACCTAAAAATACTTGTGTTCATGTGTTTCTTGTGTGTCACGACTTATTTTATTCTTACTTCACATGATTACTGTTTAATTAGTGTTTAATGGAGTACATATACATTGGTTCAATTTAAAATATGACGAATTAACTAAAAACGGTAGTGAACTAGATATACACTACTTGTCTTCATCACACTCACGTACATACGTAGATTTACTTCATAACAGTCATGTACAAAAATCTGAATGAGAAAAGAAAAGTTTAAGTAGTTTAAAAATACTAATTCATCCCCCCTTTCATTATTTTTACTAAAATTGTCATTTTGATATTATTCAAGTAAGAGTATAATCTATAGGAGCTTTAAAAAAAGGCAATATAAAGTGGCCCCACTCACACCCTTATTTGGAACCTATCTTAATAGACCTCTTGCGTCATGCTAATCATCATGGTCAGCCTTTCATTTTTTTTTTATGGACCCACTCATCCCATTACTAATTTCCTATCTCAATATTCCTAGAACAACACATTGTTCATGTTAGTACAACTCTATAATAAATCATTTTGTGTGGACCTACCAGTCCCCTTACACCACACGTTTTTACTAGGACCACCCCCCTTTATCACAATTTTCCAGTGCTCAAATAAAATAACCATCCATTATTCATTATCACCATTCCACCAATCCCTCTCCTCCCTCTCTCCCTCTCAACATGATCCGTAAACATCCGTGAAAATTCCACAGGATTTTTCATCACAACAAATATGATAAAATCATACTTAAAAATCTAAAATATACACTATTACAATTTTCTTTCTCTTTAGATTTATAGATTTGTAGATTATTGTTAACATAATATACATGCGAATTAAAATAATGCAGAAAATAGAGAACAATGAAATAAAAATCACACATAGATTTGACACAAGGTATGACCTAGGAAACCCTTTCGAGAGGAAAACCCAATTGGAAGGTGAGGCCGCTTTGTTCTCTTTTTTCTAAATAGAAAATGTTTGCAAGTACAAAGAAGTATGGACTATGGTCTGTGGGCTACTATAATGAACAAATACTCTCTGTGTGCTCTATCTCCTATCCCTCTCGGCTATTTTTTGCTCAGCTATTGAAAAAATGCACTCATAAGAATGGAACCCCTTTTCCTCCTAGTGGTCCAGTTATAACACAACCCGATAGCATACTAGTGGTTATGTTTGACTACCCCGACTCTTAACCAAGGTTACAATATAGACTCTTCTATCATATTCTTCGTCATAATCATATGGCTAGCCCCTTTTTCATGAATAATTGGGGATGATGTGGCATCCTCTCGAATTATGGTGGTGAAAACAAGAATGTCAAGTTTTGAGTGGCAAAACTTTCAGATACAAACTTTGTTTGACGTGATTATTACACCGTTGGAAAGGTATCTGTGTTTCAAATATAGAAATTGGGTGCCACATTGAAGAGAAATTTTTTTTCCAAAAAAAATGTCGTTTGATGCCTCAAAATTCTCCTGACATTAGAGGAAATTTTAGCCTAAAAGTGCCCATGAAAATTTCACATGATTTCCATGTCATAATATGTTAACCAATCAAAATATTTTAAATTTAAAAAGAGGTATATGTAAATATTTTTGAGGGAAAAGTAGAAAAATTATTTTTTTTAATTGTATTTTTGGCTTATCTCCTTATAGTTTTACTCAAATTTCATGTGTAGACACTCGTTGGATGCGGAACTAACGAGTACCCATTCTGCATCCAACAAGTACCCATTATGCATACTTTTGAGAAGACCTGCATTAATAAAAATTGAAGATACATTAAAAAATATTTTTTGATGTATCATCAATTTTTATCAATGTGGGTCTTCTCAAAATTAGGCATAATGGGTGCTCGTTGGATGTGGAATTTAATTCTGTATCCAACGAGTTTCTACACATGAAATTTGAGTAATAAGCCAAAAATACAATTAAAATAAGTAGTTTTGTTATTTTCCCTTCAAAATAATTAACTCTTATTTTATTATTTTAGATATTATTTTAATATTTTTCCTTAGGAGGCGACTTTTAGGTTGAAATTTCCTCTAATGAAGGTTTTAGACCCCAATTTCGACTGGGTCCTGCTGATAAAAATTGAACGAGTGTTGATTCCTCCACTTTTTCCACTTTGAAAGAATCGAGATGGATGAAAAATAATATTATGATCTAATCTGGATCATGACATCCACAGATTAATTTGTGTTGAAATGGAAAAACATAAACTGAAAGGTCTTTTCTAAAATTATGATGAAATTTTTTTTCTTGGACAGAAGCGTAAGAAAAAGTAGATTTTTATGGCTATTTCAGAGGGCATTTTAGAAAAGGATGGTGGTTCTCTCCCTCAAGAACCTCTACCTTAACTATATTTTGACTTTCCTCCGTTTGATAAAATATAGGTGAAACCTTAAATCTCTTTATATGAACTAACTAGTATCTTAGCTTCCTAAGCCCTTAAATTAATTGGATACATCAAACATCATAATGTCATTATCCTATTTGATAATGGTGGCACCCATAAATTTATCTAATATTGGTCCACCCCAGTAACACATTGCTAAATCCATGTCGTGAAAAACTTTTAGATCATGATTGCTAATGGAGGTTCCAAGAAATGTGGTGGTTGTTGTGAAAACATACACCTTCACATTGGTGATTATTATTTGAAATACCTCATGTTTGCCATTGAAATGGGTGGTTGTGACATTGTTTTGGGTGGTGCATGAATATGCACTCTAGTACCATCACCATGGATTTCAATGCGTGATAAATGAGCTTCCAATAGGCAAGGAATCAATACACTTTCCAAGGAATCACAAAACGTTCTCTTTATCATCAACTCACATTTTATGGAAAAAATCCTCAACAAAGAAATTTTAGCATCTTTTCTTATTTCCATGTCATTCAACCCATTGAGATCCCTACCAAACCCATCCATCCTAAAATGCAATTAATCTTATCCAAAAACCAATGAATTTTTGAAACCCATTAGTCCCCCCTACTTATCCATGGTGCATATGATCATTCAATTTGATTCATATTTGGTAGCTTCCCACTCTATTCCCACCCTTATCACGAGTGTCATTTAGCCTAATACCAATCCTTATTCATTTCCTATTATCATGGTAATCAATAAAGAAGGAAATTGGTGTGTGTGTGTCCTAATTTTTTCACTCTCAATGGAATCACCATCAAGGATAAATTTACCAGTCTAGTAATTTATTATATTTTCAATGAACTTAAAAAGGTGTCCAACGTTTTACCAAGCTTTTTATCTGCTCATGGCATCAAAAAATTCGTATGAAGGATTTCAATATCCCCAAAACTGACTTTTTCACTCATGAAGGCCATTATGAGTTCTTGGTGATGCCCTTTGGCCTTTGTATTACACCATCCACCTTATAGAGTTTCATAAATCACATATTTCAACCTTTTTTGAATAATTTTTTCCTTGTATTTTTTAACGACATCCAAATATATAGTAAAACTTGGCAGGGCATATGTTTCCCATGTGGATAAGGTCATACAACAACTTTCACATCGTCAACTCTTTTTCAAATGGTCCAAATGTGTCTTTTGTGTCTCATAATTAGATTGTTTAGGCCATATTGTTAGTAATAATTTCATATGAGTGGACCTAAATAAATTTTGAGAAATTAAGGATTGGCCTCATCCTATGACCCTTAAAATTCTACATGGTTTCCTTGGTTTAATAGGGTATTATAGAAAGTTAATTTAGAACTATGGAAAAATTGTTTCTCCCTTAACTACCTTACTTAAGAAAAATGATTGCCATTGGAGAGTAGCTATAGATCAAATCTTCCAAGATTTTATGGATGATATGTGTAAAACCCTAATATTTTCTATATGGACTCCATGCATTGTTTATAATCAGTTTTTTTCTTCCATAAAACATATGAATGGACCAAAAAATAATCGTTCTATTAAGGCATGAAGGACATCAAAAATTTTGTAGATGAATGTGGTATTCACTAATGACACAAGGGAGAAATATTGAAAACTATTGATGCACTACAACATTTACATATTATACCTATTGTATGGACAAATATTTATGTAGAGTTAATTATGAGGTTAAACAATTTTGATAATAATTTTTTCATCATGGTTGTGGTTGATCACCTTTGAAAATATGCTCATTTCTATGCCCTCCAACACCCCTTTAAAGCTTCCTCACTATCTCAATTCTTCATGGAAAACATACTCAAACTATAAAATACTTAGAGTTGGAGTTGAAGAGACTAGGATAGTCTCTCATATTCATAGGAGATCATCATGCACTATTCTATAGACCTGTCGGAGTTTTTCCAAATTTGGAGAGAGTCAGGTGGCATTGGGGCCGCATATCTCAACAGAATGGGTAGAGATGAGTTGCAAGAATGGGATTTATTTTAGGATACTACGGTCTCTTTTGAAATTATGGATGGGGGAGCTCACACTTTCCCTTTGAGGGATGGTTTCTTGGGAGTGCTCATAGCAGAGAAAGTGGAAAATATTAGCATTTCTCATGGAGATAGAGGATTGACCTTGGAAACCGTTTCTCTTGTTTTTCCCCAAGTGTTTGAAGAGGGGAGGATTCAATCCCTCATTCTTATAGAATACTCTATCTCGAATGGATTGGGTATGGGGGGCCGATATAGAGGTGAAGTGGGGGTGGTTCAACCTCAAAACCATGAAGGGATTTCCTTAAGAAATAATAGGTTCATAACTGAAGTATTAGGGAAAGAGGTACCACAACCTCTTGTGGCCCTAAAGGGCAATGAGGGTAGTGTAGATAGGCCAAGGCTTGGAGAAGAAGGTTTGACAAAGGCTCCTACTGTTTCAGAACATAGGGCATCCATTGAAAAGCAGAAGAAGGCCCAATGTCCAAAAATTAAGGGAGGAGTCTACAAGATGGTGTTAGGGGAGGATGTCCAATTCTATGAGGTGGTAAAGATGGGTGAATTTGTTGTGGTAGGAAGTGCAATGAGAAAAAGGTTTAATATTAAGACCCTAATACCCTCGGTTTCTTAGACATGGGGAGGCCAAATTGATACTTTTTCCAAAGTTACTACCCTAACACAGGGATGTTTTTATCTACTATTCAGTTTAGTGGAAGCGACTACCTTGGTCCTCAAGAGAAACTAGAGCATCAATTCCTCTTTTTTCCTCTTGAAGAGGTGGATGCCTCTTTTTGATGAAAGCAGATAAACGCAATATTTGGATCCAATACAGGTGTATATTCTAGGATTATCGATAAAATTATGGTCTATGGAGGTCTTCCAACACATAGGAAACATGTTGGGGTAGTTCCTAGAGGTGAACATGTCCTTTTAGACTTTCGAGATGATAGAAGTTGCTATAATTTTACTGAGTATGGATAATTGAGAAGGGATGGTTGTAGAATTAAATTAGGAATGTGTATGATCAACAACCATATTTTGGATTAAGAAGGGATCCCATTTCATTGTAGACAATGCCATGAACACAATCACATTGCTAGAGAGTGTTCATTCCATTCTTCGGCTAGAGGGTTCCACGGTCACTACCTTAAAAATGGCGAGGGTGACTTAGGGAGGATGAATCTATGCAAAAGGTGGCCACTTAGGTTCCTTCCTCTGGATCGGAGCAACCAGTGAGGGTTGAATCACTCCTGGTGTAAAATTTTTCGCTAGAAAGTCTTCAGGCTCGAGAGATTGTTGTGGAGGAATCAAGGAGGGACGAAAAGGATACGATGCAAGAGATGAATTTGAATATGGTTACCTCCACTTCCTCTCCCTGCCATTATTTTTCACAAATGAATATTTCATTTTTTTATTTGGGTAAGCGTTGGGCTAGGGTTTCTATGGATGGGTCCACATAGTTTCCTTAAATATCAACTCCATTGGTTGGTTAAACTTCATGTACCTTCCCTTTGATTCTTTTGCATTCTCGATATTGTCTCCTCAGAGGTTGGATGTGCATATAAATATCTATATTTTCTATCTCACTTCAACCTTCGTTTTCATGTGCAATACAACCCCTCCTAATCCTCACCAAAACACCGGTTAAGAGGAGGTGGTTACTATGTTGACCCAAGATCCAAGGTGTCGTTATGGAAATGGGGTCTAAAAGTTTCTATATTTTCAACTCACTTAGAGCCATGGTTTTAAATCACCGTTGTGTTCGTATTGTTAATAAGATTTTTGTCATATAAAATTTTACCTCAATCTGGCCATTGGATCAAGAGATGTGATCATTACAAGTGTGGTGAATTAGAGAGCGCCACATCAACATCTTGGCGACATAGATAACATATTGCTACAATGATTTAGGTAGATATTGGTGTCCACTTACCTATTCCACTTGGACCCCCACCATTGTTTCTTTCAATTTCCTTAATTGTAGCATGATTGAATATTTTTGGCAATTTTTTGGGTCGTAAACTTTCAGAGCCGTTTTGAGGCCCTAAACGATGGTTTTTTTTAGAAAATAGGAAAACCAATAGCTTGTGGTAGGGATTTTTAGTCAAAATTTGTTGTCATTTGATAAATATTTCTAATGATTTATCATACGCATCAAATAAATATCACATGCCAAAGTTAATACACCGAGAAGTTGATGTACTAATTTACCCCAATAGGACCCAACAACCTATGGCGCTTCATCTCCCAAGGTTAGGTTTTTGGAAGTTTAGGGATTTCCATTATTTCTCTATAAGAAATAGGCATTTGAGCCTCATTGTAACATAGTTCAGAGGCATGTATCCGCCACATCTCGTCTCAGGGATAAGCTACCATTTCTCGAGCTATTTTATTTCCATTCTGCATGTAAAAAAATTTCAGTATTTTGTTATCAATGAACTGAAGTTTAGATTTAATTGTATCTCTATGTTTTTGTTTAAATATATATTTCATTTCATTCCTACATAAATTTGGATCATACATTCACCTAGATAATCTTCTAGTTCCACTTGGAAATTTATTCTTGGATGTCGACCCATTCATGGGTTTGTGTTCCATGACCTCATGTTATCTGCCAGTGCATCTCCACTCTATACATCAGAGGAGTAACCTTTGGTTCACCCCGCTTCATACATATAGGAATGATATCTATGGGATATTTCAATTCATTCATCGAGGAATAATACCTTTGGTGTTCCCGCTTCATTCGTCCAAGAATGAGGCCTCCGAATCCTGCTTCAATCATCTGGGAACATGACCTTCGGGCTATAACATATAGGAATAACATCTCACCTTTGTTAAAATACACATCCCACTAGCTCCCAGGAAATAAAATCTGTGGAATATCATCCCAACTTAATTCAAATATACATCCCGCTTACACTCCTAGGAAGTAGCATCCAAGGAATATCATCCCACCTTCATTCAAATACGCATATTTCTTGCACTCCCAAGAAATAACATCTAGGGAGCTAATATCTAAGGAATATTGTTATAGGTAAATTTGGGAATCATCCCCCAAGACCTGGTCAAACTGGGCATCATCCCCCAAGACCAATGAATAGGGTCTATCATCCCCTTATATTTCAATTGCTATATTCCCTAAGTGAAGACATTCCATTCATGGCTTCAATTGTGAGATTTCCAAGGTTTTAAGTATATATTATATGACCCATTGACTTACCAATGCTCCTCTACAAGGGACTAAGTATGTTTTAGTGCCAATACCTACATGCAAAGGTGCACTGCAATTCACTTCTCGACACTCAAGGGTGCATTGGTCACCTGGGAGCGAAATCATCATTGTTCTAAGAATCTCCACTTGGCCAATGCCTTTTAGAAGAGTCCATAGGTGTCATACTTAGAATTGAAGTGTCCATAGACCACATCTGAACTTGGAAACATGTGTTTCCTATTATTAGAAATCCATTCAATGAGAAACCACCACCAGTTTCCCTATAAATTGAGCACTAATCTAAGTGTTAGGGAGGAAGAATTTTGTGCAAATTTATGATTTTGGATTCTCATTTGATAAGAGATTGGAAGTATTGATATGCTACTAAGATGAAGCTAGATGTGATGAGGTTGGAATGAAGTTGGAGATGGTTGACGACAAATTGATCTATTGGTTGTAATATTCTCCTCCTACTCTATTAATAAAGATATCTGCTCATTTTCTCAATACATATGTCTATATCTTGTGAAATGTATTCTTGATGATGCATGTATTCTCAAATCTAATCGGTTTGATTTGATTAGGATAAGTAGATATTTGTATATTTTATGTTGTTTGATTTTCTCTGTCTTCGATTGCAGGAATCGATCTAGCAGCGTGAGTTGGATTGAGAGCGACGACAACAGCGACAGAAGGAGAAGGAGAGAGGAAAGGATCACAAGTAGGCTTCTTTCCATTATTGTATATCTATTTGTCTTAGAGAAAATAGTAGTTGTATTTCTTCTGTTGTTATGAGAGAAGGAACATCACACTCAGGGAGTTTAGTTTATATGTAGGTTAAAATTTCGTATAAAAAATTAGTGACTCCACTGGGGAAAATACCATCATTCCTGGTGTTTCTACCTCTATTTACCATCATCAGTAGCATGTACTTTATGTTATCAGTCATTTGAATGAAAAAATTGCATTAGAAGTGTGTTTAGCTACTTGTTTCCCAAAATTAGTTGCGCCCAACGCACTGTTGCTCAGGGTACAGTGCACTACGGTGTACTGTGTTCCATTCAGGGGTGCTCTGCAACGTATCGTCTCCCCTTAGAGGTTTCGTTCCCCCGCAACTAGCCAAATTCCATCAAAATTTGTCATTGCTTTTAGTTTTAGCCAATTTTCTGTTGTATTCTCAGATGTCTGATTGCTCTTAGAGACCAGTAAACTTTCTTGTTCTTCCTCCTTTGAAAAGTAATTTGTTCAATGTTTCATTAGCTATTTTATTTATCATTGGAAAATCAAATTCAAAGTAGTTATTTCTACATTATATCAATTATATTTTTGAGAAGGAAATTGTTTTTTCATTCCTCATTTCCTGTAGGAAAATTGTAGTTTCATTCTTCATTTTGCTAAGAGAAATTTTTGTTTCATTCCTCATTTCTCAAAATAAACATTTGTTTGATTGATTTGTGCATTTAGTTTCCTTTTGTCTCATTCACATTAAAGGGAGTTGAAAATAAAAACATGCATGTGCATCTAGAGTTTGTTTGTGGTGCATAGGAAAAATTTAGGGAAATCTTCATTTAGTTTGTGCTCTTTGTTGTATGCTCAAAATCTGATTGCTGTTTCCCCTTAGTACCTAGGATTTTCATTGAAAAGACTAAATTGAAAAGTTTGTTTATCATCAAGTTTTCATTTTAGGAATTTCCATTACATGTAGTGAACCTCAAAGATAATTTAAAAAAAAAATATCAACATAAAATTTACATCAATCAACCTAAGAAAGCATTGTAACATTAATGATAAAATTTAGAAGGTATAGGCTAGATATGTGTTCCAAATTCGTTAAACATAGCAGTTGTTGCTAACTTGTTTGCGATAAATTCAGAGTGTGAAATCATATTCCATGTATGTAAGTATATCAGAGCTCATCCACGTACCTTAGGGTATATAGGGCAGTGTTCTAGTATGAAAAGTATAAGGGCGTGCTCTCCATGTACGGTTTCAAATTAGATAACGCTAATACGGACTTGGGCCTCCACGTACCTTTGAATATATTTGGGAGGAGAACTTTAGGTTGCTTACCATCCATAGGTAACCGAGTTAGCCACCTTGTAACTTGTGGTACACCGAACACAACATTTAGGGAGATTTCCTGCACGTAATTCTTGGTACGCCAGGAGGTATTCTGCAGTTCACAATTACTTGGTAAACCTTTTGCCTAGAATTACCCTTTTATTTTGTTTATTTGTTTTTGTAATGAAATAAATCAGTCATCGTGGAATAAGAACATCCCTTTCCCCTTCATTTGCATAGAATAGTAATTAAACCACCTTTACCACCGGAAGCCACTTTTTGTCGACGAAGGCGACATAATTATACCGAAACCAATACCATCAGTACCTATGTTGTGTCATATTCACCACATATACTAGAGTCATCTCGATTTGTTTCTACACATCCTTGTTCATCCACTGTCATTGAAATTGAGTCTTCACAGCTACCTGTGGACACGATGCATCCAATCAGTGAGACCATACCTCCCAAACCCGACGCTGTTCAACTAGAAGTTAACCTAGATCCCATCATTCTTTTACTAGAGCATCTAGATCCCGAAGTCGAACAACTGAAAGTTGTTTCTGTATCGGTCACTCCACAGTCGATCATATCCATTGAGTCTCATATATCACACAGTCAACCACCTGAAATATATCTCGAGCCTGGCAACAAAATCCTTCCACCTGGTTTGATATCGATTGAGGAAGAACCTCAATTAGAAATTATGAGACTATTCCTCGGTTGAATTACATTGCTTGTTTTGATCCTGTTTCAATTCGAGTTCATATAGATCCTATAGGGTATACATTGGGTCGTATTAACATGGTTGATTCAACATCTCCGACTATACCGTCTGTTACAGTTGCAATAACACTCACGGTTGCTACCCCATCGATGTTTACCACATTACCAGAGTCACATCTATATGGTGGTCCTTCCATCCCACCTGGTTACCAATCATTATCTGGAACCTACTCTGTTGCATTCTCAAATCCATGGAATTCACCCATGTCATCTTCTAGTATTATATGTGGTAAATATATAATGATTACTAAACGACTTGATCCTTTATATACATCTTTAGTGCAACATCAAGCTCGTCCATCTGGGTATATTCCATCTAGTACAATATCAACTGGACTCCCACCATTTGGAGAAAAATATATTCCCTCTTATTATAATCCTCATGCTGGGGGGCAACCTATGGTCACCCATTTTGGAAATACAATGTCGTTTTATGGTCACCCAAATGTTGGAATGATTGTTTGTCAATGGAAGCCTATCCTTCCTGTTCATCCACAAACAGTTGTGAATTCATATTAACCAGTTCAACCTATTGCACCCACATCTAGTCCAGTTGTTAATACTTCATTACCCTTGTTACAGGCTCATATTGATGTACCTCAACTATCTCAAGCGGGTCCTTCAACCCATTACCCTCAATTTTTGGGCCCTCAGACTCCAACTCCTTCGGCTGGTTTACAACAACCACTTATATCTGAAATATTTCATTCACAAGCCAGATTAATCTTTTATGGGATGTAACAGGCACAACCTAGGTTTACCCATTAAAAATCGGGTCCAAGATATTCTGGTTTGGGCTATAACCTTGGTGGGAAGTCACCTTGGCAGCCACAACTGCAAATTCCATAACAATCATTCCAACAACAAGTAGCTTACCCAAGTTTTGGTCAACATAATCCTCAATTTTTTGGTCATCAAAACAACCCTCATGTGGGTTACCAACAACAAATTCCTTATGCTGGTGCTCAAAGGCCTGTTTCCAAAGAATTCCATCATATCTTGGTTATACTCAACCTGACTTAAATCGATAGTTTCCCTTTGTCGCAACTTTAGAATTACCTGATTTAAACTGACTTACCAATGACACCATCAGTTATTCTCCTTGGTGGTCGGTGATACCACATAAATTACACTCTGAAATTCCTAAATTCAATGGAAACCTTGGAGAAGACCCGTCAATGCATGTTATGATTTATCATGTGTGCTTCTCATCCAACTCCTTAAATGATGACTCCGTTAGACTACATATTTTTTAGCATACGTTCACTGGTCTAGTCTCGGAGTGGTACATTGAATTACCACAAGCTTCATTTGATAATTTCACTGCTTTAGCTACTACCTTTTTGACCCACTTCTAGTTACCCATATAATATGAAATTGGAACAGAAATTTTGACCAATTTTAAACAAACTACTGCTACTCACATTTCTAACCATATTCACGAGTGGCGCCATCATCATAGAATGGTAAAATCATTTGTTCCTGATCAACTCCTTGCTGAGTGGTTTATTAAGTCCTTGTTGCCATCTATCACTGAGGATGTGGCTAAATGTGTCATCGTCACTAAAGAGCAGGTCATTTCTTGTTCCCAATACTTAGATTTGATTTATATTCATTCTCACATGCTCTACGAAAAAATCCAAACGCAACGCAATCTAATTTATTGTTCCTCCATCTAAGGACTCTCATGTTGGCGACAGTATGATAGGTTTTGTAAGTACTCACAACTCTACTACATTTGATCCTGCACCTTCTTCTAAAATTCATGCCATGTCATCTAACAAAATAAAGAGTGACAAGCAACCCAGAAGCAAGAAAAATGGGAAAGCGAAGAAATTTTTTTTTTTCTACCCCGCAGGAACGATCATCTGATCAAAAAACTGGAAACAATCGGAAACCTTGTTACCCTTTCATAATATGTAATGAGAAGCAATTTTTTCGCGACTGGCCTTACCGCGTCGAAGTCTCAAAATTTCTTAAGAGCTCAAGTGCATCCATTTTGTTGACAAATCCATTTCCGAATCCAGACACAAATATGGTTGCTACGGATCCCACTTCTAGTTCACAAGTTCTTATGCTATCTGTCACAAAGCCAACAATTGATGTTTTGGTTTCAATGTGAAATAAATATTATGGTAGTTAGGCTACTGATAAACCTAATACCTCAACCATGAATCTGTCCACAGAATCGATTCCCCCAATTGTTATTCCAGAGTTAACAAGAAAGCCACTAAAGGGAGTTATCCATCAATCGACATTTAATCCTCAAGCCCGAGCTGCTCAAAATTATAATAAAGTTGAAGATTTGGCTCAGTCCCCTTTATATATTTTGACGCTTGAGGTACTTCAAAATTTTCCCTCCTAGAAACAGGCTTTGTTGTTGGCAATTGGTGGAATCAACCCGACATATTCCAATCTTGTAGTCTTTAATCATACGGGCTATGTGCCACAATTACCAAAAGAATTAGCATTCTCCATCCAATAAAATATTCTCAATCACCTCTTTCATCGTACTATTATTGATGAGGGGGCATCTACTTGAATTATGTCTCTAAACTGCTGGAAGTCAATTGGCTCGCCTCACCTATTTCAATTGCCTACGACGTTGAAAGAGTTTGATGGTCGTACATATAAGCCTTGCGATATCATCAATAACCTGCATGTAGCACTAGGGGGGAAATTTGTAACTGTTGAAGTTGAAATTGTAACCTTGAATACAACATTTTACTCAGAAGGCCATGGGTTTACGCTATGACTGTGATCGTCTCTACTTATTTTAGAATGATCGCCTTTCCTCATAAAGGTGTTATCACAGTCATCAATCGACTCTCCTTATTTGCCTCTAGTTCCCAGGTATCTATAAGCATTCTGTTAGTTCACGCACCCTAGCTAGCACTTAAAAACATTGGTGTAGGGCTCTTAAAGGATTCTTCCATAATGGGCACCTTTACATTACCGCCGGCTGCGACGTCTGCAAAAATGAAAAGAATAGATACATGTTGCATGATATCTTCCACTTCATCTGACTTAAGGGAGATTACCAATGATTCTGAAGTTGTTACGCTAGAATAATTCCTGCCACCCATCCCAATTGAGCTGGCATAGCAATCAATCTACATGGCTTGGGTGGTGAATCCTAATTCATCGTCGCCGATCGTTTGGGCCAATATTTCATTAGATTTTGGTACTCCATCTGAACCTTTTTCATCCACTTTCTTCACTGATGAGAGCATTATGGAATCCATGATGCCATAAGGAGAACCATGGGAATATCATCATCATCGTTCCCTTCTTCAGCATTACGAAGAAGATAATATTATTGAACTATATGACCCTTTGATCAAAAATTTCTTTTCGAATTCTACTCCCATTAATGCTATCGAATCTGAGAAAACTTATCAAATATTGAAGAAACCACTTCTATCGATATTTCAACCAAACTTGGCATTGTAGAAAACATTCATGTCGGTGTGTCTTGTTCTCCATCCAAAATCGAAGCATATCGTTGTCTCTTTCGTGAATTCTGAGATATATTTACTTGGTCTTATGAGGAAATTCCAGGCATAGATACTAGTATCATTAAACACGCCATTAAAATGTACCCCGATGTTAGACTGGTACGTCAACGCCTTCGTCCTATTTATCCGAAGAAGGATGCTGCCATTAAAATATAAGTTGAAAAACTTTTGTGTGTTGGTTTCATTTACCCTTTTCTGCTTACTTATTGGGTTTCCAACATTGTTCCTTTCATGAAGAAACAAGGGAAAATCAGAGTGTGCATCGATTATCAGGATGTAAATCTTTCTTGTCCAAAAGACAACTATCCCACTCCCTTTATAGACCAGATTATTGACGAATGTGCTGGGGTGTGAAATCTTTTCATTCATGGATGGATTCTCTGGTTACAATCAAATCAATATCCACCCAGAGGAACAATATAAGACAACATTCATCTGTCCCTGGGACACATTCACTTATCGTAAAATCCCATTTGGTTTAAAGAATGCTTGGGAAACATTTTAGAGAGAAATGGATTATGCTTTCAATGACATCAAGAATATTGTTCAACCTTATCTAAACAATTTACCCGCGCATTCACGAAACTAGAGTAATCACCTAATGCATTTGAGAGATATATTTTTACGCTTCCGAAACTATAAAATATTCCTCAATCCAAAAAAATGTATGTTTTGTGTTGGTTCTGTTCATTTTCTTGGATTCATTGTCTTAGAATATGGAATTCGAATCGAACCACTGGAGGTCCAGGCCATTCTTGATTTTCATGTGCCATCAAATTTACTTCAATTACATAAAATTCAAGGAAACGATAACATCCTAAGGAGGTTTATACCCAACTACATCGAAATGGCTAGAGGATTTACTCGTCTCTTGAAAAATGGGATTCCCTTCCATTGGTATAATTTTGCGCAAGCTTCTTTTGATGTTGTTAAGGATACACTGGTCTGGGCATCATTAATGTATCCCTGCAATTATCAAAGTGATTATTTATTTTATATTGCTACGGTAGATATGACCATTGCTATGGCATTGGTACAAGAAGAATATGGGATAGAACATCCGATATATTATTTGAGTCATAATCTCAATGATGCAGAGGTTAAGTATTCATACATTGAAAGCTCGCCTTGGCGACCATTCAAGTTGTCCAAATATTTCGCCATTATATCCTGTTCCAGAAGACCATTTTCATTTCAGATTGCAACCCCATGAAATACATTATTTCACGTCGATTTTTTTTTTTTTTTTTGAAGGGAATATTCAAAATGGATCGTCATTTTAGAGGAATTTTATTTGGAATTCGCCAAATCCAAGTCAAAAAAGTCTTTAGTTTTGGATGAGATTTTCTGCGACCTTCCCTCTGAAAGTACTGAAACTACATCAGAACCATCATTTCCTTATGATTATTTGTTTCTAATCAGGTCATCTGACCTTTGGTATGGGGATTTTATCATTTATCTCCAAACTCATACTTTTCGGCACGATACCTCTCTCTCTCAACAACGACGTATTCTATACCAAGCCAAATATTATCTGTTCGTCAATGATACACTTTATCGTTGTGGTTTCGATACAATTTTAAGGAGGTGCCTCACTCATGATGAGGCCGAGAAAGTTCTAAATGATTTTCATGTTGGGGCTTGTGGTGGAAACTTGTTTGGATACGATACTGCGCAAAATATTCTCTGCGTCAACTACTTTTTGCCAAACATATTTCATGACTACATCCTCACAGTCAAAAGTTGTCATGCATGCTAGATATTTGATCGTAAAATATGCAAACCGCCAGTGCCGATGCATCATGTTATCACTATGGGATCATTTGTAAAATGGGGCATTGACTTTATGACCTACAACCCTCGTTCGTCCGGGGGTAATGGTTATATTATTGTCGCAGTCAAATACTTTACCAAGTGGGACAAAGAAATTCAATAACATAGGCGAAACAATTGCATTATTCTTTTTCAATGATGTCATCTCATGGTTTGGTGTACCACAACCTATAGTTACAGATCATGGTAAGAATTTTTGCAATCAAATGATGAATGAGTTGACTATCAAATTAGGAATGTTGCATGATATTTCTACTCATTATCCATAATCCAATGGACAAGTTGAAGCCATTAACAAGATTCTTAAGAAAATATTCAACGAATGATGAGATTTCATAAATTAATTTGACATTTAATAATGTACTCAGCCTTGTGGGCATATCGAACCTCGGTGAGAAATTCAACCAGATTTACCCCCTTTCAATTGGTGTATGGTCTGGAAGCTAACTTTCCAATCCAATTTGAAATATCGTCGTTAAAACTCACTGTTGACTTGTTACCTGACACCTCTAAAGAAGAAGTGCATATTTTTAACCTCATCCATCTAGATGAAATGTGCTGTGAAGCCACATTGGCCAATGAAGCGCATAAGAGATGAATCAAGGCGCAATAAGACCAACATGTCTAGCCTCGCATATTCTCTGAGGGTAACCAAATGGGCTGTATCTTAAAATTTACTATGCTTAATTGAGCATAGTAAAATCTTGTATTATATTGCATATATGCTTTTGATTTGCATTCACTGTATTAGTTTGTTTTTCTAGATTTTTGTTGAAGTTAGTAGTCCACTTTACATTTCATCACATATTTCTAAATCATTGGAACCATTCGTTGGGTGTGTTGATGGTGCTAGTCATACTACATAGAATTTATCCTCTGCAGCATGGGCCATTTTCGCTCCAGGTGGCAAGTTAGTGATTTTTCAAGGGATTTTTATCAACCAATCTAAAAATAATATCACTGAGTATAACGCGTTGATTGAACTTATCTCTGATGCCATTTCATTTGGTATTAACCGCATCATCATTAGGTTAGACTCACAACTTTTTGTACTGCAACTTACTAGCATTTATATTGTCTGAAATCCAACGCTGCATTGTATGTTCGTAAGTGTTCGAATTTTGGAAAGACATTTTGATTAGATTCAAAATCAACACATTTCCAGAAATTTGAACACATTAGCTGATTCCTTAGCGAATTAAACATACATTTGCGACACATGTAAAGATACATTTTCAATTCATATCACATAATTAAATAGGATTGCGCAATAAACATAGGAAAACACTGAAAACAAATAGATAGATAGTTATAGGTTTTTACAAAATCTGTGCCCATGACACATTGGTCATCTGACCTCAAAATGTATGAAAATTTTCAAAGTAAACTAATGATTCTTGTGATAACAAACTATTGATCTAGCTATCCTATGCAATAACCGCATCCAATGGTTAGGAACACCAATAGTGTGGCGCTGCAATCTGATAGGTAACTCTTCGATTTGATAATCCAAAATCCCAAGAGTCAATCCCTCCACGTGCTATTTTAGCTCAGCAAGAGTCTCGGTAATATCTAAATATCGAAGGACTTCTCTCTCGACAACCCTCTCTACTGGCTCATTTGCTCCCTCCTCTAGCTAACCCATTGGTCGAACACGACCCACATCTGTGTACATCAAAACTTTAGTTTAGTCTTGGGAAACATAAAAATACAAAAACATGTAGAAACCTTAGAAAAATAAAAAAACATGGTCAAAACATTCTTACCTATTACACCCCATTGAGTTCCATCTGGTATAATCAAGTCTAGATCTCATTGAAAATCTGCGCCTGCATATGAATATTAATCTATGGCGACCATCTGTCATCTGGACCAGGCGAAGAATGTAGTAGAGAATATGGTGGTCGATTAACTCACATGTCTAGACATCAATTTAACCCATGTCTACATCTATGGATATCTAGGGCTAGATATACTCAGTGTAACATGCTCTGGCTACATTAATGGAACCTTCTCTAGAATGAAGGAAATCAGGATCGAGCCATAATTGAAATTCTTCTTCCTGCATCCCTTTGCTTTAGTCAATTGTTCTTTCATATGAAAGAGTACTGATTCATCCTAGTTAAATACTGTTGGTTCTAAACACTCAAGTGCATACTGGATGTATGATCTGTTTACAACATGTAGTGTCACGGAATAGACAATATTTGCGATAGTAAATAGGATGGTTCTCAAAGATAGATTTTTAGTGTGAATTCTAATCACAAGCGTACAAAAACATCTCACTTTAGATGTGCATAAAAATAACCCTAACATCAAATATGGATGTCAATTTCCTTATATCTACAGTTAGTGATCAGAATAATGCTATAGAAATCTAGATCTATGCAGTTAAAGATATTAATCAACAAATAAAAGCAATATTTGCTCCATGCATCCAATGAACAAGACAATAATGTTTTTAAATAAATTTTGTATTATGACACCTGGGAAGGGAAAATAGAAATATGTTACGATACCCCCTCAGTGGGATGGGTTCTTGTGTGTCCTCAGTGCTTCAGATCTAAGATCTTTCTCTCTTGATGGTGTAGAAAACCTATACAAAAATGGAACTCAAGGGGAGTTTACAAGTAAAAAGGTAGAAAAATATGACAATGATGGAGGATCAAAGTCGGACAAAAAGTACAGATTCAGAGTGATATTTAGGCAACAAAAGGTTGTGAATGAATGGAAAAACCCTTCTATTTATAACAAAATATTGAGTTAGTCTAGATATTGGTGCATAATTAAAATATTATTAAGCAAATCTAGATCCAAATTTTATGGAATATTTTATTATTTTTGTTGGAGGGAAAAAGGATTTGAATTTGGTCAAATCCATTTATTTGTAAGTAATAAATAAATAAATGATTTATTTATTATTTTAAGAATGTGGTTGAGTAATAATTTAAAAAGAAATGATTTATTCAATTATTTATAAATGATTTAGTCAAATTTAACAAGGAATATTATTTAAATCATTATTCCTAGAAAATAATAAGATAAATAATGATTTATCTAATTAATTTTTATGTTTTGGGTTAAAAACGACCAGGAATATTAATTAAATTGTGGTTTAATTAATTATCTTTTGAGGAAAATCAAACAAATAAGGATATATTCAATTATTCCTCATGGGGTTTCCTGTTTAGACTATAAACAACTTAATAAATTATGGATTACGAAGTTGTTTTTCATAGTGAAAGAAATTTTACGAGGGTAAAATTGGTCTTACATGGTGTACTTTGGTTCATCTAAAAGTAACATGTTAGATGACCAAAAATTGGTGTAATGGATTTCCCCCCAGTGTGCGAGCGTTAGGAGATAATTGTATGAATGAATTACATTGTAAGAACTTAATCACTACACACCGAAGGGGGAGTTAGAGAGAGAGAAATATAAGGTAGACTAAAGTGCTAGAATACAATACCCTGAGTAGGCGAGACATACATGTGTGAAAATTCTCTTTTATGAGTGAGTACATGTTCTCTATGAGGTGGGGGAGGCATACCTATGCCCGCGGAGATAAAAAAGTACAAAAAATAATGATGCATCTATTAAACAAGGGACTTAACTATATAGTACATGTTGGCATAAACATAGTCCAGATAAAAAAATGATAATGGATCCCACATACATACTATGCCTGAAAAAACATCTGTGACTTATACAATAAAATCTGAGTACATGTGATATAAGTACGGCCAAAGAGGCCCTATAAAACAGGAAAGGACTCTAAAAATCTAAATGATACATGCAAACTAAAAGGCTCTGCAAGCGGTTGAGGCCGGAACCATCAAATATATGGATCTGCATCCAAGGCTATAGTAGAAAGGTCATCTGGGTATGTGGGGGGCTACGTGAAGGGCCACCCCATCATGATGTATGAAACATCTCACACACACCTGCGCATCACCAATACAATCTGCTGCATCACTGAACCATCAAGTATAAAAATATCGATCATGCCATAAGGAGATGGAGCTGAGAAACAATCAAGTCAAAGGGAAATAAAGAGTCCCTTTTCCTGATTTGAGGCACTGAATAAGCTGGAACCAAGGTACACCTCCCTCTAGACCTGTCTTCTGGAATGAATAAGATGATGTCGATAGAAGGAGGTTTGCCATAGGTGAGGCAATAAGGGATCCTCAACTAAGGCACGAGGGATCATTGTAGAGTGAATGATAGAGTAACACCAGGGATGATGGTGGAATGGGGGGATACTGAGTAGCGGGCTGACGAATTCCCTTGTTAGAGAATAAAGGGCATGGATGACCTGGTAGCTACTGACTCGACACCAGAGGAGATAGGGGATAGTATGACTAAAATCCAAAATGTGTGACGCAAAAGCGGAATAAAGCAATGAAGGATGGAGGACTATGGTGGGATACAAAGGGACTCGGGACATACTCCATGGATGCGATGATGACTGAACTTGGATGCTCTAAACAAGGGTGAAACAATGATGCTACCACATAGAACAAACCCAATGGGGACCATAAAAACATGAGTACAAGATGGTTACTCACGAAGAAAATTGACACGAGCATGGAAAAGTATGAAGGCAAGATGGTGCCCCAATTACAAGTGTTGCAAGTGAAGAAATTCAATTTTGAGAAGTGGTGAAGTGACCCTTCTTGGAAAAAATGTTTTGAGGTGAAGTGTCAAATAACCAAAAATGAAAGGATACCCATTTGAGAGCTTGGTGAGAGATTTCAAATGGTGCTGAGGGTTTGTAAAACCAAGCTATGGTTTGGTCGCAGCTGCTGAAAGAAAAATATGGGGTGTTTCTTTTAATAAGACATTTTCCATCCAATTTGATTCATTTGAAAGTGTAGCTGTGGTGAATGTAGAGAGGAGAAAAGGCCCTAGATCTTGCAGTGATCTTAGTAGACAAACCGACCATTGGAATCGAGATCCGTCAGTTGCAGGTAAGACTTCTAACCATATTATTTCAATTCAATGGATGAAAGTTTCAGATTAGGCACCCAGAGCCCAAGAACATGCCAAGTTACACTTTTTGGGGTCTGTTCTATGACCTGGGTAGCAGATATCGAGAAGAAAACTACGACCTGTCTGAGGAAATGACCTGAAAGGTGCGACATGTAAGAGAAAGGGGGTTTCAGTGATGTTTTTGGCTAAGAGCTTGGATTTTTATGGTTGAGGGGAATAGGTGCCCCAAAGCATGTTATGGTCATGCCAAATGTATTTAGAAAAGTGAAATCTAAACACATTTTTATGATGTGGTTCGTCATTTGTTTATGTTGTGGTTATCTTCTATGGGAATAATGGATAGATGCAATTAGAGAAAGGACATGTAGGATTACCAATCTCGTTTGGCACTGTAAAATGGATGAAATTTCTTGGTTTTCCTACATGGTGTCACTATCCCAAAGAGTGGTTTTGGATATAATGAACTGGTGCTCACCTAGAAAACACACATGCTGGTCAACAACAATGTCTAAGGGACTAGGTTGTTGATGTAAGAGGAAGGAATGATGAGGGGGATCATCCCTAAAGTGATCTAAAGTGATATGGGACTCTAGAGGTTCTTCTAAATGGGGAAGAATAATGGTACTAGAGTCGACATGTCCAGATGCACTAGGAGGGTTGTGGAGAATTGCTTCTCCTGGACTCTCAAATATGGGTGCCCCCTTACCCAAACATTGGGTTTTAATGTAATGGCCACAAGGTGTATGTGGTTCGAATGCATGGGTTCGATGTAAGGGGGGATAGATAAATTTAGGGGTGGTGATTACTTCCATAATATCATCATCACAATAGGAGATGGGGTTCCTAGTGGAAGAAAGACCACATGGTGCGGTGAAGCTACCTCACTCATCATCATGAGAAGAGAGGTTCACATGCGCATCATCATAGAGGGTGATCAAAAAACAAGTAGACAAGGGATCCACCAATGTTGAGCCCAGGGTGATTGCTGAAGGGAAGTCAAGCAAAACAGAGGGGAAAGTCCCAGAGGGTTCTTCCACCATGGATCTCATAGATGATGATAGGTAGAGGATAGTGGTTGAAGACTCCGTCATCTCGACATCGGGAGGGGGAATGTCAATGGGATCAGATGTATCCTTAGGTTGGGCCGAAGCATACTGCATAAGTATGGGAGAGGGAGACTCATTTTGTTTGGTCTCGTATTCCCGAACTACTTCCAAAGAGGCACGGTAATGCTTGAGGCAGGGAAAAAGGTGGGTATAATGGACATGGAGATCACACAAACAATAGGGGTGGTTGGTTTGAAAAATATTTGGTTCTTGGTTGCAGTTGGTAAAGTAACAGGGGCTTCAGGGAATTTAGACTTAGGAAACACGACATTGACCATGGGCTTGATATGAGGCAATTCAGGAAAGTTATGGGTGGCATGACTGACAACATCACAAAAAGCACATAGAGGGGTATGCTTTGGAGGCTGAGGAGGAGTAGGGGTTGTCTAGACAGCCTTGTCCTTAGGTGCCTTCTTGTGGGATTTCCCCCCCTCACCTGAGGATTTCACTACAATTTTAGGTTCCTGTTGAGGTGGCTGAGGCATAGAAGAAAAGGGAGGGGTCATGGCGACCGATTCAATTGGAGTAAATGTAGTATAAGGTTTGGGTTGACCAGGCGGGATAGTGGCTGGGGGATCAATGTACCAAATTGGGATCCCCAGGGTCATGTTAGGATGTGACAAGGTAGCCATAACAAGTACCGAAAAAACTCCAGGAGGGGGAGTAATAAATGGTATCTGACCGGAGGGGTAATGGCCAGGCGAGACAAATCCAAGATGGTTAAGGTCAGGGGGAACCATTCCAGGAGGGTAGATAGGATCATGGATATCAGCTGCAAATGAGGAGCCTTTAGGAGAGGGTCCTGAAGGCTGAGTTTAGGTGCTAGGAGCAGGTTGCGGAAGGCGGGGCTATTGACTAGTCAAATTGATCTGTTTGAGGTCAGACTGAGATGATTGCATCATGCAAACATTCGAAAAGCTAGGGCCAGAGAGAGGATGAGGGAGAACAAGGAATGAATCAAGCAAAGAGGAATATTTGTAGACTCTGGGTGATACATTAGTCAAAGGTTCGACTATTTGTTTATTGGCCATCGAAGAGATAATGGACTCAGGGGAGGTCTGAGACTTCAATTCGTAATATGTAAACTGATGAATGGTGACGATATTTTCGTTATGAGTAAAGAACATCTTGTAGTGAACCAAATATGGGACAAAATACATCACATAATTCTAGCTACGATCTAATAAAATTTTGTAGTATAAGGGGGTATCAATGACTTAAACTTCAACACAAATAGTCTTTCCTGCAAGAGTAATAGGACAATTGTGGAACATGCCAAGGGGTTGGGAAGAGTGGTCATCCCATGCTCGGAGGGTGATAGTGGAAGGGGATAACTCAAAATTTCTGAGTTGCTTCCAAAACAAAGTGGAAATTACATAGGTGGATTCCCCCTCATTAATGATATAACAGGAGACGTTGGAATTCCGAATCTTGACATGGATTTGGAAGGCGACAGAAGTTGGAAGGGGCGGATGTTCTAACCGGCCAACATTGAAGACAATAAAACGATCATCTAAAGGATCCACAATGCCCATGGCAGTTAGTAGAGTTTTTTTTTGTGAAGGGCACCACTGGAGGACTTCTAGCGTTGACATGCCAACAGGGGATTGCGCCAAGTTATATACTATACTATAGGAGAGGGAAGCTTTACCAAAAGCAGTGTTTCGTCATAGTGGCCTATTGGGGATCCTGGTATGAACCTTTGACTTTGGCTGAGGGATCAGTAAAGGACGATTGGGTGTCGAAAGAAGCTCCGTGGGACCTATAGAAGGGGGCTAAGTAGCAGATGGAGTGGGGGGCTTGTTGTACTGATGGGACCGAGTTTCAAGGTTGAGGTCAACAGTAGTGGGTTGGTCATATTTCATCATGAGGATCTGGTAATCAGAGGTACTAGATGGAGGAGGTTGAGTGGCCGCCTGACTTTTAGGGGGTTGGGAAATCACATATCCTTGTTGGGGAAAATTATTGGTAAACACAGTCGGTTGGATAGGGGCAACATTGGGAGGAATCGAAGGGGAGGCAAGATGTCCTCAGGATGCTTCTTAAGCTTCCCACCTCTAACAAATCTAAGGTAAAAGAGGACAATCATGAGTGTAGTGAACATAGACACCGCAACAAGAACAAGGTTTGTTCGTGCAAACAGGCCTGTCCTTCTTAGGCTGATTGCCCTGTTGCTGGGTTGCAGTGTTAGGTGCATTCCCTTAGGGATTATTTCCTAGATTTCTTGGGCCAGATTGGTTGCGGTTTGCTTTCCTCTTTGTTTTGGATGTGGGAGGATTAGTCGCACCCTGCTCTGCATAAATTTGACCCTAAGGGGGTGGTGGTTTTTGTTGCAGAGGTTGAGAAGGAAAGGGAGGTTGTGGTGATAATTATGGAGGAGCTGGAGCACCAGACCGTATATGCAGATAATAAGGTGGTTGGGAAACATTGGGGTAAACAGGTTGGGAAAAAGAAGGAGGCATGTTGTATCCTGGATACATGCTACTGGGAGGGGGGAAAGTGCTGGAGGAGCTGGCCCCTCCCTGAGGGAAACCATAACCCATAGAAGGATGAGTGTATGGATGAGAAAGGGTTCCAACGATACCATCGACAGTATGGGATGCCCCCGATGCATTGGCACCACCGGGTCTAGGGAGATCATGTAAGACAGTATAAACATAACCAGACTTTGTGTAGATCAGGTCATACTTCAATGCAATCTGGAGGGTAGCTTCCTCAGTTTGAGGGAAGTGAGATGCGACATCTTTTCCAATAGCAAGAAAAAGGGATCTGAGAAACCAGTTCATGTAGACATGGTATTTGAAGGTAGGGGCTCAACATAGGCTCTTTCTTCTCCACCATTTTTGGAAATTATCATATAGGCGGGTGGCAGATGATTGACAAAAAAAGTTCAAGAGTTTGGTACTGGTGTCATAGCGAAGGGGAAGATGGAAGTAAGATATAAAAGCCTTGGAAAGAGTCACAAAAGTAGTATGAGAGGTAGAGGCCTAGTCGACATACCACTTGGAAGCTTCTCCAGTAAGCATACACAGGATCAACCAAAGACGGACGGAGTCATCGGTGATGGAATTAGATGAACACCACATGTGGAAGGAACGAACATGGTTGGTAGGATCCTCTCCAGCAATTCCTTCAAACTTGGGGACGTCTGGAGGGAGCTTGGTTTGCATAGTAGACCAACCAAGATCATGGTGTATGGGGCAATTAATCAACTGGCTAAAATTGAGAAGACCGAGGCCTGCCATATAAGGGAGCAAGGGAGCATCCAAGATAATTCCTATTGCAGCACCACTAGTAGTATTCCTAGAATTAGATTGGGCTACCACCAGCATGAGGTCCTGAACCAAACATGGTGAAGGTGACAGGAGGAGAGCCAAGGATAAAACCAGAAGGAGAACTTGATGAACCCAAAGTAGAGTCAGAATGGGGACTCGGTGGAGGATGAACTCGAACCCTACGTGGAGGAGTAAGTATTCCTAACGCAAACTAAGGATGAAGGCCTAGGAGTCTCTACGATAAATGCCTTGGGGGCGCAATGATGGAAAACATACACGGATCATAGAAGGAAGAGAGAAAAATAATGGAAGGGAGGTGTAGGATCAATTGATTACAATGTCGAAACAAGGGTAGGGAGGTGCATGATCAATTGGTTACAATGTTTTCATCTTGGCCTGGTGGTGTAAACTAGACGCTCTTCACTTAGGGTGTGCGTGTATGTGATAAGTATGTTAATTTTAATTAAGCCCAGACGTGTTTAGAGAAAAAATAAAAAATATGTTGTACAACTGTAAATAAATCTGAAAACGACAGTGAAGGAAACTGAACACGACATAAAATAAACAGCTAAAGATGCATCAATTTAAACCCAAGGAGGAGGGCTTCCCAAGAACTAGTCTATGGGTGGGTGAAATCTAGTCAAATCACACAAAATGGCCAATTGATCTAAAGTCGGGAGGTAGAGGGATCCAAAGGTCAGATATGCTAGAAACAGGTGCAAAAAACAACAAAAAACCAGAGGGAAAAGTGCTACAAAAAACGTGGTGAAAGGCTAAAAAATGAAGGGAAATGGAGGGGACGCTAAAGGAGGACCAAAAAAAAATGAAAATAGGTGTTTTGGATGGATTAATAACCAATCTGAAATGGATCTGAAAGTACAAGTTCAGATCTAAAAAATGGTTGAACACGGTGAAATCTCAAAAGACCTGCTTCAGCTAAACTCCTCCTAAAAAGGTGTAAGCATACTGAAGCCCTAAGGGGCTTGGTTCCTACTTCAACAAGTAAAAATAAGCAAGTACGACTCCAAGATGGGTGGAGAGGGAGGTCAGACAACCCTGAAAAGTAGCCCAAATAAACCCATAAAAATCACAAAAAGACTCCTACAAAAAGTACAGGTCAAATGTTCTGACCTATTTTTAGCTGAGGTCGTAGGTTTGAGGTTTTTTTCTACATATTGAAGGTTGAGGTCATAGGTTTTGGCCCACAAAGTGAGACCTTCACTTCTGGCTGTCTTGGGAGCAGGTTTCAGAAAAATTTTATGTCTCTGCTATGGCTAATATTTGTTACCTGCAGAATAGGCCCAGAAACACACAGAAGTAAGAGTTTTCACTGTTTTAGGGTTTTAAAGGTTAAAAACAACATCAATAACTGCAAAATAAGAAGCTGAAGAAAAACCCTAGGGGTTGAAGCAGCTAGTCATGCAGGGATCTGAAAAATGACAGCGGTTGTAATTATAAACACTTGTGGAGTTTCCAGTTATTAGTGTGAATTCTAATCGCAAGCGTACGAAAAAAACTCACTTTAGTTGTGCATAAAAAACAACCCTAACATCAAAGATGGTTGTCAATTTCCTTATATCTACAGTTAGTGATCAAAATAAATGCTATATAAATCTAGATCTATGTAGTTAAAGATATTAAACAAAAAATAAAAGCAAGATTTGCTCCATGCATCCAACGAATAAGACAAGAATGTTTTTAAAGAATTTTTGTATTATGACATTTGGGAAGGGAACATAGAAAGATGTTATTAGTCCCCCTCAATGGATGGGTTATTGTATGTCCTCAGCACTTTATATCTAAGATCTCTCTCTCTCTTGATGGTGTAGAAAACCTAGACAAAAATGGAACTCAAGAGGAGTTCACAAGAAAAAAGGTAGAAAAATATGACAATCATGGAGGATCAAAGTCAGACCAAAAGTATAGATCCAAAGCAATCTTTAGGCAACAAAAGGTAGTGAATGAATGGAAAAACCCTTCTTTTGATAACAAAATATTGAGTTAGTCCAGAGATTGGTGGATAGTTAAAATATTACTAACCAAATCTACATCCAACTTTTATGGAATATTTTATTATTTTTGTTGGAGGGAAAAGGGATTTGAATTTGGTTAAATCCATTTATTTGTAAATAATAAACAAATAAATTATTTATTTATTATTTTAAGAATTTGATTGAGTAATAATTAAATAAATAATGATGTATTCAATTATTTAGTCAAATTTAACAAGGAATATTATTTAAATAATGTTTTAAATAGTTATTCCAAGAAAACAATAAGATAAATAATGATTTATCTAATTAATTTTCCTGTTTTGGGTTAAATATGACCAGGAATATTAATTAAACTATGGTTTAATTAATTATCCCTTGAGAAAAATCAAACAAATAAGGATTTATTCAGTTATTCCTCATGGGGTTTCCTGTTTAGACCATAAACGACCTAATAAATTATGGATTACTAAGCTTTTTTTCATAGTGAAAGAAATTTTACTAGTGTAAAATTTTTCTTACATGCTGTACTTTGGTCCATTTAATAGTAATAGGTTAGGTGACCAAAAATTGGTGTAACATAGATCACGCACATCATAGATATTTATTTTCCCATCTTTACTCAATTCAGTACCTAGATGACAATGTAGGCGTATGTAATCCTTCACTAACTCTCCTCCAAGAGCAGATCCTACAAGGGAAATGGGAGAACCTTGCCTCGATAATCCAGTGAGAAAGTAAATGTTCTCAACCAATATTGGGAGCACTTTTTCCCCACTGTGAAAAGCCTACAATACTGGATCCCATGAACGAACTAGGAACTCCAATAGTTCCATATGCTGCTTAATCCCTGACAATCTAAAGAATTTAAGCAACCCACAATCTCTAAGGGCTCTTACTGTGCCTGGATTGTTTATGGCGATCATATCCTATTCTTCATGTTCTCTTTCTCGCCACGTAATCTTCATTTTGATCTTATGAATACCTAAAATACAACCATAAGCTTCATTAGGATCCATTTCATGCAAAAAAACTTGGGAAATTTTGGGCACACAACAAGAAACAAAAATACGAAATGCACCTAATGCACCCTAGCTCAAGGGACAGAGCATTGAAGTGCATCTAGCCTTCAATTTCAGTGCACTGCAATGCACGTTTCGACATTCAAGGGTGCGTTGCCGCCAGAACGTGATATATTTACCCTAAGGGGCTCAAAACCCTTAAAATTTTCCATCAAATGCAATAAAAATGATACTAAAAGAAAGAGAAGGTTCATAGATCTCCAACTTGGATCAAACGACAAGAGAAATTGTGCACTGGAGCTATTGCAATCAACCACTGAAGTTTGAGGGAAAAATTGGTTCACAACTCCTAATTTTCAAATGGTAACTTTGGAATGATAAAAATGAATGGTAAAAAATATTTTAATTAGTCAATTTGATTATTTTAAATCATATTTAATGTTGTGACTATGGTTTTTATTCATTTTTACTATGAAACGGGGATTTTTAATCCATTTGATGGTTTTTTGAACAAGTTTTACAACTAATAAAGTGAGTTTAGTGTGCACATTTATTCAAGAATTATTTGACCACAAAGCATAGTTTTATCCTTCCTTTTCAAGCTTTGATAAAAATGAAAATTGAGTTAAAGCACACTTTTATCTCTTTTTCAAGATTTTATAACTATGAAAAAGGAACCCTATGGAGTCTTCTTTTAGCTCTTTTCAGACTCCGATAATGTGAAAATATTTCCGAGCACTTGTATTTTCGAGCTTGCAAAAGTAAATGAAAGGACATCCACTCATTATAAGTTTAACCCTTTTCCGGACTAATATTATTTACGGAAAAGGAAAACCTTAGTTAAACATGGCTGAGATTTATTCTCAGATATCGTTTTACACTTTTTCGGACCTAAGCGAAAAATTTATGAAAAATGACTCATGGAGTT
This sequence comes from Pinus albicaulis, assembly GCA_034641835.2. Taxonomy (NCBI): domain Eukaryota; kingdom Viridiplantae; phylum Streptophyta; class Pinopsida; order Pinales; family Pinaceae; genus Pinus; species Pinus albicaulis. The sequence goes on from CM076582.1 coordinate 1,622,507,413, forward strand.
TTCTTTTTGTCGTCTTTTTCAAACTCTCTAAACATGAAAAAGGACCAGGGTTTCACTATCGTTAGACTCGTTAAAACATAAAATAGGGACGGGCTTGTCGATCATGGAAATATTGAGTTTCATTTATCACTACACTCGTTAAATCATTAAATAGTGATGGATTCACCCGAAGGGTCGAATTATAGATCAATCATATGTTACCCTCCTCAAGGTTGTTAAAAAATAAAGAGGTACTGTTCATCAATGGCTGAGGAAAATTTGGGAAAAAAGAACAAAACACTTTATGGTAGCAGGTCACTCTTGAACATGACACTTTCACTTCATCATTGTGGCTTTGGGTTGGGTAATCTTGTTGACGGTTCATCATACCTATGGTTCATCATATAAACACTTCGGTTTTGGGTCAATGTTGCCAACTCATTACAATGTTACCAATATGTTCAAGAGAAGTCATCCAGTAATTGTTCATCTCTCTCATATACCCATAAACCTTCATTTTCATGATAGTCATCCTTGAAAATTTCTATATCAAGTCACATTTTGTCTCTGAAATCATTACTCCCATTTCGCAATAAAGTTGCTTCTTGTCGACATCATCTCATCATCTAGGAAGTTAACTTAGAAAAATCTTCTAGTACCTTGGGGCTTTCTACATTATCGACAGGTTTCATGCTTCTGGACCTTCGACCGAAATATTTTGTTTGGCGTTTGACATCAAATCATCTATTCACACCTTGCAAATTGTACTGCAGTACCTTTAGAGACGTTAACATCAATGGTGGTTTTCTCGCATATGTTAACAACTCACATCATTAGATTGTAATCAGATGATGTCTTACCGTGTTCAACTTCAAATCATATATTCGCATGGTTATACTTGTACCTAAACGATCAAGTGAACGAGAAAATAAGACCCTAGATCTAGTTTCATCCATCTAGGCTACAATTTCGGGATTGTTTTACACATAATTTGTACGATGGATTTACATATAAATTATCATCTGAACATGGGCATGTATCTATAGGCGTGTCTATATCAGGAAACATTCTGATGTAGATGAATTTCTGAATTATGTACATGTTATGATAGTTTATGTGCTAAGCATGGGAATGCCTCCCTCAACAACTCATGTCTAAGATGTAAGATATCATGATGTAATGTATTGCAAATTGATGCAGGTCACTGTCCACTTCAGATCCTACTCATCACATCGTAAAGCATCTGATCCAAACATTCTTATTATTTTGACTTAAAGCTTTAGGGGGCAGCTATTATAGGTAAATTTTGGCATCATCCCCAAAGACCTGGTCAAATTGGGCATCATCCCCCAGGACCAATGAATAGGGTCTATCATCCCCTTATATTTCAGTTGCTATATGACCTAGTGAAGACATTCCATTCATGGCTTCAATTGTGATATTTCCAAGGTTTGAATTATATATTATAAGACCCACTAACTCACCAACGCTACTCTGCAAGGGACTAACTGTGTTTCAGTGCCAATACCTCCATGCAAAGGTGCACAACAGTGCACTTTTCGAAACACAAGGGTGCATTGATCACCTGGGAGAAAAATCATCATTATTCTAGGAATCTCCACTTGACCAGTGCCTTCTAGAAGAGTCCATAGGTGTCATACTTCAAATCCAAGTGTCCATCCACCACCTCTAAACTTTGAAACATGTCTTGCCTATTATTAGAAATCCATTCAATGAGAAACTACCATCAGTTTCCCTATAAATTGAGCACTCATCTAAGTGATAGGGAGGAAGAATTTTGTGCAAAGTTATGCTGTTGGATTCTCATTTGATAAGAGATTGGAAGTACTGATACGTTGCTGAGATGATGCTAGACATGATGAGGCTGGAATTAAGTTGGAGCAGGTTGACGAAAAATGATCTATTGGTTGTAATATTCTCCTCCTACTCTATTAATAAATATATGTGTTCATTTTCTCAATACATATGTCTATATCTTGTGAAATGTATTCTTGATGATGTATTTATTCTCATATCTAATCGGATTTATTTTATTAGGAAAAGTAGATATTTGTATATTGTATGTTGTCTTTGATTGCATGAAACAATCTAGTGGCTTGAGTTGGATTGAGAGCGACCACTAGCACATTTGGCCCAATTTCTGACGGCCAAAATTTCACTCTTGCGACACATAGGCAACCCCAGAGAAATACTTTGAGGCGGGGCAAAACATGGTTTCTCCTAGAGTCGCAATTCCGACACTTCAGTTAAGTGTCAGAAGAGCGACACATTTTTCGATGTTTCCAGATGGTCATTGCTCTTTCGACGTTGCCTAATGAGCGTCACTATTACGACGTTAGCAAGAGTGTCGCTATTCCGAAGTTAGAAAAAGCATCGCTATTCCAACGTTCCATAACCGTCGCTATTCCGATGATAGAAAAAGTGTCGCTATTGCGACAATAGAAAAAATGTCTCTATTCCAATGTCGTCCATGAGGTTTTGAAAATCATGTTGCTATTTCGACAGACTAAAGCGTCGGAAGACTGACGAAACCGCAACATTTAAAAAATGATTCATCGCTACAACGACAGATCTTCCAACGAGACCGCAAATTGAACATCTGTATACCGACGAAACTGTGACATTTAAAAAAAACTATTCATCGCTATAGAGATGACTCTTCTGACGAAACTACAAATTGAATGTCGGTATACCGACGAAAACAAAAACTTATTTAAAAAATTAAACATCGATATTTTGACGAACACAAAATATTGTTTAAAAATAAATAAATGGAAGAATATTATTGCTACAAAATATTGTTACAAATTATAACTTTAAGTCATCTTAGACTCCATTTTGACAGCCAATGCGTAGATTAAACTACTTGTTGATCTAGTCGGTTCCTCGGCTCCTTTCAGTCCACGTACCCTCAATACAATTGTTGGTCCTTCAACTCCCAATCTGCAGCCCCACCAATCTGCCTCTATCAATGATCACAAGTTGTTTAGTTCACTGAACACGAATCCGAACAATGTTCCCCTCTAGCTTCTCCTTAGTCCTTAAAGTCGTCAACATAGTTGTTGAAAACTATGTTTGTGAACAAATAATTAGTTTTCCACTTCTACCTTCCTCTGTTTTTATATGATGAAATTATAGGGCACACAGGTTTCCCTTCTCCTCACTAGATATATCCTTTCCAATAGTGAACTAGGGCTGATATTACTAGTCCATTTGGATACCCTTTTCTCCTTTAAATATCAACCCTTAAACTCCAACAATTCTTCCCTACTAGAAATCTAGTAGTCCTTCACCAATCTTGCACTTTAGGGCTCTCTTGTCACCTACTATCAACCCTCCAAACTTCTCCTTAATATGTCAACTCAGAACCATCCAAACTGGAAAATAACCTAGCAACAACATCAAAATATGGAACATAAATACCTTAAGAAAGGATTTCACATCTGCCACTATACTTGGATATGAGCATGCACCAAGTCTGAGGTATTTCAACGTTGGTTAGGGCACCATACCATCCCTATTTCTAGGCCTCAATACCTCTGCAAATTTTGTGTTGAACCTTCTTAACTAGCTTGCCTTTCCTTCCTTATTTCTTAGCCTTCTCCCAACTGTTTTGTTGTTTTTTTGGTCCTCCAAAAACAAAATTTCGGCCTCCCAAACAAGCTACTTTAGGGCTCAACCCCCCCTGCAATTAAATTAGAAAGTCTTGGCCCCTAGTCCAAGAATAATTTAGCCCAATCTTATACCCAAATTTTCTCGTTTCATACTCGACCCATCTCCTCTATAAAACACGACTTAGAAAGTTTCAAAACGAACCAAAATAATCTCCTTCTCACCTTCTCTAAGCTCATTTTATTTGCATCAAATTTCTATGTATTCTCCAATTATGTGTGCTCTTGTGATGTGCCTAAATTGAATTACAATGCCTCATATTTATATGATATCATGTGTGTAATGACTAGCCCTTAAAGGGCACCTCTAAACTTATAGCCGACTTGTTATTGGTGTTACTTTAACCCACACATGCACATACATAATTATTTTTTCCCATTCTATCCCTTCTTCCATGGATGGCTTAGGATCTCTAGAATCTTATTAGGGTTATCCACTTGCAACCATGTTCTAAAAATCAAAATTCATCTTGGTTTTGTGCCCACTCCTTTGGGTGAAAAACCCATCTCTTGGGTACTTAGCCCACAAATGAGTTTTATGGTGCAAATTCCTCCATAACCCTATACCCAATGTGTAAATTATGTTTTTCTACTGCTCATCTAAACAAGAAACAACAACTGTTGCTTGCCAATGATCTGAGCCTTTTAGTGCTTTAGCCTATAATTTCAACCAAACCACTTCAAATATTGTATCTAATTCCTACCAATTATCCAACTAAAATAGGATGAAGGAAATGAACTAATAAAATCTAAAGAATATCCTTTTAGTTCATTAATAAAAGTGCTTACAGTTTATTGACAATATCTATTAATAAGTGTATGATAACCAAATAAAGAGGAAAAAATATATTTAGGAAAGTGGAGATATAGTCAAACACTAGTGATAAAGCATTTTCCATCATACAACTTTCCGCACAACCTTATTTTTTACCTTAAGATAAGTATTTCAAGAAGATCTAGCAGTTACAATGGCAACAAAACATCCCAACCAAAATATGACTACGTTTAAATAAACTTAAAGTTTCGAATCAAATACTCTAGATAGAAAAAAATGGTAATAAAAAAATGGTTAGATGGGAAAGAGGAATATTTTAAATGCATGCAAAAGCCAACTCCTAAGGTCAAAAACCCATACTATAGTTATACCTTTGTCCAAGGTTATACTTGTATCCATGTGTCTATGTAGGAGTTACACATTCCTAGGAAAACTTGAGAGTCATTGTTTTGGGGCACTCTATTCAATATTAATGTATTGAAACAACCATTAAACCCACTGCTCTCTATGTCTTGGAGATTTGGGAACCTAGCCTTAAATTAGAAAATTTAGCTTTTGTTGAAAGAGCCCATACTGTATACTCCAAAGTATAGTTTCACTATAAGTGCACTATTCTGAATGCATTGTTAAGGTTATATTTGTGGTTCACACCCTTTCTATGAATGGATAAAGGCATATTCACTCATGTTTATTTCACATGCAGCTGAATTAGCGACCTGTAAAATTAAAATTAACATTATTTTACGTAAATCTAGGACTGGCATGATGAAATAATTGGAACGTAAAATAAATTCCATATACAACAAGCTCTACAAAATCACCCTCTACAACCTTATGAAATAAGGTCAGTCCATTTCCTCTTGCAGTGGGTAGAATTCCCCAATTATTCAATCTCCCTCTAATCCAATTCAGTACTCTATAGACAATAGAGCTGATGAATGTTACCAAATGCTATAAAAGAAAAAAATTAAAATGTTAAAAATATGAAATAACAAAATATGTACTCTATAAATATTTGACAATGCCCAAAATGTATCTAGAATTAATCTACAGAACACAATTCTAAATCCTGAAATTACCAAGCACATTTGAGATATTAATAAAAAACTACAGGTGAGAAAAAATTCAAGATTGGCCAAATTTGTATATCCATGATCACAATCCAAAAGTATGATTGAACTAAATGAACTGATTATAGTGTGCAGTGTGTGCGCACGAGCCAAATAATCACAGGGAATGTGGACAAGAATTTTGGCATGAAAAAAGCATAATTAAATTAGAGAGTGATGCAATAAATGCATGGAAAGCAGAGCATAAGCACATAACATAGGCACAAGAAATGGAAACCCAAGATAGCAGTTAAAACAGAACATAGATACATTTGCATGTGCTATTATTTTAATGGGTCAGCTTACTAGTGCTGCAGAGATAATGCAGGGGATTAATGATTATTCGAGGTAGAGTTTCTTGAATTGGTTAGTATTCTTGGTACTATTTTCACTCTGCAACAATGGTACGCTGAACCATTTACACTTCTCTTTTTCATTCAAAAGAAAAATGTTTGGGGCAGTTGCTTGGTGTACAGAGATTCCATCGTGGACCCCTAAGGCAGTTAAACCATATATTAATTAGCACAAGTAGCTATCCTTGTGAGGAATTTATCTTAATTTTTGAGTGCATTTTGGAAGCTTAATGTGCTTTCTTCCTTTCCTAGGTTTACACATCACAGTCTCTGATTTTGGTCTTGGCCGATTGAGAGTTCTTGGTTCCTGACATCCACCATTCTATCTAAACATCTTAAGGGGTCCCAAAGGCTACAGGAAATTAAGAGTATTTTCACAGGGGCTTGGGCATACTATAGCAGGACCTCACTTGCATGTTGTAGTACCTGATGATAATTTGTAAGACCTAAAGGATGAAGCAAGGCAAGATATAAAAATGTAACATCTCAGATTAACAAGACTGGTGAGGGAAGGGGAAGTATATCACAATATATTTAGCAACCAAATCACTGCATGGAGGGAGGTCCCTTGTCCCACAAATAATGGGTGGTTTCATACACAAATTTCATGTCTAGCTTGGCCAATACCTAAATTCTATTAATCATTATTATTATTATTATAAAATATGTGGGTGAACTAGTATATGCTTTTTCCTTTATTAGAAACTTGTTGAAGCAATTGGAAAGATGATAATGCAACATATTTTCATTCTGCATTCCTTGTTCATATCCCATAAGATTAAGTTGTTCTCTTAAATTCTATACTTCACAAAATAAGGATTCTTTATGTCATAAACTATCCAAATGATAAATTCCATTAGCAAATGGAAATGTGTAGCCACAACATCCACATCCATGGGAATTTACAGTTTGGATTCAGTAATATGTGCAGCGCAATAGCACAGATCAGATGTTAAGATATGCTTCGCAAGCCACTGATCAAGTGATGCCACATTTATGGGAGGCCATAATGAAATTTGTGCATGTGAGCCTTTTTTTTTACCATCAAAATGTTCAATAGTCTTTAGTAAATAATGAACCATGAGTCCTAATCTGAAAGGCCAGTGAATAATGATCTTCATAAGCATAGTAAACAAATGACTTCTAATGGTTATGGGTCAATGAAATGTAAACTAAAACCGAAGATGGAGACATATTAGGAGATGCAAGCAGTACTCATTAGGCTAGTAATAGGGAACAAATCAATTTTCAAGAATGGATTCAACCCTTTTTTTGAATCTGGTGATGTCTCTCATTTCAGTGGTGTATGCCCTTGTGTGGATGAAAACTCAAGTTGCACATGTGAAACAAACTTTTGAAAGAATATTTAATTGCATCTACAGATTTAAGCCGACTTCAAGTGCATATAAGCACAAGTGCTGACTTCTGTCTGGACTAATAAGGAGGATGTAATGTTCCCTCCTAAATGATTTCCTATGCAAGGAAAAAATAGCCTATCCGACCCCATAGGCTATAGTCATAATAAAGGGGTAAAAATCCAAATTTTCCAATGTGCAGAAACATTTTGCAAAAGCTGGGTCGGCTAGGGAAAAAAGACCCAAAATTGGGGGTTGATTACACGAACCTTAAAATGAGGAAGCCCATGGAAAAGTATATAAATAGAGAATAATTGAGATCAAATCAATGATCATCAAATTGGAATTGAATTGTCTTTGTTTTCTTGAGCCCGAGGCTTCAAGGGTTTTAAGACCCCTTTCTCCTCTACTAATTTAGGTGGTTAAAGGTTCCACCTTAGTAAACCTTTTTTTTAATATTATGTTCTATTTTGGAAAAGCTGGGATTTATCCATATGGAAGACTCACACTCGCTGAATTTGTTCAATATAAATCTAAGGTGGTTTTAGGTGAATTATTCTCTGGACAGGTGGTTTGTTCTGTGATAGAATTAAGGAAATCCACCTGTTTTTCATCGATGGGCAGACTGAGGCACTTTAGTCTCCCTGAAATAGAAACTCGGGCTTTTTATGAGGACTTTGGCCTTCTTGAGGCAACTGGAAGACATCCTCAGGCTGTAGGGGGCACAAAGACCAGTTTGGCCGCAATTTTGCCACAGACTAACCATAGGGCCAAATCTGGGGCAGAGTACTGTGCCCTTTTCTGTAATAGTTATGCCTTCTCCGAGACAGATTTTTCAAGGATTTTTGGAGATAATTCAGAGATAGATTTAAGGACCTTCACCAAGATAGTTCTAGTCAATATGCTTACAAAATTAATTACTATTATGAAGTAATTCAGTTGTTATCCTGAGGCCCCTTTGGATACCTTCTAAGGTTAATGTTGGACATACACTTATAATAGTGAGACAACATTGGGTAATCAGCTAAGGAGCAAATCCAAGGATATCCTCTCCTCTCAGCTTAGGGAAAATTCCAAGAATGTAACTCCCTGTAGAAGACCGGTCTCAGTCCTGAAGCAACTTGTGTATGTTGAGGATAATAATTCAATGGAATTTTCGTAATGGTTCAATCTATCTACAGAGTTTCCACTGAAGAGATTCTGAGTTATAGTTCTCCTTCAACAATCAATCAAACTAACCAAAACGGTTCTGTAGATTGTATAGGAATAAAAATAAGCTAGTAACTTGAGTTACTTGATAGACAATGTTATATTTGGTTGAGCAGTTTTCTGGTTATTGAAAGGATTAAGTCTGTGCAAATGGGAAATTGAGAAATATCATTTTTCTTTTGAATTTATTATGAATCTATTGGGAAATTACTATTTTTCATTGTTGAGTAGTAATGGTTGATGAATTGTTCCTACCAGTTATTGAATGATCTGTGCAATTTATGAGGAATGCTTGCTGTTGTGTAAAAAGAAAAAATATTTATTAAAATTATGTGGAAACCCTGGAGGTAATAAGAAGCCCTAGGATAAAAAATTTCCCTATGACACTTCAGAGGAGACCCACCACTGATGCTAAAATTTCACTTTGCAAGATACTTGAAGACTCACTTGCATGACGAGTGGAGCTTTTACAGCCTTGGAATTTTTGAAGGGTTGTTTATTGGCACACATGTCCAAGTGAGGGAAGATTTGGGAGTGTAAATTGCATGCTTTATGGAAGAGATACACACATTTTGCAAGCCTTTGAAAGATGGAAAATCCACTTGCCATCCATATTATATCCTTTTGTAGTCAATGTTTCGGTCTTTATCATTTGATTATTGTACATGTGGCATGGTAAGTCCATCTTTATGTATTTTAAATTAGTTAATTATAGAAAGGTGTTTTATCCCTACATATTCTAGATTAGGGGCTTCTACTTGAAATATTAATTTTTAAATATTAAGGAAGTTGAGCATCTCTCTATAAATAGAGATGCACTTCCTCATTTTCAAATCATGGTTAGAGTGGGGGAGAAATCTCTTTCCAAAATTTGAAAATTTGTTGGAGAACTTTTGTCCTTTCAATTGGAGATATGAATGGACGACTAAATGCACCTCATTGAGGAGATGATTTTTTGGATGAATTAAAAATTTCTATAGACTTTCATGACTAGAGTGCATAATGATTTCTCAACTAAATAGTCTCTCTATTCTTTTAAACCCTAGGAATAATTCTAGGGGAGAATCTTCCCTTCAGTTTATCTTGGAGCATGTAAAAAGTACTAGGTGGATCTTCTAGAGTTAGAAGTTGGAAACCTTAGTCATCACCCATATGTTTAGTGAAAAGGCACTAATATCCTATCTTTCTTTCAATCTTATTTCCTTAAACAAACTGCAAACCATTTTGCTAGATTTGTTGTGCATATCAACTTGTATTTCTCATAGAAGGAAGGTAATTTTGGTATCTTGGAGGCCTTATGCTAGCATTCCTAAACAAAATATGTGAATGGAGGCCTTATGGATCTTTGTAAATTATTTTATTGACAATCCGACATTTGAATCCCAAACCAAGGATACAATTACAACTCGTCAGAATAGTTTCAGTTCAAAGTGTGAACTCTCTCAAGATTTTTTGAAGAAAGTTGCTAAATGTGGATTTTTTGAGAACATATTATCATGGGAAGACTTCAAATAGATAAATAATCTTAATAAAATTGATGGAACCAAGAGAAAAGGGTTAACTAGTATCACCAAGCTTGATGATGCAAATGATGCAGGAAGCAAGAATTATGAGAAACACATTTTGATTTTAGTTGAGGGAGATTCAACCAAGGCCCTTGCGATGGAAGGGTTGGATGTTGTTGTTTGAAATCATTATGGTGTGTTTCCCCTCAGAGGTAAGTTGCTGAATGTAAGGGAAGCCATCCATAAATAGATAATGGAAAATTCTTAGATTCAACATATCAAGAAAATCCTTGGTCTGCAGCATGGAAAGGAATATGACAGTGTCAAATATCTAAGATATGGTCATCTTATGATTATGACAGATCAGGATCATGATGGTTCACACATAAAAGGATTTTTGATCAACTTCATACTCTTTCTTGCCATCTATACTCAAGATTCGTTCATTTCTTGTTGAATTCATTGCTCCTATTTTCAAGGAAACCCATAAAAATGGATGGGTATTGTCTTTATATACCATGCTTTAGTATGAATCATGGAGAGAATATCTAGGTGGATTAGCATCAACATCAAATTAATAAGCTTAGACTGATCTGTGTAATAGCTTGAATATGGTTAAGATATAGCTTAGAGAGTGTTGAATAGGGAAAGATAGATTGCTACAGAGATCAACTTCATATGGCCATGATACAGGTAGAGATATTTCACTATGGCTTGTGTAATGGCTCACTCAAATCAATGTTAAGCTTAACCAATCATATAAGATCAGCTATTATATAAAAATTAGAAATTAATTTGTGTTTCTACTTAAGGTTTAGATACACATGTTGCCATAGAGCTAGTAAGGCTATGTACTTATTACTATGATTCCGGTCAATGTTAATAAGGTATGAAATGAATAGGGAAAAATAGATCAATACGTCATAACAAGGAGCTTAGCTTGAATATGGAGTTCCTGGTCACTGTAATATAAGACCTATATTAAGGATATGATGTTTATATGAATATATGTTATTCCATTACGTGTAGCTACATCAAGAAAATCTTGGTCACTGATTCAATGGACTTGATTCATTAGTACTAATAGCATAGTGAAATCAATAAGCTTATACATTCAATAGAGCTTACTACTAGCTTAACTAAGGTGATATAGTGATAATTACTACGCTTAAGATGGGCATCATAGGTACGATAGGGTCTCTTATACCAATCTTCTTTTAGTTCCATATAACTGTTATCATTGTAACTAATACATGGGAATCATAGAAGAGAGATAAGGGTGAATACATTACTCAGCTTAAGATAATACAACTCTTTTCACTAATCAAATCTGGAAAGAACGTATTCAATGATATCGAGCTAGAACAAGAACAAGCATATCTCATTATTGAGCTTACATTACACCTATGTCCACATTAGCTATTGGAATACAAGATGACTTATTAGGTAGAATATTGTATGCTATTACTCTATCCTTAACCTGTATGATGAATATGGACATTGTAGTATACAGTAGAGTAACAATGAAACATACTTTTTATGAAAGACCAATATGAGATAATGTAGATTAGGGAAACACTATACTCATATAAACTATACAAGCTTATGGATCTAGATATGATCTGAGCCTATACTGCGTTATGGATATTTTTTATCACTTTATTATGATATATTGATTGGCCTAGGATTAAGGGACATTTCAACATCCCGGAACACTGGACATTACACCATTGGCTTGGCACCTTGGTACAAGGGTTTTAAGGGTACAATTGAATGAACAACTATAAATGATAATTATGTGTCTTACACGATTAGTGCCATCATAGAGGAAATTAATGAGACAACATTAAGAATTATAGAGTTGCATGTTCGCAAGTGGACTCAGGATTACAAGGAATTTGTGGAAGCATTGATGACTGGGAACGATAAGATTAAAGAACCATTAATAAGGGACTACAAGGAATACAATACTGATACCAGGGTCCATTTAGAGGTGTCATTGTCTAAAGAGAATATGAATATTTCACTTCAAGAGGGCTTTTTAAGGAAATTCAAACTGACTACTACAATCAGTACAAGTAACATGCATCTTTTTGGCTCAAAGGGAATCAATCATAAATATGAGACCCCTGAGAAAGTTTTAAAGGACTTCTATCATATCCATGTTGAATTCTATGAAAAGAGAAGGAAAGTCCAATTGGACAACCTTCAGATTGATTTCCTCAAATTGAACAATAAAGTCAGATTCATCTTGGGAGTTGTAAATGGAGAAATCATAGTGAACAATAGGAAACATGCAGAGTTGTTGCTTGAATTGAAGAGAAAAGGTTTCACTCCATTCCCCAAGAAGAGAAAACCTGTTGAGGGTGCTATTGCTGGGGCGATAACAGATGATGAAGAGTTTCCTCAAGACAACATTGAGACAGTAAAGGGTGTCCGTGCTACAGGTTACGAGTTTCTTATATCCATGGATTTTTGATGATTATATGAGTGCCTATGAGAGTGTTGGCATTGGTTTGTTCAAGAATTATTCATTGATGGGTACATTTACCCTACCCATGCCACTCCATATCCTAAGGCTCCTATTTGCATGATATCTTCTATTATCAATGGATCCCTTAGATTTCCTGATCCTTGGGTGGTACCAAATCCTTCAGAAGTAGAGAATTATGGGACCAAAATGTCATTTAGTGTGGTAGAGATTGCCTACTAGGTGATCCAGTCGACATCCGGTAACTCTAACTCAGGTCTCGAGTAAGATGTGGACCCTAATAAGTGTTATTTTCATTTCTCGTATGTCAATTGTCCATATTCCCATGATCTCCTTAAAACTGAGCTACCTTCTGATGAGGCCATGTTAATAATTGATTGCCCTTGGGAGGGGTTACATCATCACTCATATTTTCTCCCTAGTCTAGCTGAAAATTGATGTTCAAAACAGAGTTTATAATAAAAAATTTGAGTGATACCAATCTCCCATTATCGCACATGATGTTTATTCCAAAGGGAAATTGTCAAACATCTTCAATACTATATATACTTGGTCGAATAGTCAAAGGAAACATAGTGTGGTCACATACAAACTACAAGAAAAATAAATAAATAAAGTATAGTGTAGGCATTAATTATGCATACCTCTAGTGCATTCTTTAGGAACAGTAACGAAATCTGTATTTGGTTCATTGGTGCATGCCCAAAATGCCTACAATTTTGATGCTTTATGATAATTTTCATAGAACCCAACTGTGCTTTTATTACAAACTTGGGCTCCAACATAACTTAGCATGGTAAATATCCTAAACAAATTTTGAGGATGAAGGCTAGTACCAAAGCTTATTATACAATAAATAGGGGCTGTCAAAAATGGTTTTTGCAAATTACATGGGTTACCCAAAACCTGAAAAAAATTCAGACAAGGATTTCCCAGACTGAAAGATTATCATTTTTCATCAAATAAGAGAAAAGATAGGGGGACTCTTCTCCAGTTGTTTCAGGACATGCATAATGAAGATTGAGGTGCTTTAAGGAAATGAGCAGGAAAGAAACAAGGCCTCAATAAGATATGGTGTGACTGAGAAACAAGAGATTTGAGGACATTGGTAGTGAGGATTAAGGGAATTTCATCACATGTGCAGTAGAAGTTACATGTGTTAGTGGAATGTGGGAGATCTTGTGGACCTATTCTCTGATGTTGAAGGCCACTGGAAATAGATTTAAAGATTCTTGAAAAGGTTTGACAAGGTTTTAAAGAAGACTGAGATGGGCAGTACCATGGGTTTATAAATGGAAAGAGGACTGGATGGAAAATGTAGTGTGTGAAATGCTTTGTGGACTCTGGAATTCAAGGGAAAAAAAAAATATTGAGACATGTTGATGATGGTGATCGTTAAGGTTGGATAATACATATTTCAACCAACCTCTTATTTACAACCTACCCATTTTTCACTCTAGTCCGTGCTCAATAATGTCCCAAAGAAAACTGTTGAACATCAAAACCATGTCATGCCACTGTGGTTGCCATCGCTTCTCTCTTTTCAAACTCCTATTTCTATTCCTTCTTCTCACACAACCAGTCTCACCACCTTATGAATCCTAGTCCCATTCCAATTTCCAAAAGACAGCTGCAGCTTGCAAGTCACTAACCATCCATATGTAAACAAATTACACATTATTTTTTTGTCATTTCTTGTAGAATGGTATATTATTTTTACATAATTAATTTCACGATATGTGTATTTCGTCTTCTCCTCTCCCTTTGTGAAATTTGTTTTATAACAAGGGCTTCTAACATAGTAAAAACTTAGTCACTTTCTTTCAGATAATTTTAAAAATGAAGTGGTCCTTTTTTTATCTTTAAAAATCTATAGAGCTTGCACTAATGTACATCTATTTGTTAAAGTGGATTCCCTCTAATTGTTAGTTATCCCCATTTTATAATGTCACTTTAAAATTAAAGGTATGGTCTTTATGTGCCTCTAACCCTATAAGAACATAACTCTAAATTAACAAGGTAAATTTATTTTCTAATAGAAAGAACCTTAAAATAGTTGGACATAATGGAAAGCGAGGAAAGAATTTCATAAGCAGTTTGTCAAAAATGACAGAAATTTTATCACTATGGTGCCTACATAGTCAAGCAAAATCCCTTCTTCTAATTCAAAATGAATTTTAAAGGCGACGCATTTAACACTGACAAAATTGGAGTTAATTATCATCCATCCAAGGCAAAGAATTTCTTAGGCAGTTTTTCAAGCATGATAGATTCTATCACTATGGTGCCCATACAGGCAAGCCAAATTCCTTTTCCTAATTCAAAATTTTTTTTTAAGGTGATGCATTTAACCTTGAGAGAATTGGAGTTAATTTTTATCTATCCCAATTCAGACTTCTGAAGGAAACTAAGAGTGTAAATTTCATGCTAGAACTTTAAAGTAGTGGGAAAAGTTTCCTTTCAACTTGCTACAAGTCTCAACCTTCCTATAAGAAATTGCATCATAAATACAATCAAAACCTAAAAACAAATTTAATGAAAGAGAAATATCAAACACCTTATATTGTACATAAGTTATAGCTAAAAAATTGTTTGGAATTTCTAAAAAATGTTTATCTATCCAGATTTGAGGTTGACCAAGCAACTAAATTTGGCATATTAATTTTTTTTGCATTTTTTCAGACTTTGCCCCTATTTACCTTGTTACAACAAAATCTAGCATCCCCAAATGATGTGAAGTCCCAAACATCAAGGGATAGTATTGTTCAACTCAGGAAGGCTGCCCCTATCACCATAGTAGCTCTTACTCTCTCTCTTTTGGTTGGCTCTTCTTCGACAAGGGGGTCTTCCTTAAGAAAAGGATTATCAAGGAGATGGAGTGGGGGTTGAAGATTAAAAACAAAAATTCTTGATAAAAAAAAAGTGGTTGTAGAAATGGTATGTTACGATGGAAATGAAAAATGGGGAATGAAGAGAAAATTAAAGAAAAATGAGGGAAATAAAGAAATGGGATGATGTAAGACTAGTTCCTATCAAATCTAAGCATTGATGGAGTCATGAAACATTGAAGAAATGAAAGAATTAGTGTGTTACAATCAACTAATTTGAGGTAGGCCATATGGTTGAAAGGGTTTGTTTACTACATTCAAACTTTTGGGTGAAAGGATTTATTTCATGTTCATCACTTGGGTGTGTAGGTAAAAGGAACTAGTTTCAAACAATTTACCCCAAATGTTTTGTTGAAAATAAGCTACAGAATCATGTTTTGGAGGGCTCAGGGGATAGATGAACTTGAAACAAAGACGACGGTTTAAAATTAGGTGAATTTTGAAAGCTTATTATTCAACAATAATTCTCTTCATCATAGTTCCTAAAAGCTGGGGACAGATTCTGAGGGGCACATGCAAAAATATTTGTGGCGGTCGTAAGTCAAGGATGAACTACTGAGAATTATTTCTGAAGTTTGATAGGATTTTCTTAGATCAACAAGCTTGAAAAATAACCAGAACAAAACCCTGTGTAAACCCTTCACAAATAAATCAATTGAAGCATGATGAATCTCTTTTTGAAGTGGTTGTAACCCACCCTATCTACTTCAAGACTTCTATATGATTATGCTTACCTATAACAGCTTTGGAGTACCCAAAACCATTCATATTTTTCCAGGTTAGAAAAAATATCTCTAAGGGTATATGCACTTGCAGTTATGAAGTCATAATATCATGGAAAATTTGGGTTCGGGTGTGAATAACCCATAAGGCAATGAGAAACACTGAGGATGATCTTAGTTTTCTTAGTTCATCAAGTGTATTCAAATAATCACTCGTCTCACCCTAGAACCTCAATACAGAATTATTTCACAGGTTTAACTTCATAAATGAACACTATGAACCCTAAGCATCGAACTAAGCTCTCAATTTTTCCAATGTCATGCTTAATGCTTCAATATATGCATGTGAACCATAAATGCATTTTGTTGCAGACTCAGAAAAATCATACATCCTGGAATTTGGAGATATCACCCATAACATAATTCCTACCCATATAAAGCTTGAATATATAATAACAGAGAGGGAGGATGGCACCTCGTATTAGATAGAAGCTCCACTGTATTCCCAAAAACCCATGAGAGAAATGCCCAATTTGTTGTAAATGGCCAACACACTTGTTATAGGGATCTATCACATCTAGCAGCAACAACCCAGTTCTGAAGGTTACAACAAAGTGTATACCCTATAGTACAATATTTATTTTCCCCCACTACCTTTGTGACACCATTCCCCATTTTATTTTGTTCTCTCTCCCTATGTGGTTGGTTAGGGTACACGCTCGCCCAAATCCTCTAGACCAACCCATTTTGTGTTATTTGGCCCTCTTCCTAGGGCTTCTTTTTGAATCGACAATGTGTGAGAGAAGAGAATATCCGACCCAGCTCCACCATGTGCTAATACATGTGAAAATATCTACCCCCGCTACACCATGTGCTAATACCCGTGAATGCTTCCCCACTCTAGAGATGCATTAAAATCTATGAAAACTGCCCCCTCTCGAGAGATGCGCTAATACTAGTGAATGCTACCCCCGCTCTAGAGATTCATTTCAGTATGAAGATCCATTCGAGCATTTCTACATGTAATTGGAGCATGGCTACATTTTATTCTGCCATGTGCTAATAATTGTGAACTCTGCCCTTGCTCAAGATATGTGCTAATAAATGTGAACGTCACCCCACTCCATTAGGCCACGTTATACTTGTAATCGTAGGCATTGTTACATTGTCTTTTGTCATGTTAGGTTTACAAATGTCACTATTCTGACGTTTGTCAAGTTAGGTTCACAAACCATCGCACTATCGACCTTTATCCCAAATACCGTCACAATACTAACGATGTCCCTAAACATAGCTATAGCGACGCTTGTTTCAAAACATCACAATACTGACTCATGTTTTCAAAACGTCTCATTTCCGACGTTGTGTCCCAAAACGTCGGTATTCCGAAGACCTTCCTAAACGTCGCAATACCGACAATGTCCCTAAACATCACTATAGTGACGGTTGTTGGCAGGATTTAAAAAATTCAGAAAAATTGGGGAAATTTCCGACAATACGTGAGAAGTGTCAAAATTTTGACCAAATGTACTAGTGAACGAGAACAACGATAAAAGGATAAGGAGAGAGAAAAGGATCACAAGTAGGCTTCTTTCCATTTATGTATATCTATTTTTCTTAGAGAAAATAGTAGTTGTCTTTCTTCTGTTTTTCTAAGTGAAGGAACACCACACTCAGGGAATTTAATTTAATCGTAGATTAAAATTCCATATAACAAATATCATCCCACCTTCATTTAAATATGCATCTCTCTTGAACTCCCAATAAATAATATCCAGGGAATAACATTCGGGGAGCTAACATTTGGGTAATATCATCATGTCTTCATTCAATCTCATCCAACCATTATAAAGGCATCACGCTCAGTCATGTGATGCAGTCATGTGGCTTGGCGACTTGAACTTCAAGCCAACCTTTATGCATCCAAATAAATTACCCCGGAATCAAAGATGAGGTTAAAAGGGGTTTAAGGGTAAGGATTTTCCGCCTGAGCCATTTGCAAGGATATATGACCATGTCCTTGCCACAATGGTTCTATAAGAGTCTATATCCACATCTGAATCTGGTTCTCACCCTTGGGGTCCTATGAATTATGCATAGTTCTATCCCTCTTGAGCTTCCCACAAGTAAATCATATTAGGGTTCTTGATGGGCAAAATACAAAACACCACATAAGGAGTTGTCTATATAGGCCAATGACTTTCCCATCCAGCCTATTAGAGTTCTAAGGGTTTCCCTTTAAGAAATAATAAATTATACAAATAATAAATCAACATAGTTGCATGTATAGGCTCATAAATTGAATCATAATAATATTCAAGAAGTTTCATTAGAAAAACTCATGCAACAATATCATGAAAGACTTTCAGAGAATTTTTCTTTAAATTCACAGCTTTCAACTCATAACTTTTTCATCTACAATTCAGAAAAGAAAGGCAACTGAAAATGTGACTTTGATTTTCCATCAAAACATAAATGTATTATAGCCAAGATTACTTATAACATTCACTCGTGAGCCATATCCATGGTATAAGGAAATTTATTTCTTAGCATCCTTTGCATAAACCCATCTTCAAGACATAGAGGATGGTAGATTATAATAGTGGGTGGTTTATCATCTAGTCAAGCACAACACAATCCATAATAAGGGTGGTTTATTAGCTATGTCAAGCACTCTATGAGTTTTTTATCAACCCAAAAAAAGTACCCTCGGTGGCTTATGAGCTAGTCAAGCATAAACAAAATTCACAATAATGGGTGGTTTATCAACTATGTCAAGAATTTTATGTGTGGTTTATCAGCCCATGACAAGCACCCTTCTGCACGTGGTTTATTAGCCATAGAAAACACCCTTCTACATGTGGTTTATCAAAAATAGCAAGAAACCTCAGTGGTATATCAGTTGTAGAAAGCACTCCATGAGTGGTTTATCAACCTATAGAAAACACTCAATCCCATCTCCTCTTGCTCTCATATTCATAATTATTTCTCTTAGGGAAATCCCATTCCCTCACCTCATAACTTATTCTATCTTTTCTCATGAGTTCCATGAAGAAGAGGTCCAACCCCATATTCTTATGCATTCTCATTTATATCATTTTCCCAAGGGCCTCTTCATATTCCTCTTGTATTCTTCCTGTTAGTTTCTCATTATTTACACCATAAAATTAATTTAAGGTGCCAACTAATCCCACTTGGATTCATATTTTATCTTCCCTCTTAGATCATGGATCTATGATCCCATACTTCAGGCCATTACATTGTTACATTACAAAAATCAGGGGAAAAAGGACCAGGGGTGTCACAAACTCCACCACCTTAAACGAAAAATTGTCTGCGGTGTTCTTATTAGCATAAACAAAGAAAAATTGAGTTATATATATATATATATATATCGTTGGGTGTGTGTTATATTCGTTTCACGACTAGTCGCACGAGCAAGGATGGGGGTGCAGAAGCCCCCCTTTTTTGTTGCGCTAGGCAGAGCAGGGGGGTCACAGGGGGGGGCATAGCCCCCCCTATCCAGGGGGTTTACAAAGGGGAGGTATCTGTGACCTGTGAATTTGTTTTTGGACCTTGTATTAGGTGGGCAGTGCTACCTATGATTTTTTACATGGTTTTTGCACATGGTTTTGGGCATGATGCAGGTTTTTTGTCCATGGTATATTTTATATTTGGTCAAGGTAACTATGGTTATGTTCTAATCCAGGGTTAATGGATTGGGGTTTATGAATGCTTCAATATATATATATATATATATATATATATATATATATATATATATATATTGTAACATTGAAAGGAATATAATGAAAAATCAATCTGGTAGTCTCGATTTTGGGATCTAGGGGAAAATCTCTGTGTATATTTGTTCTATGTTTTATGTTCTCATGATTGTATATTTTTGTTTTAAGAATTTTTTTTTAGGTAATTTTTGTATAGGTTTAAAATCTACATTTGGTATAAGAGTTTTTTTGGCTTCAAGGGGACACCTTTACTACTAAGGGGTTTTTTCTCGGGCCAGTGGTAGACCCTATTCAGTGGGAGATATGTGGGATTGATTCTTGCAGTGAAAGAAGATGGTGAGAACTAGAAAGATAGAGATAAATAAGTTTAATGGTAAGATTTTTGAGTTGTGGAAGCTCAGGATGGAGGATCTCATAGTGGATAAAGATCAATGGATTGTGGTAGATCTAGGTATTAAGCCATTGAAAATTTCAAATGAAGATTGAGTAGAGTTGGAACGGAAAGAAAAGAGAACAATATAATTTTTATATCAGATTCAATATTTTTTAATGTATCTAGGGAAGCTACGACGAAGGTTTTGTGCAAAATTTTTGGGAATTTGTACCAATATAAGTCTCTAGTGAATAAATTTTTCCTACGAATAAAGTTGTATAACTTGAGGATCAAGAATGGAGACTCAATGAAGGAGCATATGTACTCCTTTAATACTGTGGTAAGCTAGTTGTTATATATTGATATTAAAATCTTA
Source organism: Pinus albicaulis (assembly GCA_034641835.2). Taxonomy (NCBI): domain Eukaryota; kingdom Viridiplantae; phylum Streptophyta; class Pinopsida; order Pinales; family Pinaceae; genus Pinus; species Pinus albicaulis. The sequence goes on from CM076582.1 coordinate 1,622,527,986, forward strand.
GATGAAGATAAGTGCATTAGTTTTCTGTGTTCTCTAACAAATTTGTGGGAAAGCCTGGTTGTTGTAATAGGTATCAATACAACTACCTTGATGTTTGATGAAATAGTCTCATCCTTGCTGTCAAAGGAGATGAGATGGAAAAATATGGAAGGCCAAAATGGAGATGTGTTGTATGTATGAGGACGATCCCAGAATAGAAACAAAAATAAGTGCTCGATTGGAAGATTGAAATCTCCAGGAAAACTTGTAAAGGTGTGCTAGAAATGCGGAAAGGAAGGGAAATTTAAAAAGTAATGTATATCTAAAGCTCCTAAGAAAGGAAAGGGATATGACGATGCTTCTTCTACAGAGGAGAAAACCACTTCAGATGAAGGTAAGGATGTGTACTTTTATTCTTCTTAAATTACACATGTATATCATGAGGCATGGTTGATTGACTCAGGTGCATCCTTTCACTTCACCCCCCATAGGGTGTGGTTTTGCGAGTATGAAAAATATGATAGTGGTGATGTATTATTAGGGGATGATGAGAAGGCCAGAATCGTTAGATGCGTAAAATTCATGCTGAAGTTGCAAGGTGGAAGGATTATAACACTTCTTGGTGTTTTGCATATTCTTGCATTGGCCAGAAATATGATTTATGTAAGCAAAATGGATGATGCAGGTGTAAAAATAATGTTCAATAACGATACCTACAATATGGTTCAGGGAGCACTGGTATTGATGTAGAGAATTAATATTGGAACTTTTTACAAGCTTATGGGTAGCCCTGTTATTGATGGGTGAAAAATTTTGTCGTTCCTGAAAGTGGAGCTGAGAACCTTTTGGTCTCTAGAGAAAAGACCATGTTGTGGCATCAAAGGCTTGGACATATTGGAGAGAAGGGACTTAAAATACTACATGGTAATGGTATGGTAGAAGGTATGTCTAATTTACCTATGGATTTCAATTTCTGTGAACATTGTGTATATGGGAAGCATAATCTGGCGAGTTTCCCCTCTAGTCTAAGATGGTAAAAGGGATATTAGAGCTTGTGCACAATGATGTGCTTGAACCTATGGCAGTTCCATCACTGGGTAAGTTTGTGTACTATATTTCATTTATATATGACTTCTCAAGGAATACATGGATATATTTCCTTAGGTAGAAATCTAAAGTCTTTGACAGATTTAAAGAATTTAAGGCTCTGGTGGAAAACCAAACAAAGAAGAAGATAAACGTGATGATGACAAATAATGGTGGAGAGTTTTGCAAGAAGCAATTTGTAGAGTTCTTTAAGAAGTGTGGTATAGCACAACAAAATACTATTCCATACACACCTCATACCAACAAAGTTGCAGAAAGAATGAACAAGATGTTGATGGAAAAGGAAGGAAGCATGCTCAGTGGTGTGAGGTTAGGAATGAATTTTGGTCAGAGGCAGTGGAGACTGCATTTTACCTGGTTAACAGATCACTTTCATAAGAGTTGGAAGATAAGACTCCACATGAGGTATGGACTAGTAAGAAAGCCTCTCTTTCACATCTGAGGGTATTTGGTTGTGATGCATATGTACATGTTCCAAAGGATAAAAGAACCAATTTGGATAGTAAATCTGAAAGGTATAAGCTTTGGAACCCCAAAACAAGAGAAGGATAATTGGAAAATTATGAGGCCTATTTTCAGGTATTTTTGTGGCACTAGTGACTATGGTCTATGCTACCAAGGAAGAATATGAATGGATAGAGTTTTGGACATTCGTGCCTTTGTTGTTGGAAACTGGGCAGGAGATCTAGATCAGAGAATATGTAAAAGTGGGTATGTTTTTAACCTATTTGGAGGAGCATTTAGTTGGATAAGAAAAATAAAGTCTATAGTGGCTCTTTCAACTACAAGGTTGAATACATGGAAACCACTCATGCAAGAAAAGAAGCAGTTTGGTTTCAGATATTTTTCAAGTATGAGGTTGGTACAAAGATCTATAAGGATATAATGTGATATCCAAAGTGAAATTTTCTTGGCAATGAACCTTGCTTATCATTCAAAGACAAATCACATTGATGTTCAACATCACATTCTGAGGGATATGGTTGAGGAAAAAAAGGTGTTGATGCTAAAGGTGTACACTTTGAATAATGTTGCAGATGCATTGAAAAGTCTGTGAGCATTGAAAAGTTTTCTTGGTATAGAGAACCAATGGGCATTGGAGGGTTGGACCAATGATTGAGCTCTCCTGTGAACCCTTATATGGAAAATAAAATAACAAGTGGGAGAATATTGGGTATGTGTTATATTCTTTCCACAACTAGTCAGACACGCGAGGGGCATAATCCCCCCCTATTCATTACATTGGGTGCATTAGGGGGGTGCAGCCCCCCCTCTCAGGAGGTTTGCCAAGGGGCAACTTCCCCCCTGCACGGGGTCCAGAGCAGCTTCCTTAGAATTTTTTTTTGGCCCTTATATTTGGTGGGAAGACCTACATATGGTTTTTTGCATGGGTTTTTCACATGGTTTTGGGCATGATGGTTTTCTGTCCATGGTATTTTGTAGATCCGGTCAAGAGAAATAAGGTTATCTTCTAATCTAGGGTTAATGGATTTGGGTTTATGAATTCTTCGATATATATATAGTACCATTGAAAGTAATATAATGAAAAATCAATCTAGTAGTCCCGATTTTGAGATCTAGGGGAAAATATCTGTGTATATTTTTTTTATGTTTTATGTTCTTGCCATTTTATAGAGTCTATATATATATATATATTCAACAAAAAAAAGATCAGTATTTCACCATTATTTTTCCATCCATCTACCAAGTGGCTTCTTCAGGTTCAAATTGCTTTCATTTCACATTGACTTTATCTATATTTCTATTCCATAGTGTGATCTGCCTCTAGGACATGATGCATAGTGGTTTTGGTTGGAACTTTCCCTTTGGTTCCACCTGTATCATAAACCATTCAATAACATGATAAGTATCATGAAAATATTTCTTAATCAAGGAAACATGAAAAATATTATGATCTTTCATTGTGGGTAGTGAGGCCAATCTATAGGCCACTAACCCCACTCTTTCCAAAATATGAAATGGTACACTATATCTCGGTGCTAGTTTGGCACATGAGCCCATTTTCAGTGAGCTTATCTTTGGCTTAATATAGAGATAAACATGCTCTCCCACTTGAAACTCTTTGTTTAGTCTCTACTGGTCCACATATATTTTGTGCCTATCCTAGGAAACCTTTAAATTTTGCTTGATCTTATAATTTCTTTCTCCATTTCTTTTATAAAATTTGGCCCAATAAATACTCGATTCACTAGATCATCCCAATTGATAGGGGTGTTGTGTTTCCTTCCATAAAGTGCCTCAAAAGGGATCATTCCCAATGACTCTTGGTACCATTTTTGTATGCAAATTCTACCAGTGAAAGGTTGTCTTCCCACTTTCTTGACTGATGCATCACATAGATCCTTAGAATTTCCTGCAATAAATTTTTAACCCTTTCTATTTGACCATTGATTTGAGGATGGTAAGCATTGTTGAAGGCTAAATGAGTTCCAAATCCATTAAACAATGTCTTCCAAAATTTTGAGGTGAAATTTTCATATTTTTATGATATTATATTTTTGGTAACTCCATGTGCCAACCTAATTATATCCTTTATGAATATTTGGGTTATATCTATTTATTTTTTAGTGGAATTGACAATGATAAAGTGAGATGTCTTGCTTAGATTATCTATTACTACCATGATAACATCATCTTGTCTAGCTTTAATGGGAAATATTATAATGAAGTCCATGGATATAACTTCCCATTTCCATTTCAATATTGGAATTGGTTGTAGTAGTCTATTTGGGTGCCTACACTCCAACTTTACTTGTTGGCATTCCAAGCATTTGGCAAGGTAATTTTCAATATCCTTCTTAATTCTTGGAAAAAAGTATGTCCTCTTCATGTCTATCATCATCTTTTGATATCTAGGATGACTTAAGTAAGGTATTTTATGGAATTCATCCATGACGATTTTCCTTAATTTCTTGACATTGGGAACATACTTCATGTTCTTAATTGTTAAGATCCCCTCATCATTGAGTTTATAGCCTCTAATAATTGACCCATCTGTCTGTTTCTGCCAATAATTCTTCACAAATTGATAATGATAATCATTCATCCACCTTTCTTTAATTCTATGTTTGAGGTCAAATGATAAAGTGCTAACGGCTTCCAATTGAACCTATTACAAACTTCTACTGAGTGCATCCACCACTTTATTTTGTTTTTCTTTTAATGTACTTGATTTCAAAATTGAATTTACTGATCAAATCCAATCACCTAGCCTGTTTGGAATTTAGTTTGGGTTGGTAAAAAATATATTTCATGCGACTGTAAACAGTAAAAAATGTAGACCTTCTCCCCAACAAGTAATGTATCCACATTTTTAGTGTGTGCACAATGACTTCCAGCTCTAAATCGTGGGTTACATAGTTACTTTCATGCTTATTTAGATTCCTGGATTCATAGCAGATCACATGCACTCTTGCATAAGGAATCCACCAATTCCTTCCTTACAAGCATCAATGAAAATAATAAAATACTATTATGGGTCAGCGATTCTTAAGATAGGTGGATGGGTGAGTAAATTATTCATTTGTTCAAGATTAGTTACACATTCAAATGTCCACATAATTTTTTATCCGTTTCTCTACAACACAATGAGGGGATGCCAAATTTTGATCATTTTCGAATGAATCTTCGATAGTAACCAACCAATCCCATAAATGATCTAATATTTGTGAAATTTCAAGGTGTGGACCAGTCCACTATTTCTTTGATCTTTTCTGGATCCACAACCACTCCCTCCTTTGAGATTACATGATCCAAGTAGTGAACATAGTCTTGGAAAAACTCACACTTGCTAAGCTTGACATATAATTTATGTTCTTTAATAAATTTTATCACAACCTTGAAGTGGTCCTCATGCTCCTTTTCATTCTTTGAATACACCAAGATTTCAAACACAATTACCAACACAAATTTATCCAAGAATGGCCTCAACATATTGTTCATAAGGCACACAAAAGTTGTTGAGTGTCTGTGAGTCTGAATGGAACCACTATGAATTCATAGTGGCCATACCTCATTCTGAATGCGGTCTTGTGAGTTTACTATTCCTTTATTTTGACCTGGTGTAAACATGACTTTAAATCGATCTTAGAAAACACTGCAACCCCTCTCAATTGATCAATCAGATCATTGACTTAGGAAGTGGGTACTTATTCTTCATAGCGGCCTTACTTAATTGCTTATAGTCAATATACATATGTAGTGTTCCATATTTTTTCTTAACAAATAGTGTAGGGGCTCCCCACCATGATACACTGGGATGAATATAGATTTTTTCCATCAATTATTTTAGCTATATTTTTAGTACAACAAGATCAAGAATTATCATGTGATATGGTGCACTACTGGTGTTGTTCCTGGGATCAATTTGATTGTGAATTAAATAAATTGGTTGGGCAAAATTCCTAGCAATTCCTCTAGACATATATATCACTATATTGAATCGAATTCAGATAAATTTCGAAGGGGTCTATGTTAGTTCATTTTTCCTCCATGATTTGAATGGGATAAAGAGCACAACCCTTCCTGCTACAATGCTTCACCTACACCACTCTAAATTTTATTGTAATTTTTATATTTTGCAATGCAATTAGTTCACCCTCATGATTTATACATTCCAACACCTTATCATAACAATCCACCTTTGCTGTGTGGGTTTCCAGCCAATCCATACCTATGAGGGCATCATATGATCCCAAAGACAACAAATTTAGTTTAACTGTTGTAGTGATTCGCCCAATTTGTATAGGGAAATACTCAACCATATTTGTTATTCTTCTCTTTGTTCTAGTGGCCAATTGAACAAGCCAGGATTCCTCATGGATTTTCTTTGGAAATTTACATTTTTCCACCATCTTAGGACTGATCTAACTAAAATTATATCTTGGGTCAATAAAATTTAAACTGGAGAGTTTTTTTCATACCTTCCATTTTAATGATCGTTACTTGTTGGTTTTCATATCTATTATACAATGTTTCATATATTTTCGGGATTTTTTGGGCCAAATTATTCACGGTTGATGCCTCATGTATGTTGTGCAACTTTTCACCACACTTTTGTAGCTTGGGGAAATGTCTTTTTAGGTGGTTTTCTCTGCACTCCCAACATTGATACCCTCCTTTCATATTTTCATTCCTTGATTTTTGGATCTCATTTCTAGTGACACTAGATTTTTGTTGATGCTCACTTTTGGTGAAGTTATTAGACCTTCCGCCCTTTCTTCATTTTCCTTTCTTCCTCCAATCAATATGGACTTTAGTCTTATTCTTACACTATTAATAACAATGCTTAGTCTTCTGGATGACCTCCTCCAAAGTCTTATTATCATTGAATTCTATTATGTCTCAGCATGCCAGTGGTAATCAACTAACATATCTTTGGATCTTTATCTTCTCATCCTTTATGTAAGGTATATACCTTAGTAGCTCCAATAATTTACAGGTATATTATTTAGGTGTCATTTACCCCAATTTTTTCTCATAAAACCCCTTGGCTCTATTGTCATAATATTTCTTAGATTGGTAATTTTCTGAGAAGTACTTTTCAAACTTCCTCTAAGTCAGCTCCTTCTCTGTGATGCCTTTAATTTTCTTGAGATCCTCCTACCATATATCAACTATTCCCTTTAAGATGAAAATAGCCACCATGGCTTTCATGTTCTCGGTGTAGTCATTCAACTTGAAATACTTCTTTATTCCCAAAAGATATGCCTCTACATCATATTCTTTCTTTACCTATCCATCAAAGGCTGGGAGTATTTATTTCATTAATTCCTCTTGCATGGGAGCCTTTCTACTCTTCCTTTAATGATGCTATCTAGTTTCTGTACTATCTGATGATTGAATAGGTCTTCTTAATTCTCTTTCTAGGGAGTTGAGTAGTGATTTTCATCCTTTTGCATGTCTTCTCCTCTTTCTTGATTGACTTCCTTCTACATTCTTATCATTCCCTTTATGTCTGTGTATTTATGATGGGATATCCTTAAGCTTTTTCTTTTCCTAATGTCTAGTGCTAAATTCCTACTGAATTTTGTCTCTGTAATTCATATAAGCTTGGAATAGCATGGTGTTTACTTTTTCTTGATCTCTGGAAATATTTTCATTTTCTTGCTTGCAACTTCCTATTTCAGCTCTTAGAATTCTAAGAGTTTCTATTAGTTCATGACTATCCTCCTCTTTAATTTTCACATTTGATTCTTCTTTAGTTCCTTGTTGAGTTATGTTGATACCTACCCATCCTTTCCTCTTTCCTTATGGTACTTGGATACCTATCAATATTCCTTTACATACATACCAATGTTAGCCATCAATAAGAGACATGCATTCGATACATGTTACTTCTTATCCTTGGTCCACATTAATATTTACCCATCACATATCAATCAACATGTAACCATATATAGACAATAAGTTTATAATCCATTCATTACAACATTATGCAGTCATCATAAAAGAAAAGTTAATAGATCGGGCATATTATGGATATATCTCAATCATTTAGCATCTGCATGTGAGCCTTTCCAGGCCTACTTTCTAAAATTGTTGCTGTAATAATAGTTTGTAATGCACCCCCTCCTAATCCTCACAAAAACACCGGTTAAGAGGAGGTGGTTACTATGTTGACCCAAGATCCAAGGTGTTCTTATAGAAATGGGGTCTAAAAATTTCGATCTTTTCAACTCACTTAGAGCCTTGGTTTGACATCACCATTGCATTTGTATCATCAAGATGATTCTAGTGATATAAAATTTTACCTCAATCCAACCTTCAAGTCAAGAAATGTGACCATTAGAATTCTAGAAAATTTGAGAGTGCAATATTAACATCTTGGCCATGTGTCTGCCACATGGCTTTAGACACTTGGATAATTTTCCAATGCCACTTGGTAATTTAAGATTGGTTTCCGACCTGTTCATGGGTATGGGTTCCACGAACTTCCACTATGCCTCTTGGTAGCTCCGATTTGTACATATAGGGAGTAACCTTTGGTACACCCCACTTTATACATCTATGAATGAGACCACTGTGATCTCTTGCTTCATCCATCTAGGAACACTGGACTTCCGATGCTCCTCCTTCATTCATAAAGGAACGAAGCCTCTGGATCCTAATTAAATCATCTAGGAATGAGAACTCAGGTTATAACATTCAAGAAAATAATCCAGGATTTGGATTCGAGAATAACATCCCGTCTTCATTCAAATACGCATCCTGCTTCTAGTCCAAAGAAATAACATTCGGGTAATATCATCGCGCCTTCATTAAAATATGCATCTCTCTTTCACTCCTGGGAAATAACATACAGGAAACTAACAATTGGGAAATATCTCCACACTGATTTCAATACATACATTACAGAGTAATTGTCACAAAGTCCCCTACATTTCCAGTCCCGCACAATGGAGGGATGTTTTCTGTGACTGTGAGACATTTATTATTTTTATAAAGCATCATCAGTACATTCCTCCTGCATGAGCTTCATTGCCTAAAGACATCTCCTTGCAAATGTGAAAAAGCAGCATCTCTTTTGCATTGTAGTGAACGATTCTTTCAGCATGCAATGGAAAATCTTACCGAGGCCGCGTCAGGCGAGAAACAATTCCGGCAGGTAGTTGCGATAAATTAAGGAGTGTTTTTAATAAAGATGGCAGTTGAGTTCAACTCAAGCTGGAAACCATTGTCTATCTTGAGTTGGGAGGTTTGGCTTCGGGAGTTCTATGGAAGGGAAGTGGTTTTGCCACCTCCCATGGAACCTTCCTTGTTGATAGGGCCAATCCCATAATAATAGGGATCCCAACTCCCTCCTTCCCCATCTATAAAAACCTGCTCAATCCCATGGCAAGCTAGTCTTGAAGGGCCTAAGCTTTGAATCTCCAAGTTCCCAAGAGCCTTTGTGCTATAAGAGCCCTCTTTCTTCCCTTAAGGCCGACTCAAGTAAGGAGACTATTGTCGAGAGACTCAGGAGAGGTTTTCCCTTTCCCTGGCGAGCTTTGCGAGACGTGAACGACTGGAGACCCATCCGAAGGAGACCACGACGTCAGAACTTTGGTTGTAATCTCTTTCGATTGATATTTAATGAATGATTACGATTATGGTTCCACTCTATTTTCAATGATGTTAATATGAGTAATATCCTTTCTGACTGATATTGAGTTACGTATGCTGGATTTTATGCTTGTATCTATTTGTTTCTTGCATGTGCAGGTGTCCATCCGCGGAGATCGTGGAGGATCGTGATCTGCCGAGGCTGAGGAACGGGAACGCTCTCTTCTTCAGATCGTAGCATTGGATTCCAGGTAGGCTTCTATCTTTAGTCTTTTCATTCGTAACTAGGAACTTGCGTCGTAACATTTTTTATTGTTGCTAGACCCCTGCTGGGCTAGTAGGGATCGCCTCTGTCCGCAGAGGGGATTTACCTCCTCAACAATTTGGCGACTCCGCTGGGGATCGTCTAGATTTCACTGTCTCGTTTGTATTGTCTCGCTTTGATTATTTTATGTTTTCCTTGCTTGATGAGCCTTCTGGGTTGGGTTCTTTTGCTGTTGTTTACTTCTTGGTTTGCTTAGTATGCATTGATCTGCTTCTGGAGTAGTTCTTTTTTGTTTTTGGCTGAGAAACTCGACTGGCGCGCTTTTTAGCTCGACAGTCGCGCCAATTGGCGCATGTTGCTTTTGCTTAGCCCGCGCCAATTGCTTTTTGGCGCCAGTTTCAGCCTTACAGTCGCGCCACTCCTGTAAGGTTTTTGAGTTTCCTCATTTTTGAGCTCTCTGGGTTTGGTCAGTGTTTTTCTTCTTGATTTTCCGACTGCCTGAGTGTGTTAGAGTCCTGTTTGACTGGGAATTCACCTCTATCCTTTGGTTGTTTGCTTTTATCTATCGATTTCACGTTTTGAGCCCTAGGGCATCTAGTGGCTTAGTGTATCGAGCCCTCCTTGGGAGTTTTGGTGTTTCGTTTGTCCGATCGACTTCCTGATTGATTCTCCACATCCTCTTAGTAGTTGTTCATTGTTTTGTTGCGATTTTTGGGTGATTGCTCATTCCTTCATTCGAATTTCGTTTGGTCTTGCATTGGGCCTAGATCACACAGCCCATTGGAGCCTTTGAGTCTTTTCTTGGTTTTGAGAGACTTTGGTCGATTTGGGATCTGATTGCTTGCGTTGTTGAGTGAAATTTGTTTGTTTTGCTCTCTCGAATATCGTTTCTCAAGTTGTTCCATTTGTTTTCAGTTTGTTTAGTGCATATTAGCTATCAAACGTTGAAAATTACAAAAAAAAAATCTCTTGTGCTTTTGGTTGAATTAGTGCAAATTGTAATCTTTTCGATTTTGCTAGTGATTAGTAATCTGAATGAAAAGTTTTCAATTTCATTAGTTGCATTAGAGATCTCATTGTTTGTCTTCCGATCATTTCGTTTGTGTAAAAGCTCTCAACTCTTTTGTAACTAGTTTTCATCGAACGAAATGTTGGACTGTGGCATGTAGCTTTGCATTTAGGAGTCTTTTAAGACACTACATACGATAGGGCCTGAAAATTGAAACTTAATCGAAGATCAACTTTAAAATCTATCCAATTAACCTAAGGCAGCATTGAAATTTAACGAAACATTTTTAGAGGTCTAGGCTAGAGACGTGTTCCGGCGTCTTTAAACCTAGCAGCTGTCGTTCGCCTTCTGGCTTTAGACAATGCTAGTACGAACTTGTGCTCCCCGTACCGTCGCGTATATAAAGGGAGACCCCTCTAGGTTTTCAATCCTTTATCCACAGGAAGCCGAGTCTGCCGCCCTATACCCGTGATACACCGAACACAGCATTCGGGGAGACTACCTGCACGTACGGAAAGTCCTTGGTCGATTTTTGTTTCATTATTGAAACCAAGGTGTATATTGCAGTTCACGGATATTTGGTACACCCTTTGTGCCTAGTTTTTTCCTGAGCAGTCATTTGGTCTTTTCTAACTCCCTAAACTTGAAAAGACCGTCAAGCGCTTGTCCTTTCACGCTTGTGTCAACTCTGAAAGAGATAGAGTCATATTTTTATCGTTTCTCGACTCTTGAAACATGAAACGGTAGAATTTCTTACTTTCCAATGTGGTAAAATTAATCGCCCACGATTACACACCTGTTTAGATATTGCTTGTTGGCCGTTTGATCGTGTGTCTTATCTCGTTTTCAGCCCGTGTGTGGTTTTGATTTTGATGGCAACCTTTTCAGAGTTTACCAACCAAGGAATCCCCTCAGAAGGGAATCCTGGTCATTTTCCTCCTTTTGGAAATGTTGGTGCTCCTTACATGGCGATGTTGTCCCTTCCTGGGTTAACTGTTGGGTTGCCTGTTTGGTTGTTCTCAACCTCTGTTGTCCCGAATGTCTCCACTACTGTTCAATCAGTTCCTCCACCAGAACAACATCATGTTGATTCCAAGGTGGACCTCTCCCCTTCTTCGCCTGTTTCTGCGTCCTCCTCTTCTACTTCGCCTGGTGAAAGTCTGGATTCAAGTAACCAGGTGGCTAAGAAGAAGAAGAAGAAGACAAAGAAGAAGAAGTCTGATAAGCGAGAGGCTAAAAGTGCAGCCACTGTTTCTGAAATATCTCCTCTTGATAAACCTTCCAACCCTCCACGGAAAGTCAAGTTCCCTTGCCTGTTGTGCACGGGAGACCATCTTCTTCGAGACTGCCCTGGCATCCCCAAGGTGCTCGAAGCATGGTCCGACGGCCGTCCGCCGTTGCCTTTGACTTCCGGGAGCCAAGTTGGGGGCACGTCTTCAGCTGCTGTTGATAAGGCTCCTAAGAAGCAGGGTAAGATCACCAATCCCTGTAAGTTGTGTGAAGGGCACCATGCCATTCACCTTTGTCCTTATATGGATGAAGCCAAGTGAGTTTTGGACAACCCAACCGGTTCTACACCACGCCTTCCACCTGGTTATAATCGGCTTTCTTTGAGTCCTCCGCCAGCTGATCCTACGATTGGTCAAGAGTCATCCTTGATCGATCCCACTCCCCCAGAAATTCAAATTCACGAATCCGTCCCTGACCAACCATTGGTCGTAGGATCGGTTGAACTGGCCCCGTCCACGGTGCACCAGGTCTTTTCTGTCGAGAGTGGATCTCACACCCCCCATGTCCTTCTAATCTCTTCAGATTCATCAGACTTGGAGAAAGATTCTCTTGTCCCTGTACTTCAAGAAGCTCCTCCTCCGCCTCCCATGATGGAGGCTCCGGAAGATATCCCTCCCGCCTTCGAGATGGAGGTTATGGAGGATGCTTCTTCTACCGTAACATCAGGGGAAGACCTTCGCTTGTCGATGGTAGCCCCTCCGAGTAGTTTGGTCGCTTCCTTTGACTGGAATCGATTTGCAGGATTTCGCCTTCCGTCTTATGTGCCTTTCGAGATCACAGTACAGGCTCTTGGTCTGGTTGTACCCAACACCATTATAGACGAAGGTGCCTCTGTTAGTATTCTGTCTTCAACTACCTGGCAAGCTTTTGGTTCGCCGCCGCTTGCGCCTGTTACGCAGAATCTGTTGACTTTTAACAGAAGGACGAGTCAACCGTTGGGGATCCTTCCAAGGTTACCGGTTACTTTGGGAGGTAAAACCATCCATATGGACATGATGGTTGTTCCAGGCCCCTTGGATTTCAATCTACTTTTGGGGCGCGATTACACCTATGCCATGGGAGTGCTCGTCTCCTCCCTTTTTCGTGTGGTCTGTTTTCCGCATGAAGGACGGATCGTGACCATTGATCAGCTTTTGTTCTTTGGTCATAATGTGGCAACTGGTCCGCCATCACCCCCTCCTGGTTTTTATTCACCCGTTGTATCTGCTCCACCATAGGTCAACTATGTGTCTACCTACCCTGTGCCCTCACTCAGTGAAGACGTCGTTGTGCATAGTGTACTGGGGGCATTGGGTCTTGACTTCCAGGATGTTTTCCTTCCATTGGGAGTGGAACTCTTGGAAGCACCGCCTTCTTGTTCATTTTGATGTAAGTCGGTTAGAGCACGGTTTCCTCCCTGTGTCAAGCTCTTTAAAAAATGAAACCAGGTTCTCGGAGCATAGTTCCTCCACTTGTGTCGAGCTCCTAAAAACAATGAAACAAGTTGTTTGAGGATAGTTCTTTTAAGTGTGTCAACCTCGTTAAAATAATGAAACACGAGCATGTTCAATTCAACTTTTTGTTTTGAACCTTCACTCCATTTTCAATGGAATGAAGCTTGGGGGGCATGCACCTCGAATTGAGACACCATGCTGGGGGGCATGCCCGTCTTCCTCATTCCAAGCATAGTTTGCATATGTGTGTGTTCATGTGTGCTTTTAAGCTTGCATAAAAATGAAATGTGTGAGTAGATACATTGTGTGAATACATTTCGCATTGGGTCATTTGTTATGTAACTGATACATTAGATTACATTTGTATTAGACATTCGCATGACATATAAAAACATCATCACATGTAAAAGATCCATCCAAAATAGTCATATGTATATATATATATATATATGTGTGTCGAAATGTTTGCACAGTGTGCATCACGAAAGTCAAAAATATACATAGTCGTCTTAAATACATCCGAAGACGATACGTCTCTCAAAAAATAGGTGTGGTATAAATCCTAAGAGCTAATCCGCATGGTGCTCATGATAGCACGTGACTGCATGCACTAAGCGTCTCAGGATTCGGTGGATCCGACTCGGAACTCCCACCGTGTGGCGCTGGTATGCCATCGGTACGTCTGCCAGCCGAGCATAGTCTGGGATCCCGTGGGCAATGCCCTCGAGATTTTGGATCAACTCCTCTCCTCCGGTGCCCTCTCCCTGAGGATCAGGGGCGAGTTGTGTCCTCCGTGAGATTGGAGACATCCCAGCTGGTCTCTCAGGTCCCACATCTACATGCATATATAAAATGTGTTAGGACGAATGTGTATTAACAAAAAAAAAACATAAAAATATAAAATCAAAAAACATGAGGTCTTACCCAACTCCTCGTCCCAGTCATCTCCTTCTGGTAGTGGGAGATCTGGGTCTCCCGTAAAGTCAGTTCCTGCATAGGGCCAATCTTCCACAACAATCAGCTGGCACCGTAACCACCTAAAGAACTCCGGCCTCCAGGACATCTGTTGGCTGCCTCCAGCTCTGGGCATCAATGCTGCCCAGCGAGCCATTCTTGGCTCTCGTGGTATCGGATCTGCTACTGCGGCCCCTTGGCCCTGGAAGATTGGTAAGCGTTCTAGAATGAACGATACCAGGATGGAACCATAACCGAACTGTTTCAGTTTACCCTGTTTGCATTTCGTGAGCTGCCTTTTCATATTGATTGTTACTGCTGTTGCCCAATCGAACAGTAGGGGACTCATGCATTCTGAGACCAACAGGAGTTGGGCCTTTGTGGCCTCGTGCGGTGCCTGCGACCCTGCAGCCCGCGTGATGGTATGTAGGACCACTCTCAATGCCAGATCAGGGATAGTGTGGATATCCACCTTCTTGCTTCCTGATCCCATTTGTGCTCCTCGGCACACTCGTGCCATCACTTCTTCCATCTTCTCCCCAGATGGTCTGCTTCCAGTCAAGACAGGGATCGGACCTCTGCGGGACAATCTAGTGATAAAATAAACATCAAAAACCTCCAGCTCTAATACCTGGTCTCGTAACCTGAACACCTGTTCATGTTCATCCCAGATACTGATTAAATACTGGAGGAGCTCGGGCTGAGCTCGTAGACACGGTGTGAGGAAGAACTTTTTCAGCCCACAGTTTCTAAGGGCATTCATGCAAGCTTGAATTTGCATGGCTTGTTCATCCTCTTCTCCATGCTCTCATTCTTTCCATTCAATTGCCATTTTTATTGATTACCTGCATTCATATGGCCATGAACCCTTAGTTAGATCTCTGATGAGTCTCAAATTCCATGCAATTTGGTCTAAATGTCGAAATTTTAGGCGCATTTTTAGGTTCGGCCGCTGGCGCGGCTGTTTTGTGAACAGTCGCGCCACGTGGCACCGGCCCTTTGTATAAAAGAGCCCATTGGCACGGGTCCGTGCCCAATACCCGTGCCAATGAGTGCGGCCCTAAATTTTCAAAAGTGGCTCTAGAGAACTGATTTACAGGGTAAAACTATTAAAAATTGGATGAAAATGAAGAGCAAAGGAGCGCCTCTTACCTGTAGCAGACGAGAAGTTGAATGGTCAACTGGATTTGTCGCAATCACCGTCAGAAGTTTCTGCTCCAAATGGACCACTGTTGCTTTTTACCAAGGTAAATAGTAAATGTAATTTTATTTTTACCAATTTGACATATTTATAACTTTTTGACATAAAATGAGTTGTAAAAAGTCATTTTTATCAAATATTTTTATATGTTATGTCGAAAATGGATTTTACGCTTTCTTGGTATGTGCAGCAGCAGGTTTTTGCGACTTTTACGATGGAAACGAGTTGTATTTATACTTTTTCGGACTCGGTAAATACACGAAAAAGTCACTTTGGAGTCATCTTTCAGCTCTTTTCTGACTCTCGAAACATGAAAAGATTGCCGAGTCCCTTGTCCTTTCGATCTCGTTAAAATGGACACGAATCGACATCTACCCAGTATACGTTTAACCCTTTTTCGGGCTGGGATGGATTGATTACGAAAAAGGAATACCCTAGCCTATCGCGACTAGGAGGTTTTCCCGGATATTGTTTTCTACCTTTTCGGATCTGGGGAACTATTTACGAAAAGGGACCTATGGAGTTTTCTTTTCAGCTGTCTTTTCAAACTCTCTAAACATGAAAAGACGCCGAGTTCTTCCTTTGTCAGACTCGTTAAACCCTGATGACACTGGATTCCATCGAAATGACGTTCTCCGAGTTTCTCCTTCCTAGGACTCGTTAAATGCACTAGGATGGATTCGCCCGAAGGGCGGACTTATATCACAAGCATATGCTATCCCCTTCAAGCTTGTTATCAAAAATAATTGAGGTACTCGCCAGAAATGGTGGGGGAAAAATGGAACCATCGTCGTTGTCGTCGGCAGTATGTCGCTCTTGAACATGGCACTTGTCTGCATTCGTGTCGGGTTGGGGACATCTTATCTCGTTTCTTCACTTTGCCTCCATGGGTTTGGATAATCCCTTTTGACCTCTCCTCTGCTCATTGCCTTGTCACCATGACCTCTGATCTATTGATGTCAAATACTGCCAAGTCCATTGTCGTGCCATTTATATGTTCAAGAGAAGTTGGCCTCTGCTAATATCAACCTTCCTCTGATTCTCATACGATCCTGATTCACAACAAAACATCATGTTCCTCTGTCTCGTGTCGATGATGTGGGAATCATTATGGCCCACCTTCGATCAAGGTCACTTTCTGTCGACATCAGCTCATTATCCAGGAAGCTGATCTAGAGACTCCTTTATGGTACCTTGGAGCTTGCATGCCTCAATGGCAGGTTCGTCGCATTCGACGTGAGGTTTTCATCATTTGCCTCCGATCGAGTGATTCTGCGGGTGTTCGACGCCAACTCATTGATTCACACGCCATAGATTGTACCTGTAGTACCTTGAGGGCCATTGTCATTATTGGTGGTTCCTCTCGTGTCTGTTAACAGCTTTCATCATTGGCTGGTAATCAGACGATGTTCCTGCATGTTCGACTTCAGCTCACATATTCACATGCTCAAACTTGTACTTTGTTTGGGTCGAGATGGAGCGCAAGACCCTGGATTGTGTCTGTTGTAATCCAGGCTGCGATTGTGGATTATTATCATTATGTATATGACTTATTGATTGGATGGCTGCGACCATACCTGAGTCTATTTATTTGATCCTCGCTGGATGGCTGCGCCCATACCATGGATCCGGATTATAGTGTACTCTATTTTGGATGGTTGCGCCCATACCACACATACATCATGTACTTGAGATATCAGTTGTATTTTTCTGCGCAGGTTTTCCGACGGCGGGCCTTCAATTGAACATGTTCTCGTAAAGCATTTCACCCCTCTCTCTCTCGGGCCTCATACTTTAGGGGGCATCTGTTACACAGTAATTTGTCACCGTCCCTACCATTCCCCGTCCCGCACAATGGAGGACGCATTTTGTGACCTGTGAACATTGTCATGCCTTGAAAACATCATCAATGCATTCCTCTAAACATGAGCTTCATTTTCCCTAAAGACATCTCCTTGCAAAAATCATGAAAAACATCTCTTTTTGCATTGGCGCGGGCAGACAGTTCAGCACTCGCGCCAATGGGGAAAATCCTGCAAAGAGGCCGCGCCAACTGGCGCTCTGTCCCAGAGCAGTAGTCGCTCCAGCCAATTTAAGGAGTGTTTTTTAAATAAAGATGGCAGAAGTTGAGTTTCAACAAACTCAGAAACCATTGCCTATCTTGAGTTGGGAGGTTTGGCTGCGGGAGTTCTATGGAAGGGAAGTGGTTTTGCCACCTCCCATGGAACCTTCCTTGTTGATAGGGCCAATCCCACCATAATAGGGATCCCAACTCCCTCCTTCCCCATCTATAAAAGCCTACTCAATTCCATGGCAAGCTAGTCTTGAAGTGCCTAAGCTTTGAATCTCCAAATTCCCAAGAGCCTTTGTGCTGTAAGAGCCCTCTTTCTTCCCTTAAGGCCGACTCAAGTAAGGAGACTATTGTCGAGAGACTTAGGAGAGGTTTTCCCTTTCCCTAGCGAGCTTTGCGAGACGTGAACGACTAGAGACCCATCCGAAGGAGACCACGACGTCAGAACTTTGGTTGTAATCTCTTTCGATTGATATTTAATGAATGATTACGATTATGGTTCCACTATGTTTTCAATGATGTTAATATGAGTAATATCCTTTCTGACTGATATTGAGTTACGTATGCCAGATTTTATGCTTGTATCTGTTTGTTTCTTGCGTGTGCAGGTGTCCACCCGCGGAGATCGTGGAGGATCGTGATCTGCCGAGGCTGAGGAACGGGAATGCTCTCTTCTTCAGATCATAGCATTGGATTCCCGGTAAGCTTCTATATTTATTCTTTTCATTCGTAACTAGGAACTTGCGTCGTAACATTTTTTATTGTTGCTAGACCCCTACTGGGCTAGTAGGGATCGCCTCTGTCCGCAGAGGGGATTTACCTCCTCAACACTTAGGACCACTTCCCAGACATCATTCTTCATAATGGACTCATATTATTTGTGCATATCATCCTTCCAAACTTGATGCTTTATGGCTTCTTCTGTTAGGATTTACTGCAGAAATAAAACAAGAATTTACTGAGAGAGAAATAAACATAAAGAACCCAGCAACAAATTTTTGAACCCTTTGTTAAACTGAGAGGGGGGGGGTGAATCAGTTTAACACATTCATAATCTTTTATAATTTTTATTAAACCTTATTTACACCTTCATTTCATATCCAACTTAATATGTGAGTAATCTTAGAATGTGAGCAGCAAGTATTAATATAATATAACAGCATACTTAATATGAGAGCAACAGGTATTAAGTAGATGATTTAAATCAGATCAACACATAAACATCATGCACAGAGACACCAGGTATAAGTGGAAACCCATAAAGGGATAAAACCACATCTTATTATTGTTGTGATGCAAAGGCAAGCTCCAACTCCCTCTCACCACTATTTTTCTGTAGGCACCAACCTACAGGAGGCTCCAACCTCAATTCTGCAAGCTTCAACTTGCAAGAAAGCACCAACTCCCTTCAGTTTTCTGTAGGCACCAACCTACAGGAGGCTCCAACCTCAGTCAGCTACAACTTGATAGGGAAGCTCCAACTTCCTCAATTTATCAAACTGAATGTTTGTTGATTTACCTCAGATATCAACTATGTTCTGTACCTTCTCTTTCTGCTCTTCTTCTCTTAATCTTCTCTGCCTCAAACTTCTATATTCTGCCTTCTCTAGATTTACTCTCTCTCTCTCTTATGCATATCCAGTTGATATTATTTATAGAGTTCCTCACATGACTGTTTGTATTTCACAAAGAATTTGGAGTGAACAGTCATGACTCTTTGGCTTCTATCTTCTTATTCCTTTATCCAACTCATTTTTAAAATTATAGCAATATGTACAAATTTCCAAGCTTCAGTGGGATTTTGTCTTTTCCTTAGGATACTTGCCTTTGCATCACAAACAATATAAACAAAAAAAATATTTACATTTTCAGTTACACATTTCAATATCACTCAGCTCTTTTTCTGAACTTTGGCTTTATTGGATTTGTCTTTTCTGCTGCTGTTGAGTGACTGATCTGTATATTTCCGTTCATCATGCCTGCAAAAATTCTTGTGACTTTTTCAGTTCCTACATTATTTGTTTATCTCTGTTAGTCTCACATTTTCATCCCTGTGTTTATTCACCTGTTCATTGTACTTTTGTGCACCTGCTGCATATATAACTGTTTTTTAATATAACAGCTGATTTTAAATTTGGGCAATCTCACAACACCACTTTATTCTACGCTGGCAAATTAATATCTCAAATCTCATAGATTTGAGATATTAATTTCAAATTTAGTATATGTATGTAACATCTCATTTTCACTTCTTTTCCATGGGAGCTCTACTATCAACCAATGGTCACTGTCACTCTCATTCGCATCCTTAATATGAACCAATCATACCATATAGACCTTCCCTACTAACCAAATTTTACTCCACCACGAGTATATACGACTTCTTCATGCATACTGTAACATATCAATATATATATAAAATGTCTTGAACTATATCCAAACCTTCAGATATATTGAACCATTCCTTTTAAATTCCGCGGGGTTGATGACTAACTCTTGAACCAATATACGAGGCCTCCAGAATTACAGATTTATGGAATGACATTCTCAACCTTGCGCCCATATAATATAATTGCACCATATTACAATCTCTCGGCCACATAACTCAATAGTCCATCTTCTCATGACTCCATGCAACTAACACTAGGTGTGTGTGGGTTAAGTCACCCTTCCGCTAGTTATTAAACCCAAGGTATTAACTGGCCCGAAGCATCTGTGTAACCCTCAACCACAGGCTTATGGCCTTACCACGAGGTGCCACCATACAAAGTTCAACCTTAATTAAGCTCTTTTAATTTTTTCCATCGGACCTTATGCTAAGGTTACAATACATCGACTGACATTAACAAACCAAATTCATTACATATATCTCCGCCCCGACCCCACAATACAATCACGGAATGCATACATCGTACTGTTTATTAAACTTCGTGCAAATCCTGCGAGCGATCACCATTAGATATTGAGCCTCCAGATCAATGGTATGTATCAATATCGCACCGAGTCTTTGGTCGATAGTTAACGGGCGATGGCGCGCAGTGGATGGCAGTTTTGCAATGTCGGTCGGGGACACGCGTCGATCTTTCTATGGAATCGCTCGCAACTCTTCAAATACCGCTTGTCGACGATAGGTGGTGTGATGAAACCCACCTTTCAGCTCTAAACCGTCGTTACTGTTCCTTCAGTCATGGTTCCCTACTCCAGGTTCCGTCCTCGCCTTGTTCCACACTTTTTTGTGTTCCGCTCCTTTATAGGTGGCCCTTGTTCCCTGACATTTCAACACGGTCCTACCATATGTATAATGCATAGCTCCATTACTCTATGCTTCCAAGGTTCTGTTCATCAACGCCCTATTTCGTTGCGCTCAGGTTCCTCTGCCTTTCACTCATGGTTCTGATTATTCTCCACCAGGACGCATGCACATATTCACACAAACTAATTCAAGCAGAGCAGATATACATTCACACATAAATCAAATCCACAAGGCACAAATATGCAGAAACATTTCTTATTTACATAATGGATTGAATTACAACCACTGGCTGGCCAGATATTCAATCTGATGGCCTTCTTCCCCTATGCAGCTCTCTGCAGATTCAAGCAGGTCTATGTGCAGGTTTGTGCAGCTTTCTAAGCAGGTCTGTGCTCCTTGATGTTGCTCCTTACTCCTCTTTTTGCCTCCTCTACTCCTTGACTAATTTTTTCAGGTGTTCCTCCTTTGTCATCTCTTTTGCCATCAATGACAACATTTCCAACACAAATCACATAAACATAAACACAATGTTTAACCGGGAAAACCCCAAATCCGGGGAAAAACCCAACCAATGAAATTTCATTAACCATTGGCCAAAGTCTTGGCCAATCCAGCCAAATGAGCCTTCACCACTCACCTCCAGGCCTACATCACAATGAAGTCTTGCCAGCCTCTTATAGGCTCCATTACATGCAATACCATGGGCCAAAACCATGGGTGCACAAAACCATGTGCCCCAAAAACCACTGCTATTTACCCTAGTCAACTTTGACTCTATCCCGAGTCAATTTTACCTAACATCTTCAAATTTTCCAGACTCAGATTGTATTATCGTACTCATGGCTACTAGATACCCTTGGTATCTCTTCAGCTTCTTTCTCTCACAGAATGTCCCCCTTGGGGAAATATGTCTCTCGGCACCTTCGAGAGTATCCCTAAGCCATGAGGGTCTTCTCTTATTTGAATAAGGTGGATCAATGGTATCCATAGGTCCTTCAACATTGGGCATCAGGTCATCCTTTGGCTCTTCCAGATTCCCTGCTTCTTCATCTTCTTTGTCTTTCTTGGAGCTATGAAGGTTTCTTACTTTCTTAAGGGTAGCATCTTCATCGAAGGTGACATTGTGGCATATATCCACTTCTCTTTGAATAGGCACATAGATTCTATATGCCTTCGAAGTTTTACTGTAGCCCACAAACATTTCCTTCTTTCCAGAAGCATACATCTTGCTTCTCTTTTCTTTCGGCACATGAAAGTAAACAGGACAACCAAAAACTCTAAAATGAGAAACATCAAGTTTCTTACCAAAGAAGACTTCTTCAGGAGTTTTGGAGTCCAAAGCAGAATGCAGACATCTATTTTGAACATACATAGTAGTGTTCGCAGCTTCTCCCCATAGAAACTTAGGAAGACCTTGGTCACATAGCATGACGCGGGCAGCTTCCACAATGGTCCTGTTCTTTCTTTCAGCAACACCATTTTCCTCAGGAATGTACGCAGTTGTGGTATCCCTCTTAATGCCAGCTTCTCCACAAAAATCATTAAAATCATTTGACTCATACTCGATCCCATTTCCAATCCTCAAAACTTTGATTTTCTTCTCGGTTTGATTTTCCACCAAGGCCTTGAAGATACGAAACCATTTGAATGGTTCTTCCTTCTTCTTCAAAAAATATATCCAGGTCTTGCAGGAGAAGTCATCTGTAAAAGTCATGTAATAGGAACATCCTCCCAAGGATGTCATGGGTAGCATACCACATAAGTCATAATGTATCAACTGCAAAATATCAGTTGTCTTTGTGACATTAGAGGGGAATGGTCCCCTTGTATGATTCCCTTTTGCACAACCCTGAAATATACCTTCATGATCATCTATAAATTTGGGCATCCCTGTCACTACCTTCCTTGCTTTAGGAAGAGCTTTGTAATGAAGATGTGCAAACCTCTGGTGCCATAACTATGTTTGATGAATTGTATCACATGTCATGGCCCCCAATGGACTTACTCCAACCTCGTAAAGTTTATCAACTCTAAAACCAATATAAAGAGCTTCCTTGAAGTTCTTCTTCCATATAAGTACCTTTCCACCAACGAATTCCACCTTGAACCCTTTGTCTTCCATTGCCGAAATGGACACAAGGTTCTTCTTCAAATCAAGTACACACAACACATCTTGTAATCGGATGACTTGACCTTGAGATAAATGGAAGGTTACAGTCCCTGTTCCTTTCATGGGATAGGTGGCATTATCTCCAAGGATCATTTCCAGATTAGTATCCTTCTCAACCAAATCTGA
Organism: Pinus albicaulis; assembly: GCA_034641835.2. NCBI lineage: Eukaryota > Viridiplantae > Streptophyta > Pinopsida > Pinales > Pinaceae > Pinus > Pinus albicaulis. Next base: position 1,622,550,908 of record CM076582.1, read on the forward strand.
AAGGGCTTCTTTATAACCAATGAGGTGCCTTGAAGCACCACTATCAATCAACCATACATCCAGGGTGTCGGGTGGAGATGAAGCAGAGAGGGAAATTACAAGAATAAAATCATTTCTCTTATTATCAACAACATTAGACTCATCATACCTGGAATTTCTTGACCTCTTGAAATATTTCCCACTTCCACTACGATCAGAGAAAGCCTTTCTTTTTCCTTGGAACCTATTGTTCTTGCCATTTCTTCTCGAATTGTTGTTTTTATCATCCCTGGGAGAGTCCCTTCTATTAGGGCACTCTCTTGCATAGTGACCAGTCTTGTTACAAGTGTAACAACTTCCGTTCCTTCCTTTGGGCCTCTCTATACCATGGTTTTGATTTCTCAAGCCACCATGGTTCTTCTTCTTTGCATGAGCGGTGAAGGTAGTAGGGTCACTTCCATTACCATTAGAGGCATACTCCATCATTCTTGTTTTCTTTTGAGTGCATCTTGTCAATATTTCATCAAAATCAGGAATCATATTATTATTGAGAATAGTGGTATTGAATGCGTGCAAATCACGGAGGAGACCTCCAAGTGCAATAAGAACCATCTCTCGATCAGATATTTCTTCCCCAATAGCTAGGAGGTTATTCCTGATTTCAGTGAGCCTCATAAAATAGGATTGAATAGATTCATCATTACCCTTATTGATATTCTTCAATTGATTCTTGAAGAAGAGGATTTGAGTAGCATTGCTAGCCCTAAACATGCTCACCAGATTATCATACATCTCCTTAGATGTCTTCAGCTCAGAAATGTAAGCAACCAAGTTCTTATGAATATAATCCCGAATAATCATCTTTGCTTTGATTTCCCCTTTTCTATACTTCATCTTCATGGTAGCAGCTGCATTTGATGGAGGCTCTTTAATATTCCCCTGTACATAGTCCATGACATCTTGATATTCTAGCGCCAAATCCAAGGACATCTTCCTTGAAACCCTTGTAGGTTGAGGAGGCCATTTTTCCTTGATAGGATTTTTTCCTTCAGAGATAGCTTCCAACACCAGCTTGGACTCTTGGACTTTGTCTTCACCTCAGCTTTGATACCATGTTAAATTTAGATAACCATGGTGTTCTAGGCTTGATGCACTTTTACTTCAATCTTTCATAGGCCCAATACAAGATAGCAATCACATAAACTTGGAAGTAAAATGTTGATAGAACACAATAATATATCAATAGAAGACCAGCCAAATATAGATCAGATTTATAATTCCTTATGTCTAGCAAAGATATGAGATATTGTTGCATTACAGCGGTTAGCAGGATGCTTCAACTAGCAAAGTCTTTCTCGGTCAGCCAGCACTTTCATGTGTCACACCCACAAACCTCAAAGACATCACATCACAAGTCAACTCAAGTCAAACTAGGGATAGCGCTGGTTGAGATTCAACAAGATGATGAGCTTAGTGAAAAGAGTCGCCTTCACTAAGTGGGCCCGTAGGCTATTTTTGGCGCAAGCCTATTTGTAGACATGATGATCATATTTTAGAAGTTGCAGGATGTTATTTGTGTATGGTTGATCAAGTTGGAAAAATAGATGAAATTCTATTTTTAGAATATTGGGGGAAGTCTATTTATAGATCGTCAATCTAAAAATATATGCATGTCGATTATTATAAGCTCTTAGTAATAATCAAACTCTAAACAGCAACTTATTCTCTTGGAGCACTTCAGTTCAGTGCACATATGTGGCACATTAGCTGACAGAAGGAATTACGCAATTCCTAAGGGTTTACTGGAGCTAATGCATGGAGGACTCAGTTAAAACTCAAGTGGCAGAGTTATGACACAGTTGGAAGAATTAGTTATGGAGTTGTATTTAGTTTAACTCAGTTAGACTCAGTTGAGCTAGTTGTATCTAGTCTAACTGAATGATACACTAGTGAGAGTGGAGTGAATTAATTAGTTAATTAATTCACAAATAATAACTCATTAATCAATTTAACAATACAACATTTAACTACAGTGCATGTCAGTTCCAGTGGAGACCCAGTGGAGAGATAGGTGAAAGGGCAAGATGGACTATCTGTTGTGACTATAGTGATGCATTGATTGCATCACACACTTAGTGGAGATGCCAATGAGGATTGCGCAGTCAAGGATGGTGTAATTTGAATTCATTCAAAGCTATTCTTCAGCAGATATTGTGCAGTGGAGGTAGGCTAGTAGGTGGCGAAGATCAGTGCATGGATTTGCAAGATTAGGCCTGATTAGTGTATGACGATTGTATTGTACTAAGAGCTTGTGATAAGATTTGTATGCTTGTATGAGATTGTCATATGATCTCCATGTTACATACTATATAGTTGGGGTTTTCAGCTTCAGGATTTCCCGATTAAAAACTGTGTTATGTGCGATTGAATATTTTTGTTTATGCTTCACATGTGTGTGCAGTTAATTTTTCCGCAAAAGATTAACAAGTGAAATAGATTCAGTATCTTGGAATAGATTCGGTATCTTTCATAAAGTTAAATAGTGTGAGATCAAGTGGATCTAGGACATATGCATGCTTAGTGCATATAATTTCTACAAGTTCAGAAAATCCAATGCATGCGGCTTCAAAAAAGTCAACGCAACAAACTAGGGCTTCGGTCAAACAGCCCAAAATTCCTCGATTTTAGTGCCCAGCTGTATCACCTCCTAAAATCGGAATTTCTGTAGAAGATTGAGGTCAAACGACCAAGGGGTGACCGCGGTCAACACTGCAGCAAAAAAGCCCTAAATAGATCAGCGCAGAAAACAAAAAGCCTTAAACAGATCAGCGTAGAAAACAACAGCTTCGCTCCACACGTGTGAGGGAAAAAAGGCCTCCAAAGACTATTGAACCAATCATATTAAAATGAAAGAATGTGTGATGAGATGATGAGAAAATGACCTCCAAGTCTCTCCAATTTATATTCATCAATGAGGGTGTGTGACACATCTCTTAGGCATGTGGGATAAATTTGGCCGACCTTGCACATGTGGAAAATAAATTCAAAATCAATGTTCTACTCATCCAATCAAGATGATCTTTAGATCAATATTGCACCTCTCCAAAAGAGGAATCCAACAAAAATATCATCTCCATCATATGAGCAACGCAACATGGCTATTGGACCTAGTTGCCCAAAATTTAAAAAACCCAAATGGAAACCACCTGCAATCCTGTATAAGATCCAATGTGTCCCCTAGGCTTCCAGTCCAAACAATCATTAGAATAATCGTGTAAAAGAGCTTACAAATCATGGATAACAAAATGGGCACTTCACAATGGCATGCCCTTCCATAGTGGGATTTGGCATGTGATAGTTTCTCCAAGCTCCAAAGAGGTTAACCAAGAACATTATTAGGTGGTTTCGAAGCCCTTAAAGGGATAGTATGTAATATCCCCAAATTGGGATTGCTAGCAAGGCATGCACAGAAAACGCATTTTCGGGGCATGCCCGAGAAAACAAGATTGTGTATCCCTTAGATCTGAGTATCTAAGTCCTAAATCCAAGAGGAAATCAGAAGCGAAGCAAACTAGATGAGAGTTAACGAAGCCTCTCACACCTAGAATGGATGGAAAAATGCCCAATAATGGGACTGCAGCAAGATGTAAACACAATACTGGAGTAGTAGCAAGCTATTCACTCATTAAATGTTTCAATAAACACATTATCATCAACTTATGTTACAGGAGGAACTTCTTCTTCATTTTAAGACCTAAAAGTTGGGGAAATGCAGCAATTTATGCCCTAAAAATGTTAATTTCAGAAATTTGCATAAAAATAAGGGCAAGTGATGGTGGTATCTCGTATCTTAGGTCATGTGGGGCTTACATGCCAAATTTCAGCAAAAACAAATGAATCTAGCTATGTTAAACAGATCTCCCACTCCCGATATGGCTTAAAAACACTAAAACCCCATGACTTGACTCAACAAAAATTTACTGAAGCACAGACTGCGTGATTTTCTGAAATTTTTAGGCACAATATGGTATAACATCAGATCTGTACTTTATTACATCATAATATGGAATAAAATTGAGATCAAGCTCCTTTTACATATCAGAAAGGTGAGCCGGCAAGGGTTTCATGGAAGCACAGTATACAAAGAACAGATCTACAAATCTAGATCTGGAAACGTATTTTAATACAGCACTGAACAGAGGTAGCTGAAATATACAAATGACGGAGGAAGAATAAGATACAGAGCTTTCCGGGAGAAGGGTTGGCCCTTCCTCCAAGGGACAAGCTCACAAGCAAGGGATCAAACCCTACTACTGCAACACTCTAGAAAATGATGCAGTTTCTGAAGCTAACTGCACTATAGAAGATGATAAGTGAGTTGGCCACATGCCAAGATCTGAATATCAGCCCAAAAGTGCTAATGCACTCTTCCAGGAGGTTAAAAGACACACTCACTGAGAAGAGGCACTAGTATAATCTAGATCTAAGCAGATCTAGTCTCCACTTGCTGTAGCTCACTGAAACAAGTAAACCCCAATAGGATTTACGCTGTCTAAGGGAGATGGAGCTTGACCATATTCTTGATAGTGGAAGAGAAGTGCAATGCCCTCCAAGAGCTACTCAATGGAAGGAGAGAGAATCCCTAAACAGGAAATCCTCACAAGTCTCTGCTAAACAGCCAAGAGAACTCGAATTGTCTAAATAGACTTCAAAATCAAATATCATGAACAACCTTCTCTTGAGCCATCCCCTCCCTTTTATAAGATGAGAGCTTGAGAAACACTAAACCACCTTCAAAACTTTAGCTCCTTTCACATGAAGATTGTCCATCTATAACTGCGTTGATCAACCAGGAGGTTCAATGTATCTAGACAGTGTTGTGATTTGGTCCTGTTGACCCAGTCAATCTGCCTCATCCCTTTTCACACTCAAGTGCAATCAATCCAGCTCACAAATGTCTGCCTATGATGATCCTTGTTCACAATGAACTGGTTTTATTGATGATCTCCTCTTCTTCATGCATGCATGTTGACTTAGTCAAACTTGACTATGTCCTCATCCATTTTCCCTTGTTCACACCCATAAGTGTAAAATCCAACTACTGTGATGATCCTCTTTTCACATTATAAGGGTATTTTAGTGAGACAGCCCTGATTTGCCTCTGTTCATATTGGGCATTGATTTATTTTGATGCTTTTAGGAGTTTACATGTCCTCCTTTACATTTTATTCATTAATTAAGAAAATCAATACAAAATGAAATATTCCTATTAGCTTGGGCTAATTAGGAATATTATAGTCCTCCCCTCCAAAAATGTTGCATGTCCTCAAGCAACTGCAAGGTTAGAACTGAAATGGATGGGGAAAGCATCTTCTCCCAAGAAATCATCCATACAGAATGAGTCACCTCCCAACATGGTAACTCCAGAAAATTCTCCTCCACCTTAGGTTCTTGCAAAGAAGGTGGGCTGAAAAACTGAACATAGTAGACAAAATTGCCTACCCCACACTTCCCTCCTCTCCACTTAAGATAAGTGTAGAGTTCTTGTTGATCTTGGGCTGCAATGATATTTCCCTCAAGTGGTAACATGAAGATTAGATCTGTAAAGATCCTTCCTCCAATGTTGTAAAACCAGTTGGCCCAAAACATTCCACATGTGATGGATAGGAGAGCATCATCATATGGCATCCCATCACACATTTGGCCCACCTCCAAGAGAAACAAATATTTCGCTATGGTGGCCACAAATCCTCCCGTGTTCCCCTTAGAACATGTACTGCAGAAAATGTGGGAATATCCTTCCCAAAAGGACACATCCAACTCATGTGTCAATCTCCCAATCATTCTCTCAACAAGAATAGAAACGATATCAACAAATGAAGTCATGATCATTACAAGAATGAAGAATGAAGAAGATATTGATGGCTTCATGTGGTTCTTGAAGATACCAACAGTCTCCTAAGTATGTACAGCGCAATTTTACGAACTGCTGCTTCAGAAAATTATAAGGCAAAATGTTTCTTGATACACAGTTAATCATGTATGTCATCATATGGTAAATAGTTGGGTATAACAACTGATCATACATGTAATGAGAAAATTGTTTGCCAGGGCCACATAAAATATGGTTGTCTCCATCATATAGTTTGGCCCAACATTGGTCATGGAGCAAAATCAAGAGCTTGCTTACTTTTGGAGAAATGCATTGCCAAGAGATGGTAAGAGCATGCAAATATTGTGTTGCACAAACAAATCTCTCACCATATGTTGGAATTAAGAAGACACATGGATCCATGAATAGATCCTCCATAGTAGTTTGGCACACTTCCATGAAGAGAAATGAACCAAGTGTTGCCTGCAGATCCTCTCCCTCATGCTTGGAAATCCAAGACAACAAGAGTACATCATAGTAATAGATGTCCTCATCTACTACCGCATCTTCCTTACCTCCTCTTTTCCCATCAAGTGCATCAAGTGTCAAATGATCCTGGGTATACTCCATCAATAAACCCCATCTCCAAAGTGGCAACGTTGTTGGCCTATGCAAATAGGCTCCCTCCAACTCATGGCTCCAATCTTTGACATGTAGAATGTCAAAGGCATCTCCCATAATGCTGCTACACATAAGAAGTCTCTCCCATGGGAAAAGTACCTCTTGAACATCTAAGGCCAAGGAGTAGCCCCTTTGCACCATCATAGTGCCATCTCCTACTCCTGCAACATCATGCAAAGTGTGAGAGCAAATCTGCCCTTGCTCTCCCAAGAACAACCAAAGCAACAAAATGTTTTGCTGCCTCCTCATACTTCCATCATACAAATCATGTGATGAAAACATAATGAATGATATGAAGATAACATCAACACCATGCATCCATACTCTTTGCTGCTCAAAGATGTAAGTATCCTGCCACATACCCTTAGAAAGAGGATGATGACCAAACTCTTTCAAGAGTAAACAGCGCAGCCAAGCCTCCTGATGCCCGGTATCATAGATTTTCAAGTAGCTTTCCAGCTTCTTGCTCATCATCCACACCCATCCATCCACATGTGGGTGCCTTCCATCTTGTTCTTCCTTATCATTCTCCCAAGGAAGACTTTCATGCTCCCAAATCATATTTCTGCTCTTGCATTTCATGGGATGTTGAAATGCAATCTTCTCAAGGATCAATTTGATCCCATAAGGATCCAAATAGGTGGTAGGCGAAAACCTCCCATCATGATGTGTATGGCTCAAGAAGTGTGCAACACACACATGAGAGATGTTATCCATCCAAAGATGTCCTCCATCATCTATTTCTTCCTCCTTGAATCCATGAAGATCCAAGGGTGAGAAGGAAAGAGCCTCCTCAAACTGTTGAAGAACTTTGCACTTCATGAAATGTTGAAGTGCACCTTTCATGGGATCTCATTATGAGACCTCCTCCTCATGCATGGTCTTCAAAAACCAGTGGGGTCTTGGATCTGCTACAGGTAGAAGTTTCTCTTTGAGCTGGGGAGTGCTCATTGAGAAAGTGTCATCTAGAAAGGAGAAAGGGTTTCTCACTTCAAGATGTCTACTATCTACCATTTCTTCCTCCTTTGCTTCATGAATGAAGTTGTCATGTGAATTCTCCCATAAGGCGTGGGTCCTCTTTTCTTCATCACTGCCTTTTCACAATGCAGTGTAACTCTGTTCCTCTAAATCAGCAGCATGCAAAGATGTAGATCCCTTCATATGGTCTATTGAAATGACAAGAGATGGAATTTCAAGCATACCTTGGTGAGATGTAGAAGCAAGAGCTCCTTTCTCAACTATGCTGTCTTCCTTCACTGCTGAACATGAAGGCTGCTCCTCCAAGGTTGTGACAACGCTGGTACATGCTTCCTCCAGTGGTGGTGAGGATCTCTCTTCCTCTTAGCCGAAAGAACTGAGGTAAAGCTAGAGTATCCTTGGAGTCTCTAGATTTAGCTTTGTATTCACTTAGAATATCATATTCCAAGTGTCCTCTATGTATCTTGTCTTCTCCTATTTGAGAATAGGAAGTGCATGGCTCTTCCTCTTCTTGAAACCTTCTAGGAGTTTCTAAACGCAACTCTTCATCCGCTAACCTCCCCGGGGGAAGGTCCTTTCTGATCTCGAAAACCGATGAGAGTAATCTCATCTTCTTCATCATTCCGATCTTCTTCTATATTCTTGGCCGAGACTCACAGTCTGAGCCAAGAAATATGCTCCGATACCACAAGGCCCAACCACTACACCAAAATCCCATACCGTTAGTGAGGGCGGGATCTCTAGGGTGTTAAGGGTGGGGTCTTAAGGCCCACTGCAGAGCATTTGAGGGCGGTGGGCTAAACAACCCCTCATTACGCGACTCTGGACACGTAATGGACACGTAACGCATTATTTCTAGAGTAGTCTTTGCATATAGTTGCAGCCCCTCTCTTTGGATGTTCTTCAGCTAGACTAGTTTTGTGGGAGATCTATTTAACCCACCTAGTTTGATTTTTTTTTGCTCTCCTTTTGGATTTAGATCTTAGATGAGCTGATCTAAGGGATCCAACTACTACACCGTAATATCCCAAAATCGGGAATTTCTACACTATTGTGAATATCTTAAGATATCTCCAAATGTGGACATCCAAGAATATGAAAACAAACAATGAGAGAGCGAGTGTTGCATCAACTTCGGTAAAATGATAGGAGAACTCATAGCCATCTTATTAAAACAATAGCGAAAGAAATGTGTACAATATCTTGAGGAAAAATCTACTCAAGAGAAGAAATGATTAGCCTCAAGAAAAAAGTACATAAATGATGACAAAACACTGCTACACAAGTGTGCCCAAGCTATGACTCACACAATTTATATGAGACACCGCAACATGAAAATGGTAATACAATGATATGACAATATCATCTCAAGAAATTTGGGGGGGGCAAGCTCTCAACCCCTCGAAAACAACGGTACAACAATTCTTAGAAGGATTGGCTGAAATATATGTACAAATGGAAAAATCAGCGAGAATGCCGTAGTTGCGTGGGTAGTAGTCTGCAACTCAAAAATGGAAATAGAAGGAGATGGTTGAATATGATGTCCAATCCAAGCAACCCTCCCGCAATGAATCTCCCGAGTGCAAGGGCTGATCCTAGCACCGAAGATCTCACCCTCCAAGATAGTGGTGCAAACCCCCACCGTGTGATACACACACTGAATAACGCAGCCCAAGGAGAGGGACTCGCAATGTAATAGATGGGATGCTTGGCTCCGATGCCAAGATATGCAAATCAGCTCTCGGAAACCTTCCTCACTAACCTTCCTGAGGAGTAGGAGCTCCCTCCTCTAAAAATATGAGCCAAGGAATGGTGTTGTGGAACCCTCCACCGCAACACCCTACAACACTACGTTATACTTCAGCAAAAATAATGCAATGATCGAAGGAATGGATTTGGCCTCGAGCCTAGATGTGGAGAAATGAAGTGCAATCCTTCAAGAGGCCTCTCAAGAAGGAGAGGAAATCCTAAACAGAATCCCTCGTGCTAAACAAAGACCGCAACTTAGCTAAACATTCCGAGACTACAAATAGTCTACTAGACCAATAATCAAAATACTCAAAAGCCAAACCACTACACCAAAATCCCGATTGTTAGTGAGGGTGGCATCCCAGGGTGTTAAGGGTGGGGTCTTAAGGCCCTACCGGAGCATCCGAGGGCAGCGGCTAAACAACCCCTCATTACACGTACCCCGTACATGTGGCAGGGCCCACCCTAAATAGGGCTGCCTAAATAGGGATATTACAGCCCACCACACCCCCGCGAGTCTCGACCCTCGAGACCCTCTACTCGATACTCACTATAATATCCCCAAATTGGGATTGCTAGCAAGGCATGCTCGAAAAATGCATTTTTTCATCAATTTATGCTTCATAAAAAAATATTAGCCTTTGTATCCCTTAGATCTTAGTATCTACGTCATAAATCCAAAAATAAAATCGAAGCCAAGCAAACTAAGTGAGGTAAACAAGCCTCTCACACCCAGAATGGATGGAAAAATTCCCAATAATGGGACTCGCAGCAAGATGTAAACACAATACTAGAGAAACATCAAGCTATTCCCTCATGAAATGTGTCAAGAAACACATTATCATCAGTTTATGTTACAGCGGCAACTTCTTCTTCATTTTAAGATCCAAAAGTTGGGGAAAAGCAAGATTTATGCCCTAAAAAGGTTAATTTCATAATCTGCGTAAAAATAAGGGCAAGTGACGGTGGGATCTCATAGCTTAGGGTCATGTGGGACCTACATGAAAATTTTAAGCAAAAACAAATGACTCTAGCTATGTTAAACAAATCTCCCACTCTCGATATGGCTTAAAAAACACTAAAACCCCATGACTTGACTCAATAGAAATTTATCGAATACGTACTACGTGATTTTCTAAAGGTTTTAGGCACAATATTGTATAACATCAGATATGGAATTTATTACATCATAATATGGAAGAAAATGGAGATCAAGCTCCTTTTACATATCGTAAAGGTGACCCGACAAGGGTTTCATGGAAGCACAATACACAAAAAGAGCAGATCCGTAGATCTAGATATGGAAAAATGTAGTTTATCGCAGCACTCGAATAAATTTAGCTGAAATATACAAACTATAGGAGAAGAATAAGATACAAAGCTTTCCGGGAGAAGGGTTGGCCCTTCCTCCAAGGAAAAAGCTCACAAGCAAGGGATCAAACCTCGCCATCTGCAGACACTCTAGAAAATGACATAGTTTCGAATCTAACCGCACTTTAGAAGATGATAAGTGAGTTGGAAACATGCCAAGATCTTAATATCAGCCCAAAAGTGCTAATGCACTCTTCCAGAGGTTAAAAGACACACTCACCGAGAAGAGGCACTAGTATAATCTAGATCTAAGCGGATCTAGTCTCCACTTGCTCGCAACATCGAAACAAGTAAACCCCGACAGGATTTACGTTGTCTAAGGGAGATGGAGCTTGGCCACTCTCGATGGTGAAAGAGAAGTACAATGCCCTCCAAGAGCTACTCAATGGAAGGAGAGAGAATCCCTAAACAGAAATCCTTACAGCTCTTCGCTAAACATGCTCAAGAGAATGAGATATGTCTAAGCAGACAAATCTTTCTCAATAAAATATGTTCAAAAACCTTCTCTTGAGCCCTCCCTTCCCTTTATAATATGATATCTTGAGAAACCCTAAACCACCTTCAAAACTTTAGATCCTTTCACATGAAGATCTTCCATCTAAAACTCGCGTTGATCAACCAGAGGTTCAATGTATCCGGGACACAGTGTCATGATTTGGTCATGTTGACCCAAAGTCAATCTACCTCATCCCTTTTTCACACTCAAGTGCAATCAATCCAGCTCACAAATGTCTGTCTATGTTTGATCCTTGTTCACACTGAACTGGTTTTATTGATGATCTCTTCTTCTTCATGCATGCATGTTGACTTAGTCAAACTTGACTATGTCCTCATCCATTTACCCTTGTTCACACCCATAAGTGTAAAATCTAGCTACTATGATGATCCCCTTTTCACATTATAAGGGTATTTTATTGAGACAAATTTCCCGATTTTCCTCTATTCACATTGGGCATTGATTTATTTTGATGTTTTTAGGAGTTTACATGTCCTCCTTTTACATTTTATTCATTAATTAAGAATATCAATACAAAATGAAATATTCCTATTAGCTTGGGCTAATTAGGGAATATTACAGTATGTCCAAGGTACATCCCTCTAATGTGGCTAGCAAGTGATTAATAAGTGGAATGGAATAGGGAGTGAGAGGGGAAATCCCAAGTCACATACCGTGCATAGGGTAGACGGATAAAGGGAAGCCCACACTGCGGGTATATAATGTGTAGGGAGGGAGAAATCGTGGTACATGAGGTACCCTGCACCTTGATTTTTCCACTATTACTTATATGCCTTTTTTCTTTTCAGAATTTTATTTAATTAACTACTCATGGCTCAAAGGAATAAGAGCATGATGTGTAAGATGTAGCAATGAATACCCCTTTTTAGGTAGGGCGGGTTATTTCTCTCTAGGGTCTGGGGCAATCATGGGTTCCCTCGAATGATAAAAGAGGCTCATCTAGGGCCTATGGAACTAGGGTGATGGCCATGGATTGGGGTAGAGCTCATGTATTGGCTTTTTCCCACGTGCTAATTATTTTTGTCCCGACCATATTTTTCATTTTGTGGTACAATTTCTCGTTAAATGTGGCCAATTATTCTTTTTATTTTTCTTGCGGTGCATCAATATTGGGGCATCGTTTCTAGGCCCGACCCAAGGTGGGGGCAAGGGGATAGGGAAGCCGACCTTATATGGACCCGTAATGGCAATGTGGACCCAGTGCAATAAATGATGAATGCGGATATATTGAGTGGAAAAGGAATAATATATGCAAAATAGGAGAATGGGACCACGCACCTAAAGCCGAGTTTTCCCAAGTAGTACCACCCTAAAACCAAATGTTAAATAAAGGAGATCCCACAGACTAAGTGTTAATCAAGGTTGTCATTGATGTCATTATGTAATTGATCGAGATGAAAAATATTCTTGAGATGCCCTAGAATGTGATGATAAAGTTGAAGACAATAGATGTCTGTTCCGGATGATGATGTCATAACTCTTGGTTGATAAAGATGTCATCAATGAATATGTCAAGCCACGAAGATGTCAAGCCACTAATGAAGAAGTCTTTCTGAACAAATCCTTGAACTAACTATAATTTTGCCAGTGCTAATCATGCTCCTTGATTGATGATCTAGACCTAAGGTGCCACTATACAAGCCTTTGAAGTGGAGGACTATAATTGATGAAGTTATACTCTTGAAGAATGACCACACCTTGACATGATTGGAAGACCGCTTTGGATCTTTTGACAAATTAATGAAGGTTGTACTATGACATATCACTACACTAGTATATGATGACTTGGTTGATACGTGATGTTACATGAATGCTACACTCCTACATAATGACTCTATTATCCTATGATGACATTGATAACAATGAAGAAGCCACACTGCCTCAAACATTCCCTCATGTTGTCCCAAATATTTTATACATAAAATTTGAGGACAATCACAAAGAAAACTAATTTTTTCCAACCTTAGAGGCAATCTTTCAACATGGCACCTACACCATGTTAAAGAGGATTTTTTCCTCTTTCCAATGAGCCCTTACTTGGCCCGAAAATCTAAGTGGTTTGGGAGATATGAATTTTTTCAAGTTAAATAAAATAAATATGTCCTTGAGCCGACTCGTGCTAGCCTACTCATACATGTCAGCTTCACTCAAAAGGACATGTCTATTCGTCATAAATCAAATCCTATATATATATATATATATATATATATATATATATATATATATATATATATATATACATGACATCCATCACCTCATTCGAAGCAAGATTTTCGTGAATACTATTTCAAAGTATAACACAAGAAGCAAAGGAGGCCGAGAAGGACAGACTTAAAAGATAAATTGTTTGATCTCGTGATTGGGTTACCTAAGACCGATTGAAGATTTTTATGTGGAGATTTATAGAACCTCAAATCTCATCTTGGACTGTGGCACTCGTTCTAATTTGGACCTAGACGGGCCTTATGCGGAGGGCTAAAAATTTTGGAGGAGTTTTGATAAAAGCTCGAAATTAAACTCGTATTTATGACGCTCTAGTCACCTATGGCTCATATTTCCACCCTATAGAAGCTCTGTTCCTATGGGGTAGCTACATTCTTGTTGCCCATATTTGTGATAGGTGTTTGTGGTAGCTCTGCCTCAGAAAAATTCTTGGACTTATCTCGTAATTACAAGGACTCGTCACATATTTTGAGGCTTGGATCACTACCTAAAGAACTCATACCTCGAAGTGTACATCCGTGTTGTGAGACTTGGATTTTCGAACTATAAAGGATTGAACTTAACCTTAGACTTGCTGGACAATATCCGTAACTCGATGTCTGTAATATCCTTGAAGAAAAGTCATTACTAGATCTCAGACTGGTGATAATACCTTAAGGACTCGTTATCTTGAAGGCTCATCTGTAACTTGGACCACAAATAAGTATTGAAGAACAATTAGTTCGATTGCAGACCCTATGACTTCAATACAGTCCCCGTAGGATCTCGCTCAGTGACAAGCCTTAACAATCATAACAGCTTGGTATTTTATAGGGGTGATTCGTGACAGCTTATTCGTGGTAAAACTTGACACATGATTTGTGATAACAATCTAAGACTCGGACCTCGTGTGTGGAGGTTCATTAAAGCTCGATCACCTTAATAAAGTGACAATTATGGAAGCTCGAATTAAGGCTTTCAAACATGTGAACAGCTTTCAAACCAAAGAAAACAGATGACACTTGTACAACTTAGAATTGTGACGAAAGCAGTGAACAAGTTTTGGAGGAAAGAATTATAATAGTGGTTTTGGGCATCATATTTGGAGTTGAGATTGTTTGAATACTTTGTTAAGTCTTGTTGAAGGAGCATTGATGACTTAAGAAGTTTGGAGACAATCTTGAGAATCTAGTAGACTTTTTTGAAGTCTAGTATGCGAGAATTTGTGAAGATTTGCTAGAAAAATTGTGAAGACTTGTTGACATGTGAAGACTAGTAAAGGTTTGTTGACTTGTGAAGCATTATTGGAGAAGCCTTCATTGTCTTGGAGAATTCTCGGACAACTAGTAAAAAGCTGATCTTGGTGGAAATCTTGGAGACATGATGCAAGTGTTGAAGGGCCTCATGATGCAACCTTGAAGAGAAGTGATTGGGTACCATGAAGGACAAAGTGGAGACACCTTCATGTGAAGATCAAGGTTGTCATTGATGATGTGACGTGGAGACTAAGTGTGACAGGGCTCATTGAAGAAGACTTTGGGGAGCCGTGAAGAATAACCAAACATATTTTGATGAAGTGAAGTTGAGGGTTGGAGCCCAAGAGGTGGGAACCTCATAGAGACAAGGTCTGCGTGCCTTGGAAGATAGGGTTGACCCCTAGAGGATAGGAGTCCTCAAGAAACCAAAGTCGGAGCTTGTACCGTAGATAGGGTTGGAGCCCTTGAGGTTGGGTGCCTAAAAAATTGACAAGGTTGGAGCCTTGGAAGTCCAAGTTGGTGCTTGGCAAATACAGTTGGAGCTCGGGAGATTGAAGATCGTAGTCTTCATCTAGGGTTAGAGCCCACATATATTGTACTTGATTTATTGCAAAGAATAAATTAGTAAAAGCATTTATTCTTATTGTTCATTTTTTGTTCTAAATAGAAGTGATCTAACTGGTGAAAATAACAATTGAAAAGAAATATTGATTCACCCCCCTCTCATTATTTCCAACAATTGGTATCTGAGCAGTACCTTCACTCAAAGCCTAACAACTTGAAGGCCGATCATTAGAACACAAATGAAAAATCCAAGGAAGAAATTCTCTAATCCTCCTAAAGGTGTGTCTTCCTCAACCATCGAAATTGAAGCTAATCAATTTGCGAAGGCTCCATTGTTCAATGGAAATTTTGATATATGGGAGGCAAGAATGAGAAATTTATTGAAGAATCAAGGAATTGAAGTTTGGAAATTAGTGATTACTAATGACACGATGGGACGAAGAATCCAAGGAGTACAATACAAGAGCAATGAAGGAAATTTTGAAGGTTACCTAACTTTCGTGAAGGCCAATTTTGAAAAATGTTCGCTAAAGAAAAATTCATATGGGGAAAACTCCATGATCTTCGCTCAAAAGGAGCTTTGACAATGATCTCTAGTCAAGAATATGATGGAAAACAAGAAATTAGTCTAGAATTAATCAAGGAAGTCGAAGACAAGAGAGATGACAACAAGGCTAAATAAGACCAAGAAGATGAAGAGAACAAATAAGACTTTGAAGAAGATTTCTTGAATAAAATTATGGCTTCCATGGAAGAGATTAACAGCTTTAAAAAGGAAAATGAGGAACTTAAGAGGAAAGTACAAGATGGTGACCAAGACGAGACAAGGAAGTAATTTGACTTTTTTCAAGCTTCAATTACAAGAAAGAGATGAGGAGCTTGCACAAACTTAAAGAGGAATTTCATCAAAACAAAAGAAAGCATCATGAAGAAGCCATATCTATGAAAAAACAATTGGATAAGGCAAAGAAAAGGGATGAAACTTTGTCAAGCCACCTTAAACAAAGACATAAGAGCTTGAACAATCTTGAAGCATAGATCGGTCTATACAAGGAAGAGGTCTCTCTCTTAGATATCAACTAGAAGAAGCAAGGAAACAAGTGCAAGGAGCTCGAGAAGCTAATGGAAACCTTAGCATTCATAGAAGGACAAGTTGATGAAGCATGAAAAAGGAGAGAAACACCATGATATGCCAACTAGAAGAAAAGGATGAAGAAATATTCAAACTAAAATCGGATATCAATCTTCTCAAGGTAGAAACATGTGAAGCTACAAGAATAAAAGAAGAAATGGAGAGAAATCTAGCAAAAGAGAATGAAGAAGTCTTCATAATGAAATCAAATATCATCTCCCTTAAAAATGAAGCACGCAAAGCAACAAGGGTGATGGAAGAAATGAAGAAGAAACTAGTTATGAAATATGAAGATTGTGAAAATTTGAAAGGAGAAATTGTCTTTCTTAAAAAGGGAAGTTGACTTGTCGAATAAGAACTTGAAAAGCTCTCAAACCCTAGATGACATCCTTATTCATCAAAGGTCTCCCTTGATAAATCAGGCTTGGATATTCAAGTGAATCCTCAAGCAAGAATGATAATGTTTCAAAAATCAAGGATGTGAGGAAGCCAGGGAAGAAATGTTGATGCTCCCCGTTCTAGCAAAGGCAAGGAGAGATTGAAGACAACAATGGAAGAAATCTTACTCCAAGGAGACTTGCAAATGATGTCAAGAATACAAAAGACAATGAATATCATCAAATAATCCCAAGGTAAAAAGACTCCGTAATTACATCAAGGAAATATTCATCTCCCAGGTACCAAAGTATATTTTTTTGGTTATTGCTATGTAATATCCCTATAATGGATTCTTCGTAAGATCATGCCTCGAAAAACGCATTCTTCAGGTATGAGGGATTTAGCTATCATATCATATCTCCGAAAATGTTCGTAAACCAAAATTAATAGCAGTAGCAACTCTTTACTCGACTTTTAAGGGCAAAAGGTGGGGAAAATTGAGGATTTTGGTCCCTAAAATGAGTGAATAAGGAAATATACGTAAAATGACGGGTCAAGGTTCTGGAATATGTTATAATAGGTCAAGAGGACTTCCATGTCGAATTTCAGCTCAAAAAAAGGCGTTTTTTCTATGTTAAAAAAGTTCCTCCTTCCCCGACTAGTCAAGAAAAACCTCGATTTCCCAAGACTTTGAATATGCAGAAATTTTCTGAAGCAATGGAAGCGTATTTTCTGAAGGAATATGATGTATAACACTATAAATAATCATAGAATTAGTTTTAGAACAAGGCATAGGCTTTCGAAAGAGGTTAAACATCAGCTTTTATATAGAAAACTCCTCAAGATGAGGTGTCGCAAGACAAAGATTGATCCGAAAACCCTTCAGCCGTTTTCTCCAGGAGGTTGAAGCTTATATTTATTATATTACAGATTTGAAACTGGTAAATACATGAAAACATAGATCTATAATGAGACAAAATTCCCAAAGGGCTCTTTATTACTTTCCCCTGGGGATTTCAAGAATACATGAGAATGTCTGAGCAAATCTAAGTTTTATCGCAAAGCAGACCAAGAATGATTCAAAATTTCTGAAGCAAACTTCAGTATCGAGATCAGAAATATACTTGGATTGGTTGGACAATCCAAGGATCACCCTCAATCGAGATCTAACTCCCAAAATGATGCCAAAACCCTTGGAACGCTGCTCCTTCAACAATAACGCGGATCCGGGGAAAGAACCGTGCAAGTATACCATGAAGAAAATATAGGCCTCGATGCCAAGATCTCGATAATAAGCTCCAATATCTCCCAATCCGATCCTCCAAAGGAAAGAGATACTCTCCCTCCGAAAAACAAGAGAAGGAGGTGGTGTCGTAGTCACCATGGCAACACCCTACAACATAGTATTACGCCGCTGCAACAATAACATTGTCCTAGAGGATGATGCTAAGAAAATAACCTTGCCCGAGCAGGCACTTGAAGTCCCCCGGGCTAAGGGTGAGATCTCCGCATGGAGACACTCAGGTCACTAAACAGTCAGCAGATGGGTTAAACGGCCACGTGCCAAAGAAAGACAAAATGTCTCACTCAATAATCAATAATCCAAGAATCCAAGCATCACTCAAATGAGGAGGCTCCTCCATATTTTATAGTGTTGGTTTCCCTCCAAAACCCAACGTAGCCTCTCTCTCTCTCACATCCTCATCCTTATCTCTACGTAGCTTTGGAGAAACTCCTAGAGTGTACATAGGCCCCCTCCTCCACGTGGTGTTGGGTCCCCCCTGACTCCCACTTAAGTCACAACTTTGTGCTACTAGGTGGATGTCTTATTTCATTTAAGTGAGTTTAGACCCTCTTTACTCACTTTTTATTTACTTACAAAACTATAGGTGGAAAAATAAACAAAATAGAATATTCCAATTTGCTGACGCAAATTAGGAATATTACAGTCCCCCCCGGCAAAATGTTGCTTGCCCTCAAGCAACTGCCTGAACAAGTCTCCTCCTAGCGGATGCTCTCCACCGATACTGCAAAATATGCCTAGGTCCCAGATGCGCCACTGAATCTCCCCTATACTCTGCATCATCCTGATATGAAGGGATCTCTCAATGCCAGGATCCCAAACTGATCTCTCATGGTACCAGCCAACCAACAATCCGGCCGGATCCCATTGCCACCATGGCCAATAATAGCCCAAGTCCCATGGCTCGGACTGCTCACTGCCTCTGGCTATGACTGAAGACCATGACCGCTGCTGCTCTGCATCTATGACTGTGTAAGCTGGCCCATCAACTGTGAACCAACTCATCACCTCTCTCCAATCAACTGCAAGGGTAGAACTGAAGAATCTCCACTCAAGGCATGCAGTCTGGAATATAATGAGGAACATCTCCTCCATGTGGATCCTCCAAGCAATCATCCAAACAAAATGAGCCACCTCCCAACAAGGCAACTCTGAAAATCTCCTTCCACCTCAAGCTTCGAAAATAAAGGTTGGCTGAAAATCTGAACTTGGAAAGCATCATAGCTTACCCCATGCTGTCCTTCTCTCCACTCATGACAAGTGTAGAGTGTATGCTGATCCTGGGCTGCAAAATCATTGCCCTCCAGTGGCAAAGTGAAGAACAATCCTCCAAAGAAGGTTCCTCCCACAATGAAGAACAGGTTGGCCCAAAACAATTCATCCATGAAGAATAGGACATGTGCATCATGGATCATCCTAATGAGATGTTTGCTGAAGGTGTTACATGAGGATATATAATGCAAACAATCTCTCACAAGGATACAACGTAGTCTCATCCACTGCAACTTCAGAAAATTACATGGCAAGCAATGTACAAGATTCATCACATCTACTAATGGATAGTAAATGGCTGAATATGACAACAACATAAGACCAAACACTTGCCCATGGTTGTACAATGGATGAATATCAATCTCATGGCCCACCTCAAAAGAGAACACATATGTAGCAGTGGTGGCCATGCCTCCTCCCATGCTCCCATTAGAACATGTAGTGCAGAGAATGTGAGAATTCTTCCCACTCAAAGACACATCCAACTCATGTGTCTCCCTCATAATCAAGCCTCCCATACAAATTTGATCTATATCAGCAAATGGAGACATGATCAGCAGCAAAATGAAGGAAACGCTGAAGGTTACATGTGATGCAAAGAGGTACCAACAACTTCCCCAACAAGTACAACGCAGTTTTACAAGTTGCTGCTTGATAAGAGTACAAGGCAAAATGTTTATGTTAACCGTGCATGTCTTCATATGATACATGATATAGTGCTGCAAATGAACATACATGAGGTGATAAAACATTTTCCCAAAGCCACAAAAAAGATGGTCGCCTCCATCATGTAGATTGGCCCAATAAAACTCATAGAGCAATATGACAAGCTTGCCCTCTTATGAAGCAATGCACTGCATAGGAATGGTAAGAGTGTGCAAATCAATGAATGTATAAACAAACTCCTCACCATATGCTGGAAGTAAGATGGTACATGGATCCATAAATGAGTCCTCCATAGTGTTTTGGCATGCTATGAAGAAGAATGAACCATGTGCTACAAGAAGATAATCCTCCTTATGCTTGGAAATCTAAGTTAAGAAGAATATGCCATAGTGATAAATGTCTCTATAATCATTACCTCCTCTAAGTGCAACAAATATGAGGTGATCCTGGGACCTATGGGTTATAGATCCACCATATCTTTGCTGGGCACACTTCATCCATAAATCTCTGCTCCAAGGTGACAATGCTGTGAGCTTATGCAAGTAAGCTCCTGTCAATACAAAGCTCTGTTCTTTGACATGCTCCTTGTCAAAGACTCCTCTAATAATGCTGCAACAAATATGGAATACCTCCCAAGATGGAAGTGTTTCCCAATCATCATCAAAGACCAAGGAGATAGTGCCATCTCCTCCTCCTGCAACATCATACAAAGTGTGAGAGCAAATTTGCCCTTGCTCTCCCATAAACAAACCAAGCAACAAGTCATTGTGTTGCCTCCCCATACCTCCATCATACCAATCATGTGAGGAAGACATAATGAATGATATGAGTATTATATCAACACCATGCATCCATACTCTATGCTGCTCAATGATGCAAGTATCACGCCATCTTTCCTTCATCCTCCGACTCTTAGGAAGAGTGTTTGCCAAGTGATGGCCAAACTCTTTCAAGAGTAACCAACGCAGCCAAGCCTCCTACTACCTGGTATCACATATCTGCAAGTAGCCTCCTAGATCCTTGCTCATCATCCCCATCCACTCAATCACTTGTGGATGCCTCCTTCTTTTCCTCATCCTGGTACTCCTCCCATGAGGGCTACCATCCTCCCAAATCAAATTATTGATTTTGCACTTCATGGGATTTTGAAATATAAACTTCTCAAGGATCAATGAGACCCTATCAAGAATCAAATAGGTGGTAGGCAAAAACCTCCCATCATGATGTGTATGGCTCAAGGGATGTCCAACACAAGCATGAGAGATGTTATCCATCCTAAGATGTCCTCCATCTTCTATCTGCTCTCGTGAGAAGGGAATAAAAGCATCGCATCCCATAGTGTGTCGAAGTGCATCTCCAATGATATCTCTCCTTGAGACCTCCCCTTTATCCATGTTGCACAGCACAGTGCAACCAAGCTGCTCTTGATCTGCATTTGGAACTTCTTGCAGGGCTACAAGAGTTCCTTCCTCACAAGTGTTGGATGCCCCAACTGTTGATGCGTGTGGCTGCTCCTCCATGAGTGTGATAGCGTTTTCACAAGCCTCCTCAAGAGGTGATGTGATCTCTTCTTCTTGATGAGAATTCGAAGCGCATGGTACTTCCTCTTCTTTTTCTTCAATCTTCTTGACCTCCTCAACAGTGGATGCATCTTTTCTGGATCTGAAAAAAAAATAAACTCTCCTTTTTCACCATTCCAGTCTTCTTGGGCTTAGACTCACAGGGACTAGTGGATCCCTCATGCATGGGAAGAGGTGATATTTCAGTAGTACACTGAAAATCTGAACTCTGCATGCTATAAACTCCTCTGTTACCATAGTACCTTCCTCCTTCATCCAGTCTGAGCTGACAGTAATATTTGAAGGGCAAATCTGCTTTGAATTCTTCCCCCATGGACTTCCATTCTCGGAGATAATCTCCAAAGGGTACATGACCACGCTGTTGTGAGATCCTCATATTTTCCATAGATAAATAGCTCCACAGGTTGAGCCAGAACTATGCTCTGATACCACTGTAATATCCTATAATGGATTCTTCAACAGATTGTTGAGCCTCAAAATTGTGCTTTCTTTCATTCCACTTTACCTCATTTTCCTTTGTCCATTGCTATCCTAGACCCAATTGATCAATGAATTTAGTTAAAATTACTTCTAGAATGATTTACATGACTGACTTGCTAAGTTTTGTGATTTTTCATTATAAACATTTGTCATGAACTCATTACAGTCTGAGCATCGTTAAAGTAACTAGCAGCATTTAACTTGTTTGTCTTCACGTTTGGGTATGTTCCAGGTGGCCTCTCAAGAAAAACCGCATATGGGTATATTCCACGTCATGTCTACATTGTTCGTTGCTCACCATGAAGGAAGAAACGAATTCTGGGTATGGTTTTGGTACGTGGGAACACATTTAAGAAGGCAGACTTCTAATAGGACTGTCTTAGTCCAGATGTCTTTTTCCTTTTTACGTAGCCACTTCAAGAGTCCTAATGTGATTTTGATAAGGAAAGACAATAATCCTGGAATTGTTGCAAGTCTTGTTATGTACATTTGTTATATAAACACTTGGGAAACCGAGAGCTAGGCTAGATTTTGTTCTAGATTTTGTTTAGATTATGTGCTACATTTCTGAAGACGCAGAGTGCTCTGTTCAAGTTATTTCACTTTTAATGAAGCAGACAGTGTTGTTTTGAAAGCGTTGATTTGATTTGGAGTTAGATTCCATCAGGTGGTAGAGGGCCCCTACCTCTTGCACGGATTTATTTGCGTAATTTAGATAAGTATTCTAGCTGCCTTTACGTTTTTGAAGTTGAGTTCGTAGTTGCTTTCATTAGCTACTGTAGTTATACTCATTCTAAAAAATCTTCCAAAAGAAGAAGCTCTTCCAAAATATTATAATGATGAATGGGAATTGGCTACAGTATTGTAGGATTTGATTGTAATCTCTTTTATTCACCATCACAGTTATACTTATGCTAAGCACTCTTCCACAAGAAGAAACTCTTCCAAGAAATCTTTATACTGTCTTAAGCATGATTGTGATCCTGAACGCTTCATTTGTGTGTTTGCACTAAGTACCATAGTTGTCCTTGCTCTTAAACGCTTGTCCAAAATATCATAATGACGAGTGGGAGATAGCCATGATATCTTAGTTTTTAATTTCTTTCTGTCTTTCTGTTTGCATAGCATAAGTTAGGATACTCAGGAGTTTAATTGAACTTAACTCATGTTCAGTTGTTTTGCTTTAAGTTTGATAATGACTTGTAGTTTAACACTGTTTTAGGCTAGTGACATTTTAGGTTTGGTTGTAGCTCAACTCATTGCATTTGCACTCCATATTCAGTTGTCATTCACTGCATATTAGATTACTTCAGTTGTTAAACTTAACAAAACAACCTTCATTATTTACAAACCTCTTCTTGTTCTAAAATCCATAATTGATTCATAACCATATGAACAGAAGACAATATCATTTTAAGGCCTGAAGTAATTCTGCAACTTCCCGATCATCTTACAAACAAACATTTCCTCAAAAGACTATTTTAAAAATCTCTAACCTTTGAGTGAAGTGTAGTGTTATCAAACTAAGTGGCAGAATAGAGTTAGGAACTAGGCTTAGAGTAAAAGACCTTATGATGGTATCAATGTTTTACTCTAATTATGCTTCAACAAATCTCTAATCAAGGACAAAATGTTGCATCATTATAAGTTAGTTGTTTAACTGTTTAGATAGGATTTGCATACTTAATTGACCATGTCTCAAGCTCTCTCTCTCAAAACACCTTTGATGAAAGCATTTGACAAGTTGAGTTTATGTTTTGAATCATTTGTTTAAAAGTCATTATCAAGCTTTGTTTCTGCTTAGTCATAGTTTAGATTTGATTCTGTTTCAGTATTGCATTTGCATTTGTTTACCATCATAGTTTAGGCTTCACTGTGTTTTGACCAATAGTTTCCCTTCAGTTAGCACTTAGTTCTTTTCCTTTTCAAAATAAAACCATAAAACCAAAAACATCAGAAAACACTAAACACAACGAAGTAGGAAGAGGTTATTTAGGCACATATGGTGCACTTCACTTCAGCAGTTTACTAACCCTGGTTGACAATTAAATGAGCTCAATTTAGGAGACTAGATTGAGACCAAACATTTTGGCGCCGTTGCCGGGGAAGTGTAACTAGGTAACCTTATTTCTTACATCCAAAAAAAAAAAAAAAACACAAAAACAAAAACAAAAACTTCAATTACCTACCACATCCACTATATCATGTGGTGCAGTAAGAGCCACACATCCACATCATGAATTCATATTTGCAGGTAGAAGAAGAGGTGACAAAGGAGGTTGAAGAAATGGATGGAGATGATGAAAATGAGGAAGATCCTTTTGGATTTCCTATTCAAGAAACTGATATCAACATTCAAATGAAGAACATCCATCCATCTGTACTTCCTAATTTCAAAGGTATGAGATCAGAAGACCCGAAAACTTTTCTTTTTGAATTTGAAATAATTTGTAGATCTTATGGCTATTCATTGCACATTCAAAAATTGAATTTGTTTCCAGCAACATTGAAGGATAGAGATCTTAGATGGTTCATGACTTTAGGAACAAATTCTATAAGGACATGGGATGATATGAAAAGAGTATTTTTGGAAAAATATAAAGGTTATTGCATGCACCATGACCTTAGAAATGAAGTCTTTAACATGAACAAAAAAGAGGATGAAAGCCTAGAAGATTTAGTAGAGAGATTTACTTATAATATCAAAAGATCTAAATTGCATAATTTAGGATCAGATGCATTAAAAACTCTCCTACTAAATGTTATAAAGGATGAATGGATTGATCTTCTTAATCTTGTGGGAAAAGGAGATGTTTATCGATTGTCATTTCAAGAAATTTGTGAACTATGCAAGAACATATCAAGAGGAAAAGAAAAGTGTGTAAGGTCCCCTCAAGATCCATTTATGGCAAAAGTAAGTAAGTCAGCATCAGGATTGGTAAGTCAAACTGAACCTAACAACTTGCTAAACATTCTTGGTAATTTAAATGAACAAACTGACATGCTAAGAATGCAAAACAAGCAAAAATTTGCTTCATTTATATTTTTCCCTAAATGTAGAAAGAAACATGCTTTGCATGAATGTCCACTTGATAACATTAAAATGTGTAAAATTTGTGCAGGATCACATACTACTGAAGATTGCCCATCATTACCAGGGTTGAAGGAAATTTACCAGAAGAATAATGGAGCAAATCAAGCACAAGAGAAACTTTGTTATGTAGCTCCAAAAGGACTATGGCAGCCTCATCAACCAAATATGATGCAATATCCTTATGCACAGTATCAAGGTTATGCACAACAATCTCAAGGTAATTGGAAAACACCCTTGCCTTGGCAATCTTGGCCATCTCAATCCCAACCTCAAAACCAACTTTGGAAACCTTGGCCATCTCAATCCCAACCTCAAAACCAACTTTGGAAACCTTGGCCATCTCAATCCCAACCTCAAAACCAACTTTGGAAACCTTGGCCATCTCAATTTCAACCTCAAAACCAATCTTGGCAACAAAGTTGGCAAAGGCCATACAAAGGAAATCCACTTTCTCCTCAATCTTTTCCTCTCTATCCTCAATACCATGATCAATGTTATCCAAACCATTTGTCTCCACCACAACATCAAAATCACCCTCATTTGACCTCAATTCAACCTTTTCCATTACCATCCACACAAACACCCCAAAGATTCCCCACTCCACTATCTCCACAACCATTTCATATCCCCAACAATAAAACACCTCAATCAACTTACAAATCTGAGGTATTGCAAAATGATTCACCAGCTGTCATTGAAGGACAACAAGCAAAATAAGAAGACTCAGATAAGGTCCAAGAATCATGGATGTCTATTGATAAAAAGGAGATATTGGAACCAGAGATTGAAAAGTCTCATGCATGCCTATCACCAGATTCTATGAATGAAGATCACATCTCCGAAGACTTGCATTTCATGATAGAGGAAAGACAAGGAAGACAAGATTACATTGAATCTAGGTTCAATTCAGTCATTGGATTCCAATGCTCAATTATTCAATATATTCTGACATCATCTAAATCAAGGTAGTTGGCATCTCATATACAGGTACATATCAAAGAGTGTCTTTCAAACCTGCATATGAGTTTATCTATCATCTTGTTACAGACATGGTTCCATTGGAAGTACTCATATACTTGAACAAGATTTTCTTTTTCAAGTAGAGTAGGACATGAAAAATAAAAAATAAAAAAAAATAAAGGTATAAACATGAAAACCAATCATTGATTGGCATGTTTATACAGAAAAGATAGGGTGAAAATCAGAGTCTCTCTGACACTCTAACTTTTCCATTTTGTTTTTGCAAGCAGTTGTTACAAAATCATAAGTTCAGATCCATAGTGCTTATGATCCATCTCATTTCATTTCACTCCATTCACTTATCCATCCATACTCCATTTCATTCATTCACTCATATTCTACTTCATTCCATGTTTCATTCATCTCATTCCATACTCCATCCATCTCATTTTCATGTCAAAATTTGAAGATTGATGTCTTGCTGTAAATGAATAAAACATGTCATGGATTGCAGGGCAGTTCTTATGTTCTTTCACTCCATTTCATAAACTGAATCCATTCCATTTCATCATCCACTTCATACATATCATATCTCATCATCCATCTTCATTCATACCATATAACATTTCACCTATATTCCCAAACCACTCCATTCCATGATCAAAATGCTCTACAGGTACATTCTGCAGCTTAACAGACATTCTGCAGCTGTTCAGCCTTTCCGCAGCTAGCCAGACATTCCGCAGCTACAAATCCTGAAGGCATTAGTCAGCAGACATTAGAATTGCAACAAAATATCCAGTGTATCCATGAATAAGAAGCATCAAGAAGAATTATGAAGACTCTTCCAAAGGAGAACAAAGAAGACAAAGACTACAAAAATCAAATGAAAAGCAGAGGTAACAAGTTTAGATTATAATGGCATTTCATAAAGTTTAGCATAGTTTTAGTTATGAATTGTTCGAAAAGGTTGTTTTAATTATTTTTATTGATCAAGACCAATAAACCCTCCACAGAATTTGGATTAAAATCTCTCATTTCAAATTCCATATTCGACATCATTTAAGCGATTAAAATGGCCGAGGTGTTTGAATTCTTCACGTCACTTAACCAAATCATTCAATGATGATTCTCTTTTCCGTTGTAAAAATATTCGCCATCTTTTCAATCATTAATTCGTTTCCTCCACCTCACTCCATTGCCCCATTCCGTGACTACTTCCATCACTCCATTCTATAGCCGGCACTTCATTCCGCAAACAGAGATATCCTTACCACCGAGAGCAGAGCAAAAGGGTAAACGCAGAGGTATAGCAGCGTGAGAATTTGAAGCCATTTGATTCCGTGGGCAGACAAAGTATCACTGTGGGCTGAGATTGAGCATTATCACTATAAACACAGAGGTATAGCAGAGAAGAATTTGAAGTCATTTGTCACCGGGAGACAGAGGTATAGCATTGAAGAATTTGAAGCCATTTGTTACCAAGAGACAGAGATATAGCAGTATGGGAATTTGAAGCTATTTTCATTGTCAACTAGAGGCATATCAGTCCGAAGTTTGAAGCTGTTGTCACTATCAACCAGAGGTATATCATTCCGAAATTTGAAGCCATTGTCATTTAGAACTTGAAGCCATTTTAATTCAAAGGTGAAAGTTATTGTTTCTGTGGGTAGAAGAGTGTTAATCTAAACATTGAAGAAGCAATCATGGGTTTCATTGTAAGAACTGAACCAGTGGGTTCAAAATATTTAGAAGGCTACCCTCAATGCAAAGAAATGTTGCAACAGATAGGATGGCTTCAATTTTTGGAGAAATTTAATGGCTTCCACAAAGAAGTCACTAAAACATTTGCAAGATCATTTCAAGGAGCTGAAGTTGAAGTGGGAGATGTCAAATTTACTGTCACTGAAGTTTTCATCGCAGAAGCTACAGGGTTGCTTAGAAATGGAGAGAGATGGTTCAAAAACAGAGAATTCCACAATGAATCCTGGAAGCAAATTCTAAAATCACCAGGTATGGATGTCACTGTATTTAAGAAAGGAATTCCAAGTTCTGCATTGAAAAATAAATGGAGAAACATACTACTTCTTCTGCAAAAATTTATTACATGTGAGGGTAGATATGGTACATTTTATGTCTACCACATTAGAATGATAATGCATTTTCTGGGGGAAGACTTAAACCTACCCTATTTCTTGCTTCAAAGCTTGAAAAAAATGGCTTCCTGTGTTCAAAGAAGGGTTCAATTTTTAGAGACAACTTTATATCATCATGGTTTGGTTAAAATTTTGATTGAACATCATTTAACCAAAACAAATGATACATGGGACAATTTCTTGATAAGAAATCATTTTGAAGAGCCAAAAGAACCCTCACCGGAACCACAGCCTACAAGAAGAAGTAGAAAATGGAGAGCTTCAAAAGTTGAAATTGACAAAACAGTCCAAGAAAGTAGTGAGGAAATCATCTCAGAGAAGTTGACTCAAATCAAGAGACAACTTAAGAAAGAAAAGGTAATCAGGAAATCTGCCATGGAGAAAGGAGAGGGATCTTCTCAGCCCAGAAGAAGCCACAGACTAAAGGGGAAACTGAGGAAAACTCAAATCAAACAAACGGGGGTGATTAATATAGAAGATGAGGAAACATCCATTGAAGAAGATGTTGAAGAGGATTTTAATGAAGGAACCCCTGAAATTGACCCTGCTCAACAAGAAATTTATGACTATGTAGAAACTTTGGAAAGGAGAGCTTCAGAAAGCAAGGAGAGAACCCCTAGTCCTCCACTGTCTCAAATAGAT
The DNA here is from genome assembly GCA_034641835.2 of Pinus albicaulis. Lineage (NCBI taxonomy): Eukaryota > Viridiplantae > Streptophyta > Pinopsida > Pinales > Pinaceae > Pinus > Pinus albicaulis. The sequence continues at coordinate 1,622,579,740 of CM076582.1, forward strand.
GTATTAAGAAGGGATAGATATGAGTTGGAAATACTTAATAGACACATAAAAAATGAGAATGAAATTCTCAAGGATCAAGTCAAGCTCAAAACTGATATGAACTCAACCTTATCCCTACATATAGACAAAGTGGAAAAGACCAATGACAAGTTGAAGAAGAGGAACAAAAAGCTAATCGGGGCACTTACCAACCTAAGGTTCAAACTTGTTATCATAAAACCCAGAAGATCTTTAGCTTCCAGACAAAGGAGAAGGAGAGTATTAGATGTTCTTGCAGAAGCCTCTGAGTTCATAGTATAATTTGCATGAGGACATGCAAAGAGACAGCAGTGGGGGTATGTTGAGCCTCAAAATTGTGCTTTCTTTCATTCCACTTTACCTCATTTTCCTTTGTCCATTGCTATCCTAGACCCAATTGATCAATGAATTTAGTTAAAATTACTTTTAGAATGATTTACATGGCTGACTTGCTAAGTTTTGTGATTTTTGCCATTGTAAAGCATTTTGACCGGAACTAGCTGCAGAATGCAGACATTCCGTAGCTAACTGGAAATTCTGCAGCTGTCTTCACGTTTGAGTATGTTCCAGGTGGCCTCTCAAGAAAAACCGCATATGGGCATATTCCACGTCATGTCTACATGGTTCGTTGCTCACCATGAAGGAAGAAACGAATTCTGGGTATGGTTTTTGAACGTGGGAACACATTTAGGAAGGCAGACTTCTATTAGGACTGTCTCAGTCCAGATGTCTTTTTCCCTTTTACGCAGCCACTTCAAGAGTCCTAATGTGATTCCGATAAGGAAAGACAGTGTTCCTGAAATTGTTGCAAGTCTTTTTATTTACATTTGTTATATAAACACTTGGGAAACCGAGAGCTAGGCTAGATTTTTTTTTAGATTTTGCTTAGATTCTGTGCTACATTTCTGAAGACGCAGAGTGCTCTGTTCAAGTTATTTCACTTTTAATGAAGTAGACAGTGTTGTTTTGAAAGCATTGATTTGATTTGGAGTTAGATTCCGTCAGGTGGTAGAGGGCCCCTGCCTCTTGCACGGATTTATTTGCGTAATTTAGATAAGTATTCTAGCTGCCTTTACGTTTTTGAATTTGAATTAGTAGTTGTTTTCATTAGCTACTGTAGTTATACTCATTCTAAAAACTCTTCCAAAAGAAGAAGCTCTTCCAAAAGATTATAATGATGAATGGGAATTGGCTACAGTATTGTAGGATTTGATTGTAATCTCTTTTATTCACCATCACAGTTATACTTATGCTAAGCACTCTTCCACAAGAAGAAAATCTTCCAAGAAATATTTATACTGTCTTAAGCATGATTGTGATCTTGAACGCTTCATTTGTGTGTTTGCACTAAGTACCATAGCTGTCCTTGCTCTTAAACGCTTGTCCAAAATATCATAATGATGAGTGGGAGATAGCCATGATATCTTAGTTTTTAATTGCTTTCTGTCTTTCTGTTTGCATAGCATAAGTTAGGATACTCCGGAGTTTAATTGCACTTAACTCATGTTCAGTTGTTTTGCTTTAAAGTTTGATAATGACTTGTAGTTTAACACTGTTTTAGGCTAGTGACATTTTAAGTTCATTTTCAGTTTAACCCATTGCATTTGCACTCCATATTCAGTTGTCATTCACTGCATATTAGATTACTTCAGTTGTTACACTTAACAAAACAGCCTTCATTATTTACAAACCTCTTCTTGTTCTAAAATCCATAATTGATTCATAACCATATGAACATAAGACAATATCATTTTAAGGCCTGAAGTACTTCTGCAACTTCCTGATCATCTTACAAACAAACATTTCCTCAAAATACTATTTTAAAAATCTCTAACCTTTGAGTGAAGTGTAGTGTTATCAAACTAAGTGGCAGAATAGAGTTAGGAACTAGCCTTAGAGTAAAATACCTTATGATGGTATCAATGTTTTACTCCAATTATGCTTCAACAAATATCTAATCAAGGACAAAATGTTGCATCATTATAAGTTAGTTGTTTAATTGTTTAGATAGGATTTGCATACTTAATTGACCATGTCTCAAGCTCTCTCTCAAAACACCTTTGATGAAAGCATTTGACAAGTTGAGTTTATGTTTTGAATCATTTGTTTAAAAGTCATTATCGAGCTTTGTTTCTGCTTAGTCATAGTTTAGATTTGATTCTGTTTCAGTATTGCATTTGTATTTGTTTACCATCATAGTTTAGGCTTCACTCTGTTTTGACCAATAGTTTCCCTTCATTTAGCACTTAGTTCTTTTCCTTTTCAAAATAAAACCATAAAACCAAAAACATCAGAAAACACTAAACACAACGTAGTGGGAAATAGATACCTAGGCACATATAGTGCACCACACTTCAGTAGTTTACTGACCCTGGTTGACAATTAATGAACTCAATTTAGGAGACTAGGTTGAGCACAAACAGAGATGAGATGGGGAGTGTGGTAATTACAGTTGATGATGATTACCTTGTGAGCTTGGCTCTCCATGGACTTCCAAAGAGTTGGCACACTTATCAAGACTTTGTCAGCGGGCGGAGAAAGTATCAGATTGGGAGCGACTTTGGTCGGATCTAGTGCAAGAGGATATAAGGCGGAGTACCAGGGATGGCTCTTCATCAAAACATGATGATGAAGAGGATTGTGCTTTGGCTACCAAAGCGAGGAAAGGGAAGGGGAAGAAATCCCATTAAAAATCCAAGGCTAAAGGCAAGAAGCTAGATTTTTCCAAAGTGAAGTGTTTTCACTGTCATGAACATGGGCATCTCGCCACTAACTACCCACAGAAAAAGAATAAAAAGAAGGTTGCTAGAGCTGCAGCTAGTGAGGCCCTTGCCTCACAATTTGAACTTGATTTATCTTTGATCGCATGCTTGGTTTCAAGCGCAATGGGATTGGTGTGGTATCTTGATAGTGGTTCTTCCTTCCACATGACAGGAGATAAGGAGTTGTTCTGCGATTTGGAGGAGAAAGATCTCCAAATGCATATAGAGATGGGCGATGATGGGAGATATAGTGCGACCAGCATTTGAACCATTACCTTTGAGAGGGAGTCAAGTAAACCATTTCTATTGAAATATTTTATGCATGTTCCAGGTCTGAAGAAGAACTTGGTCTTAGTCGCGATGTTGGAGGACAGAGGTTATGACATTATTTTCAGCGAGGGAAAAGCTTTCCTACGACACAAAAAAACAAGTCAAACCAAGAGGATAGGGATTCAAGTCAAGAATCTCTACAAGCTAGAGGTAGATGGATGCACTACAATGGTGGGCAAAGAAGAAGAAGTGATGAGCCGGGATGAGGGAGAATTATGGCACAGGAGATTGGGCCATATTCACCATGGCGCCCTGAAGATTTTGCAGCAAATTTCTACTGGACTTCCCAAGGGTACACTTGCGTAGTTAGATCAGTGCAAGGGATGTACTATGTGTAATTTTGTGAAGACCACCTTTCATGAAAAGGAGAACCATGCCTCGGTGATCCTGGAGAGATTCACACAGATGTTTGTGGACCATTCTCGGTTGCTTCAACAGAAAAACACAAGTATTATGTTATTTTTGTTGATGACTATTCTCATAGATGTTGGATCTTCTTCATGCAAGAAGGATCAAACATTCTCAAAGTTCTGTGAGTTTAAATCATTGGTTGAGAAGGATTTGAGGAAGCAAGTGAAGGCTCTGCTAAGCGATAACGGTGGTGAATATATCTTGAATGAATTCAAAGGCTTCTATAGCAAAGAAGGAATTCGAAGAGAACTCATAGTGCCTCATAACTCACAGTAGAATGGGGTCGTGGAGAGGAAGAACAGAACGATCGTGGGTGTTGCATGAGCTATGTTGCATGACCAAGGCCTACCAATGCACTTGTGGGAGGAAGCATGCAACACTGCAGTTTATGTGCAAAACCGTTGTCCTCATAGAGTACTTGGCATGAGTACACCTGAAGAGGATTTTACTGGTAAGAAGCTGGATGTTTCTCATTTAAATATTTTTGGCTCATCTGTTTATGTTCATGTGACCAAGAATGCCAGGAAGAAGCTGGAGCCGACTGCAGAAGTTGGGATATTTGTGGGGTACATAGGAACACCATATATTTAATCATGTGTATTTTCCAAACAGTCGAATGACTGTGGTGTGACGGGATATAAAATTCAATGAGGAGAAAGCCATGAAGTTGTCTCTTGAGAGGGAGCTACACTTGCATGCAAAGGAGGAATTTCTTATTCCCAAAGATGAGCCTAAATATGTGGATCAGCCACAAGAGGAGGATCATGGAGTGGAGGAGTCCACTCACACAGAGCCAAACATCAGAACTGGCAGAAAGCGTAGCACAAAAGCTGAGAGGCTGAAGCTTGATGCGGCAGAGAATGTAGGAGTCCCTACTTCACAGCGCAGACAGAGATAGTCACCTGACCGATTCATTGGACACATGGCTCTCATGAGCAAGTGTATCGTGACAGAGCCATCTTCCTTTGAGGAAGCAGCGCAGGAGCCCACATGGGTATATGCCATGGTGGAGGAGTATGAATCCATTGTCAGAAACAGTGCTTGGGAGATTCTTCCAAGGCCAGTTGGCAAATCAGTGGTAGGTTCAAGATGGATCTACAAAGTAAAGCAAGCTGTTGATGGGAGCATCGAGAAGTATAAGGCAAGATTTGTTTCCTGGGGCTTCTCACAGATTAATGGGATTGATTATGAAGAAAACTTTGCACTTGTCGCACAGTATTCTTCCATAAGCACCATCCTTGCTCTCTCAGCGCAGATGGGTTGGCACATTCATCATATGGATGTGAAGACTGTGTTCCTTAATGGGATCATTGAGGAAGAAGTGTACATTGAGCAGCCTGAAGGATTTGAGGTCTTCAGTAGCGAGTCGCATGTGTGCAGACTCAAAAGAGCGTTGTATGGGTTGAAGCAAGCACCCTTTGCTTGGTACACTCAGATCGACAACTATTTCACTAGACTTGGCTTCACCAATAGTGAGGCAGATGATACCAAATTGTGGTGGAGGGTAAGCTTTTAATCATTGTTCTTTATGTTGATGATTTAATACTGACTGGTGATGAGCAGCTGATACACTTATGCAAGGAGGACCTTATAAAGGAGTTCGAGATGAAGGATATGGGTCTCCTTCATTATTTCCTTGGATTGGAAATATGGCAGCGACAAGGTGAACTGTTTGTGTCTCAAAGAAAGTATGCATGGGAGATACTTGGTAAGTTTCACATGGAGGACTGCAAACCCATGTATACTCCTCTTCCAGGAAATTGGAGGAAAGAGGGTGCTACATCGACAAAGGTAGTGGATGCTACTTTCTATCGATAGTTGGTGGGTTCGCTCATATATTTAGTTAATACAAGATTGGACATATGATATGCGGTGAAACGGCTTATTCAAGCAATGGTTAAGCCTACCAAGCTCTTTTGGAACCTGAGATATCTCAGGGGCACATATGAGTATGGCTTATGGTACAGAGAGATGGATGAGGTGAAGTTGCATCGCTTCATGGATGCAGATTGGGCAGGCAGCCCAATGGACAAAAAGAGCACATCAGGAGGGGTTTTTAGTATCATATCTACAACTATTTCTTGGTACAACAGGAAATAGAGATCTGTGGCACTCAGTTCATCGGAAGCAGAATACATGGCAGCAAGTCAAGCTTCATGTGAGACTATCTAGATGAGGAAGATCCTGGTCGGTTTGTTCGATTATCATTTAGATCCTACAATGATTCATTGTGATAATCAGAGTTACATTAAACTCTCGATTAATCTTGTGTTTCATGATATATCTAAGCGTATAGATATCTGGTATCATCATATCAGATATTGTGTGCAACGAAGATTATGTTGCTTCAGTACATTCCTACGGAAGATCAAGATGCAGATATTCTGACAAAGGCGCTCACCAGGAGAAAATTCGAATACCATAGAGATAGGATCGGGGTGAAGGATAATCCCTATCTTGTTGAGAGGGAGTGTTGAGATTCAAGAAGATGATGATCCTAGTGAAATTAAGCACCTTCACTAGGTGGGGCCCGCAGGCTATTTTTTGGTGTATGTCTATTTTTAGAATGGTGAGCATATTATAAACATAGCAGGATGTTGATTCTAGATGGTTGAGAAAACTCTATCTTTAGAAGAATTTCTATTTTTATAAGATGGACGGAGTCTATTTATAGATCGCTAATCTAAAAATAGAATGCGTGTCGATTATTATTAGCCGTTAATAATAATTAGACAATAAATAGTAACTTATTCTCTTGGATCACTTGATTTCAGTGAAAAGATGTGGCACATCAGTGGGTTGAAGGAATTACACAATTCCTAGGGTGGTTGGTGACTCATGCATGGAGGACTTCGTTATCACTGATTATGGCAAGTTGTAACAGAGTTGGAAGAGTAGTTATGGGAGTTGTTATTTAGTTTAACTCAGTTAAGTGAGTTAAGCTCAGTTGTGCTAGTTGTAACTAAAGATACACTAGTGAAATATGAGTGAATTAATTATTTAATTAATTCACAAGTAGTGTCTTACTTGCAACTAAAGAAATACAGTAGTTAACTACTTGCATGCCATATCCAGTGGAGAGATAGGTGAAAGGGTGTGTTTGACTACTAGTTGTGACTATAGTGATGCATTCAATGCATCTTCATAGACATTGGAGTTTCCAATGAGGATTGCACAGTACAAGCAAGGCAAGATCGAATTCATTCTAGGATCTTCTTCAGCAAGGATTGCGCAGTGGAGGCAGGTTGTCAGGAGGCAAGAAATTTGTGCATAGATATGCAAATTTCTACGTGATAGTGTGTGACGATTGTATATTGTGCTGAGAGCTCTATGAGCTAAGCTTTGTATGAGATTATTACATGTTCTATTGATATACATAATATATGATAGTTGGGGTTTTTAGCTTTAAGCTTTCCCAATAAAACATCTTGTTATGTGCGATTGATTTTTCTTCACGTGTTTTGCAATTGGTGATTTACTTTCCGCAAAGAATTAAGTGGAAGGATTATGTATTTAACATAAGATTAAATTGTTAGATCAGGAGAATATGAAAATACATTATTGTGTTTATAAATTTCTACATGTTTAATAATATTCCTATTCATATGTAACCCCATTAATGAGAAGAAATTAGATAAATCATTATTTATCTTATTATTCTCTAGGAATAATTGATTAAATCATTATTTAATTAATATTCCTTGTTAAATTCGACTAAATCATTTAGGAATAATAAAATAAATCATTATTCGTTAAATTATTCCTTGATCTCATCCTTTAAATGATAAATAAATATTTTATTTGTTTATTATTTCTAAATAAAGGGATTTAACCAATTTAAATTCCTTTTCCCTCTAACGAAATATAATAAAATATCCTAAGCAGTTAGATCTAGATCTTGGTTAATAATATTTATTATGCATCATCATCATGGATAACTCAATATTTTGTTATTAATAGGAGGGTTTTCCATTCACTTCTTACCTTTGATCCTTTTATTATAGTCGGACTTGGAACCTCTTATCATTGTCACACATTGATTTACTTTTATTTTCTTTTTGCTTATTGAGCTCCCTTTGAGTTCTACATGTCTTTGGTATTCTACACCATTGAGAGAGACAATCTAAAGTTGAAACATTTGAGGACAGCCAAGAACCCACCCCATTGAGGGGGACTATATTAGTTCCCTTCCCAGGTGTTAATATAATAAAAAAAAATCTTTATAATTCTTGTCTTGTCCATTGGATATTTTGGAGAAAATCTTATTTTCATTTTGTTGTTTTGCTGTGTTATTTGCATAAATCTGGGTTTGTTTTGCATTTGTTTCAACTGTCTATTGCAGATCTAAGAAGTTAGACGACCATCTTTTTTGTTAGGGTTGTTTTTCATGCGCAGCTAAAGGGATCTCTTTTCGTACACTTGCGTTAATAAATCATACTAGCATGAATTTTGATTTACTTTTAGAGTAAAAAACCAATTTCATTAACTTAGTTGTGAAGAATTGGTTATGCAAAATCCAGTGAATGGGTGAAATAGGAACAAACACGGAGTCCATGAGGTAGGTAAGAGAATAGTATGGGCTTGTTGCTCGTATCATCTGTGCACTACAAGAGTGAAATTTCTTCAAGAGAAAGGAGGAGAAATCAAGATATTTCCAAAACATATTCCATCATTGATGCATAGCAAAAGTGAGGTAGACAATTGGTAGCTTTCTGTTATGATAATAATTGACGGTGGGAGCTTAGTGGCATGATGAAATGAATTATATATTCTTGTGTTTACATCTACATTTTGATAGACTCTGAGTTGAGCAAAGTTACTTAGAGAGAAGTAGAACAATTCCTGGGAGAAAATGGGGTGCACACAAGGGAAAAGGAAAGGAACACATTTTCCATTAGTTTATGCTAGGACTTTAAATTAATTTCACTTGATGTGTCATGGTTCACTAGAGAAGCTTCCCAACTAGATGAATTAGAGGACATTGATGAAGAAGACAATGAGGACAAGGAAGATGAAAACATGGATGAAGAGGAAGATTTAAAGTGAAGAAGTTCAAATCAACTTGCATCTAAGAAAGACAACATTTTACAAAGAAGTGGACCTACTGGAGAGCATTTTCTTGAGTGAAAGAAAAAATAAAGCACCAAATATATCTTATATTATAGGCTAATATGTGTGGTCATATATTTTCCCCAATTTCATTCTCTTCCTAAAATATTTTTCAAGATATCTTTGCAAATGAGCATCTTCCCAAGTGTAATAATAAAAAAAAGCACCGAATACATCCTATATTATAGGCTAATGTGTATGGTCATATATTTGTCCCAATTTCATTCTCTTTCTCAAGGATATTTCATTCTCTTCCTCAAGGATTTTTCAAGATGTCTCTATGAATGAAATAATTTGTCATAATGTCCAAGATATATCAAATAATAATCCTAGGTGAGACTTGAAACCTGGCGAGGCTCTAACAACGCCCCACTTTTAGCAACTTGGCATTCCACCATTGAGAACCGAGGTTATGGGAAATATAGAAAGGCATGGATGTTTGTTTTGATGACACACAGAAATAGACAACTTCACCAAAAGAAATGGCAGGAACAACATACCACCATTGTGAAATGTAATCACTTAATAGCATACTTTCCAATTGCAACACTCTAAAAAGAGGCAGTGAGATAAAACATACCACAAATAATCCATCTTCAATAAGCATTGTTTTCAATTGAGTTTTTCTCACTTATCTCTTTTTCCCTTTCATGAAACTGAAATTTTGAAACTCTCTTCTTTTTCCTATTATGATTTTCTAAAAAATTCAAAACCCAACCCTTGAATCAACAAATTTGTTATAGATTTGGATAAATTATTTACCACCAATATTCTTTATAGCACCTTTAAGGCTTCTAACAAATTATTGCTGAAGAAGTTCTAAGTTGATTGTTTTATCCACTTTACCTCGCTTCTTCTCAAGTCCTTTCCTGATGTTTGTATGCTCTAGGAATGAACCAGAACAAGAAGTACCATTTGTAGGAATAATAGAAAATTATGTATTGACATGAGTTGATTCATGTTCGTGATGTTTCAAAACTGATAGATTTGATTCCTTAAGCTCTGATTGTTGTTGGAAAATTCTGCTTCATTTCAGCTCTGCACATTTAATTTTTACTATGCAATTTCAGCTCTGCACATTTAATTTTTTTTTTAAATGTTCTATTCTCCTCATTCCCTCACGTTGTCCCACTCACATTCTCCTCATTCCCTCATGTTATCCCACTCACAATCACCTCACATCCCTCCGCCCTCTCTCACACCCCTTGGCCCACCCTCACGCTCACGCTCACACACTCAGACCCTCGCTCTCACCCGCAGACCTCACCCGCTCTGCTCCCTTCCCCCTGCACCCCTCGCTCCCTCACTCACGGACCTCACCCGCTCACCTCCCTTCCCCACCTGCTCACCCCTCTCCCTGCCCCCCTTGCATCCACTCCCATCCCCCTCACCCACTCCCCTCCTTTTCCCACCCATTCCCTCACTTGCAGACCTCACTCGCTCACCTCCCTTCCCCACCTGCTCACCCCTCTCCCCGTCCCCCCTCGCATCCACTCCCATACCCCTCACCCGCTCACCCCTCCCAACCCAATCTCCCCATCCCCCTCACCTCCCCTCCCCTCCCCATCCCACTCCTTTTCGTCGCTCCCCCCATCACTCCCCTCCCCGCTCACAACCGCTCGACCCTCCCCACCCGCTCGTTCCCCCTCCCCTCCCACGCAGATTCTCTCTGTGTTTTTTTTAGTTCAGCCTCTATATCATTCTGATTTTTTTACACAGTTTGGCCTCCCCCAGAAAACGCCTCCCCCTGCCCTGGTAAACACCTCTCCTAGAAAACACCTACCCTGGTAAACACCTTCCCCAGAAAACACCTCCCCTAGAAAATACCTCCCCCAGTACAAACCTTCCCCAGAAAACACCTCCCCTAGAAAATACCTCCCTCAGATAATACCTCTGTTTTCCCCAAAAAAAATTATAATTATTATTATTTTTTTATTTATTTTTTGCAGAATTGAGTCTTTACCGTGATAGCAAAGTATTTTTTTCATCAAAATAATGCATTCTCTCATATCTATTTTAGGAGTTGTTCTCTCCAGTAAGGAGAACTATCTTGAATGGTCTCAAAAAATCAAGCACATTCTCATTTTTAATGAGTTGTGGAGAGGAATTTGTGAAGGAGAAGGAAACCTTCCACCAACAAAGCCCACTTTAGACAAGGAGATCGCCATTTGGGAAAACAAGAACTGCAAGGCCTATGCCTTGATTGCAGCTTCCATAAATGAAGAGGTGAGTCACCATATTACACCATTTTCAAATTCTTATGAAGCCTTGAGAAAGCTAAAATAACTCTATGACTCACATTCAGAACTTGAAATTGTTCAATTAATGATTAAGTTGTTCAGTCTGAAATTGAAAAATAAATGACCCTCTTGCTTTAGCTTCAGAAGTAAGATCTATCATGCATGACATTAAGAACACTGGTGTAGAAGTTGATATACCTCTCATAACATATTTTAAGGCATTGTATCCGACTTACTCACATTATATTGAGTCATTGCAAGCAAGTGGAAACCTTGTGAAAATCACCTTTGATTCCCTTGAAAAAAAGTTTGCAGAAAGAGAGAAAGCTTTTGGAAAGATGACAACACCTCTATCTTTTGAAGAGGTTGTATGCTTTGCACATAGAGAGAAGAGTCATGCTCAAGATTATTCTAGAGGAAGAGGAAGAAGAAATTTCAGAGGAAGGGGGGGAAGACAAACTCAAACTGAAAAATCTGATCTTCATTGCATATGCTGCAATAAAGACTGGCATGATGCATCTACATGTAAGCTGCCTTGGGATAAAATTGAGCAGCAAAGAAATCAAGAAAAAGGTAAAACTCATGATAGAGACAAAGGTAAAGCATCTGAATCCTCTCATTATGTTGTAGCACATTGTAACAATGGAGTAATTGAAGATGTGTTTGATGTTTTATTTACTTCTTGGAGAAATTATTGGTTGCTAGATTCAGGAGCAACATGTCACATAAAATTTAGAATTTTTTTTTTTTGAAGAATTTACTAACAAAGTTGATGGAGCAGCATACTTCGCAGATAAATCCAAACTCAAGCCATTAGGGATTGGCCTAATCAGGCTTAAGTTGCTTGGTCTTCCAGATCATCATCTACATGAGGTTCTATACCTCCCTGAGTTGAGGAGAAACTTGTTGTCCTTGGTCCACATCCACCAGCAAGGACACTCCATTCACATGTTTGATGGCAAGGTTGAGGTCAGAAAAGCATCATATCGCTCACTTGTCATGGAGGAAATATAAGAAGGAAGACTCCTGAAGCTACAAGGTTCCTCTGTTCATGCACAAAACTTTGCATTCAGTTCACATCATGATGAAGGTACATTCCCATCAAGTCTTTTATGGCATGCTAGATTTGGACACTTAAACTATGACAACCTTCGATTGTTGAAGAAAAATGGTGTTAATGGACTGCCTACAATTCCTAGGAAACTTAAGCCATGTGATGCTTGTATTCTAGGAAAGCATAGAAAACAACCATTTCATGATTCACATTCCAGAGCACATAGAAAACTTGAGCTTATTCATTCAGATTTATGTGGGCCTATGCATGTTTCTTCTGCAAATGGAAATAAATATATGATGACATTTATTGATGATTACACCAGAATGTGTTGGGTTCACTTATTGAAGAACAAATCTGATGTTTTTCAAACATTCAATAATTTTCATGCATGGATTGAAAATGATGCACAAACTCATATTGGCTCTTTCCGTACTGATAATGGAAAAGAATACACTTCAAACGAATTTGAAAATTATCTTCGTCAACATGGGATCAAACATCAAACAACTGTGCCCTGTAATCCCCAACAGAACGGTGTAGTTGAAAGAATGAACAAGACAATTTTAAATATGGTTTGCTCCATGATGTTTTTTAAGAATGTAAAATTGATGTTTTGGGTTGATGCAGTTCTATGTGTTGTATACATAAAGAATATGTGTCCTTCAAATTCAATCAGAAACAAAACTCCTTATGAAATGTGGCATGGCCACATTCCTTCGGTAAATCATTTCAGGGTCTTTGGTTCCACCTGTTATGCTTTGATACCCAAGGTACAAAGGAATAAACTTGCTGCTAGAAGTCCAAAATGTATCTTCTTGGGGTATTCCAATACCTCCAAAGGATATCGTCTCTATGATGAAGTCAATAAGAAGTTTTTAATAGCAAGAGATGTCATATTCCTTGAATCCTCCAAGACTGACAATGTTGTTGAGCAGCAACTTGATCGCCTGGATAGATTCACACATGCAAAGTATTTTCAAGAATTTGATAATCAGATCCCACATCTTGAAGGGGGGATTCCTATACTGAATCAATCTGTGGAATCATTTTCTGAAGCACTCTCTCCCCCACATGAAGAACCAAACACGGATGACACCTTGAACGATGTGATTGACAGAATTGAGAGATTGAATCTTGATTCAATTCCAACTCAGTCAAATGAGCAGCTTGGGCCATCTCAGAAAGGTCCCCCAAAATAGCTGACAAAGACACTAGAAAATGTTCTTCCTGATGAGGTTGGAAAGACAGGAACAAGAAGTTCCACTAGAAAAAACGAAGGTGATGTAGATAATTATGATTCACCTATTGATATGGATATTGCTTATAACTGTGAATTGAGTTTGTCTACAGATCATGAACCAAATTCCTTCAAAGAAGCCGCTTCTCACAACGAATGGAATGAAGCGATGCAAAAGGAGTATGATGCCTTGATAAATAATGGCACTTGGAAGCTGGTTGATCCTCCTTTAGAAACCAAACCAATTGGCTATAAGTGGGTCTACAAGAACAAGTACAAAGCATATGGCTCACTTGACAAGCACAAATCCAGGCTTGTGGCAAAAGGTTTCGTACAGAAAGAAGGGGTCGATTATGAAGAAAGTTTTGCCCCCACAACAAAATGGGCCACCATTCGGACACTCTTTTCCCTAGTAGCTTAGAAGGGATGGAAAGTCCATCAAATGGATGTAAAAACTGCCTTTTTTAATGGAGATCTAAAGGAGAAAGTTTTTATGTCCCAGCCAGAAGGATTTGTTGTGAAGGGACAAGAACACAAAGTATGCAAACTTATAAAATCTTTGTATGGCCTCAAGCAAGCACTGCGAGCCTGGTATGAGAAATTAACTGAGCATCTTTTGAAACTTGACTTCAAACATTTTGATCTTGATGATGCAACTTTGTTTGTTAAGAAATTTGGAAAAACAGTTGTATATCTTGTGGTGTATGTAGATAATATTTTGATGACAGGGAACAATGACAGTTATATTGCATCCATAATGAAAGAATTGAGGAAAGGTTTTGAAATGACTGATTTGGGTTATGTTCATTACTATCTGGGTATTGAAGTAACTCAACATCCTAAATTTATATTTCTTTCTCAAAAGAAGTACATTGGAGATCTTTTGAACAAGTTTGGTATGGATGAATGCAATCCCTTAACCACTCCAATGGAACAAAACTTGAAGCTCACATCCATTGAAGGGAAGGAATTCAAGGATGCAACGAAGTATAGACAGCTTGTAGGAAGTCTTATATACCTGACTACCACCAGAGCAGACATCTCATTTGTTGTTGGAATCCTCTCCAGGTTTATGCAAAAACCTTGTGAAGGACATTGGTCTGCTGCAAAAAGAGTTCTAAAGTACTTGAAGGAGACTCAAGACTTTCGACTCAAATATACACAGGTAGGTGATTTCAGCTTGATTGGATACTATGATTCATACTTTGATGGGGACAAAGAAACTGGGGTATCTACTTTAGGTTATACCATGAGTCTTGGATCAGGCTCTGTCTCATGGAGATCACGCAAACAATCAGTTCCAGCAGATTCCACAACTGAGGCAGAATATGTGGCAGCAGCTGAAGCAACAAAGGAAATTGTGTGGCTTCGGAAAATCCTAGAATATTTGCAAATGAAACAAATGCATTCAACACCACTCATGATCGACAACACTTTTGCAATAAAGTTGGCCAAGAACCCGAAGTTCCATGATCGAAAAAAGCACATCAATACAAAATACCATCTGATTCGACATCATGTTGAGGCCAAAACCATCCATCTACATCATTGTTCCACAGATGAGTAGACCGCAGACATCTTCACCAAAGAGCTTGGAAGAGAAAAGTTTGAAAAGTTCAAAACGATGCTTGGACTCACCAACATCTCTTCAGATTAAAGGGGGGAATGTTGACGCCTAATCCTAAGGGATTGAGTGAGATTGTATATTATTGTAATTTAGTAAATAGGGAAGGCTAAGAGACATTGAGAAGTGAATCCTAACAGCCTCACCTCCATGTATAAGTACACACACAATCTCCATCTAATTCATCTTCAGTTTTGCAGAGTTACCTCCTGGTCTGACATGACAAAAGGTAACAAGGTTATAATGGGATGTTTCCCCATCTAGATTTCATTATCACCCTCCCTCACCTCATGCAAATCTTGTTGGAAAGAATCTTGTTTGGTTGTTTGCATCACCCTCACTCCCCACTAGCAAAGCTTGTTGGAAAAAATCTTGTCTGCTTGTTTATTTCCTCTCTTTGTATTAAACAAACTTGGTTCGTGGAGAAATTTTCAAATCTAGAGATATTCTTGAAATATTATTATACCTTGTCCATTATATACCCTATGAAACCTCATTCTTACATTCAAAGTTATCAAACTGTTTTGAAACTTTTTTCAAGCATCTTTTGAAATTCTCAAGAATTTTTTCTAGTATTCCCAGATAAGGCAACATCCAATTAAATTAATTCATATTTGAAAACGGGTTGCACCAACATGCATTAACTCCAAAAAGCTACTTTTATTTCTACTTAAATTTTCGCTCAATAATCTTAGGCTAACTCCAACAAGCTACTTTTATTTCTACTTAAATTTTCACTCAGTGATCTTAGACTAAGATGCAACAGCGAAGGAGTTTTCCTTTTCCCTTTTAATATAGCACACGGTTTGAATGCCAAGTAGTGTGGGTTGTGCCATGATTAATTTATTTTGTTTGAATCCAAATCTTCAAAGCAATTCTTAAAATATATAAATTATAGCTTCTTTCACAAATCTGCTTACTTGCTAGCACATACTTGTTTCACAAGTATACTTACTTTCTTTGTTCTTAGTACAGACCAATAATTATATGCTTCTTTAATTAATGATTTTGTTTGTAATTATTTTGAGAATGGTAATTTTAGATTAGAGAAGTTATAAAAGAGGTTGAATCCAATTATTTATTAAAAATATATTTTAAATAATAAAAAATTATAATTCAATTTTTTTATTTTTAAATTATTATTATTAAAATTCAAAATATTTTTTTTTAATAGTTTAAAATATATTTTCAAATATTCAACTAGATTCAATGTCTTCCCAAACTTCTCACGCACAATGTTCCATTTCTCCAAGGGTTTTTTGTTTGGATACATCACATTGTTTTCCATGGATTGCCAGGACCTGGCTATGATTAATTTTTCGTCACATATAAATAATAAAAAAGGGTCCTACCAAATCTGACGCAACCCATTGCCATGCAACTTTCTGTAATATCGTACTATACAAAACCTTACCTTATATTATTCTCAAAGTGGCAGTAACTTTCAAAGTAGCTAACTATTGAGAAAGTATAATGACGTGAAGATCATTATTTGGGAGTCTAATGGGGCACAATGATGATAAGTGGGCTAAGAATGGAAGTTCTTTTTAAAGGAATCTCTATAAAGAATTTAATTATTTTAGAGATAAATTTTAATTATTAATTTGTGTATATTATTATGAATATTATAAAATATTTTTGGAGGTTAAATCTCTATTATCTATTTAATAATTATTGATAATTAAATTAAAATTCTGTAAGTCGTATTCCAAAATAAATATACATGCAAACATAATTACATTTTAATGTTGGATTTAATTTTCTTAAGTTTTAGGGTCATAAGTGAATGGTAAAATTAATTAAATGAAATTTATAAGTATTTCCGAATAATTTTCTATAATTTTAATAATATATTATATTATTATTAAACAAATTATTTTCTCATTCTTCATATATACTAATAATATTAGTATTAATTTGAATTTAAATTTTAATAAATACTATTTTTTTTGTTTTTTTCATGGTGAATTTGTGATGCTACTGCCACTATAACACCAAGAGTATCAGACAAGACTCCACTAGGGAGCCCTACTCCTTGAGCCCTAAGGGCCAAAGGTGTCCCGATTGGATTTGAAACCAGGGGATATATAGCATCCCAATGAATCAATCACCCCACCCTCCCCTAGAGAAACAATAATAAATACTAATATTAATCTAAATGCAATTTAATAGTAAAGAAAAACCAATATTGAAATTAATATTAATTTTCATCTTTGCATCACATGTTCTAATACCATCTTAGATCCATCTATCTCAGGATCTAATATGAGCTTAGAGGGATCAAATTTCTTTAGGTGCAAACTTCTTTTAGAGTGCAAAATACAATGTGTAATTTTTCTTTATTTAAATTGTATTTTTTTATATGTAGGTGAAGTTGATATTGACATAAATTAGTTAATGTATATCTTCAAATAGTTTATTTAAATCTTGTGTTGAAATATTTTTGAAAAGTATAATGTTTAAACATCTTACTCACAGTTTTTTTCTACTTCTAATTTCTTTACATGAAATTATATTAATTCATATGGACAACTAACTAAACATGCATAGCATATTCCTTTTTTCTTTTTATTATAACCTACATTTCTTTTCTATTTAAAGAATAGTTTATTTTTATTATTTTAAGAAGGCCATGTGTCAACTCCATGTTGAGCACAGACATACTTACACATCGTCATCATATTGAATTGTAGAATGAGCCACTCGGCTCAATCATTGGAACAATTTGAAGTTTTGAATGCACAGGGAGTGTTGTCGTCATGTCGTGGTGAACTTAAATATAATACATTACGATTGTGTTCTTTTGAAATATATTTGGCAAATAATTGAAATGATGCAATCTCCTTACAGCATTTGGAGCCTCACCATAAATAATTGGTGAAATATGTTTTAAAAGCTTTTTTTTTAAGAAAATATTACTCTATGGCCATACTCTTTTTTATTATTTAAAAATTCTCTCATTTCTAGTTCTGTATGTTTAATTTTGTCTTTAAATAATGGGAAACCTATCATAATTTAGTTGTTGAACCAACAATGAGGACAATTATCATTGGTTTCTAATCATGTCAGGGTTGTTCAAGTAAACTTGAATCGGATAAGTGACATGTGGTTTTCAGGCTCCAGCTTTATAGGTGTCCATGGTTTTTTCCATGGTATTAGTATCATATGTTTCCTATTTAA
This sequence comes from Pinus albicaulis, assembly GCA_034641835.2. Classification (NCBI taxonomy): domain Eukaryota; kingdom Viridiplantae; phylum Streptophyta; class Pinopsida; order Pinales; family Pinaceae; genus Pinus; species Pinus albicaulis. Next base: position 1,622,597,708 of record CM076582.1, read on the forward strand.
AGGCCAAAAATCTCCATGCTAGTCATCTTGGTGGCCAGTGGGATCAAAGCAATGGTGTCTTTAGACAACACCACTTCTCTCAATGCTCCTTGATCGTAACATTTGGTATCAAAACCAAAGTGGTAAGTATCAGAGCTGAAGGAGGATGAGAATATTTAGTCTGGTAGAGGTGAGAAATTAAAGTGTAGTAATTTATGTTGTGTGTATAGTTTTGTTACCACAGTGTGAAGTTTGATTGTGGAAAGAAGCCTCTAGTGAAGAAAGTCACGGAAAAGGAAAAAAAAAGGTTGAGAAGAAGTTGAAGGCCCAGAAGTGCTAGTGGCTAGAAAATTTGTCGTGTGGTGCCAAGTTGCAAGGTTGATATCAGTCACCTAATGGCCACCACCGACGGAACTATATGTGTTTGAGTTCTATGAATGCCATCATTGTGTTGGATGACATGCTTAGTAATACTATAAGCGATGTGGCAAATTCCATCAACTCGCGGATTTTGATGAAGGTAAAGAAGTTTTAGAAGGAAATTGGAAAGACATAACAACATGAGAGAATGAAAAAATGTTTATGATAACCGTAAATATTAGGTAGAGCTTGCTCACACTTTTTTGAAGATTATTTGTAGAAGATCATTCCATTCAACGTATTGAGAGGAGAAACAATTTTTTTCTCGAGCAAGGAGGCCACCCTAATGACATCTAAATATTCAGAGTGGGCCCTGTTACTGTGCAAGAGAACACGACACCCGAGTAAGATCAAATAATCATCATTGTTCTTGACTTAGAGCTTCAAAATAAGATAAATATAAGCCATATATTGCAGTGTAAAATGATTCTTTAAGAGCATAATCAAAATTACAGAATTCAGATACAAAGCCTCATAATGATGGTAAAAATGAACTTAGTTGAGTGTGGACGACAATGGAAATGTGTTGTTGTTGTGTTGTGAGAAGTTGCATGATAGAGTGGAGAAAGAGGAACAATGGCCAAGGCTCAACTTTGGGTCTACATGGTTCAATCAAAAAAGAAAATCATGTGGAAGAGAAGCTTGTAGCAATGATTGAGATGAGCGGCGAAGACGTGTTAAAAAGACTACATCATCAACAAACTACTGGTGTGTGAAACTCGAAAATTGATTTAGTAGATGGAACATTTGAATGATGAATGGATTTGATGATAAATCACATGGTTGGAAAATCCAGTTTAAGATAAGGATCACGCAAGATATAATGAGAGAGAGAACTCGTATAGATGAAAAAATTACGTATATGGAGTAAATGGTACTGAAGTTTACTGAAGGAGCAAGTGTGTAATGTGTGAACACCCTAAGGGTTTTGTTCGAAGTTGTGAAATTATATCATATAGGCAGGTGTATTCCCATAGGAAGTTGTAAGACATGATGTTCAGGCATATATTTTTCACAGGAGCGTGCATTCTTGTAATACCTTAAGATTTTTCTCAGGAATGCATGCATTCTAGTGGCGCATGGAGCCATCAAGTTGTGGAATGGACCACTTGGAGAGGTACCATGGTGGAAAGTCTACTATTATCCTAGATTGAGGGGGGGAATGTGAGATGGTTAATGATTGGGACTAGGTCAATCTCCCATAATCAAGTTTATGGGGGTGGGGTTGTTAGGGCTGTTCAAGAAAATTGTACTTTGGTCAAGTTACTAGTGGATTTCAGGCTCCAAGTTTATGGGCACCCATGGTTTTTCCATGGTATTAATCTCATATGTTTATTATTTAAATTCCGAAAAGCTCCATGCTAATTCATCCTGCTGACTAGTTCGATCAAAGTAATAATGTCTTTAGACACAACCACTTATCTCGGTTCTCTTTGATTCTAACAAACCACAAATGCAGGTTGAATCATCATTGTTATTCGAGGAAAACCATGGCACTTGTAAGTACCTATAGGTGGTTTGTGAGGGGGTAGATTTTCCCTCTTACCATATGCCTTTGGGTCATTGATTGTTAACACGTTCCTTAAATTTGAGGAAGACAAGATTTTAGCCAAGAAAAAACAATGTTAGGCACAGGGGCTTCTGATCTGAATATTGGAAAACTATTTTTGTTGTGCTAACTCCCTCACCAGTATAAAATAAATGTGTTTAGGATCGTCTCAAGTTAGCCAATTGTGAAAGGGTTTATGTGTCAAGTTTTAAGTGTCTATTATGAGAAATTTATGAGTTAAGTAGATTTTAAAAAAACATGTACAACAAATAAATTTCATATAAATAACACACAACAAACACATTACACAATAGTTGATAACAGTGTTCACCCCTCCTGGGCTGCATCTCCATGGACCTACTTAACCTGGCTAGGCCCTCTTTGGATTAATGGTCAATTCTGTGATTTCATGCACCTAAATTTCTCCAATGGATTTGCAACATGCTCCATTGGCTTCAGAAGACCCAAAAACCTCAAAATAGACTCTTCAATATCTAAAAATGGTATTTAGCTGACCTAGGCATGACATCCTCTCTTCGTGGCCCTAGGCTTCTGTTGGGTGAAACTAATGTCGTTTTAATTCTGTTGTAGTACTTGCCCAACCATTTAATTTGTCAATCTGAGGTTCGTAGGCTTACGAAGCACATGCCCTATATATGCAGGACCGAAGTGGAACTAATCTAATCTAAATTGCTAAAATCATTAATCTAGGAAGGCATTGAAACATTAACTAGGAAAGAAGGAAATTGCATAAGGGAAAAACAATACAAAATGTGAAGAGTTGAATGACAAACAACATATGTGAGCTCACAACAATAAATCTATCTCAAATTACATTACAAGAATCAAATGATAAATCATGAAAGCATACAATAAAAGAATATGAATCACAGTTAAGAATCCCCTTCTCCTAATTACAAGACTATCTCTGAAAACTCCAAAACTAATCTAATGAATTCCTGAACTTATGAACTCCCCCAAATGAAGAGAGAGCACTCTCTTATATACATGAAGAAGATAACCATCTCATTCTCAACCACTCTCAACTACTTTCCCATTATTACAAGACATGATCCCTTTGAATCCTCCACACATCTCTCACATATCTTGAATAAGATATTGTAAATCACTCCATGATCTTCTCCTTAGGAATAGGCTTGAATAATTATCTCCTTAATATGGTGGAGGAGATATTCCAGAAGTCCCTTAGAGTTAATCCTTCACATTTCTCCTACACATTACAAAGCTCACACATTCTTGAGATATATATAAAAACATATATATTTTCTAATATTTAATCATAAACTCACTTATAATACAAAAATGAATAAAGTGGAAAATAAGAAGGTGAAGCACAAATGTATTTATGAAAATGATATAATGAAAGGTTAATGGGATGATGAGATGTAATGAATAGTGAAGGGAAAGGTGGATGGAAATGCGACATTTCTAAGTCCCAACATCCCCCCCAACTGAACTTGTTGCATGTCCTCATGTAACCATGCATGGATCTCTTTTAAGAATGTTTAGCATCTGAACTTTGGCTTTACATGATGATGAATGTTTCCAGGATATGTGAAGGATATGAGTAACATCTTACATTTTCTTATGGTTGATTCTTGTATGACAACCATGAATACAAAGAATGTTGGTTCTTGTGTTAACAACATTCATTCCGCTTCTTGTTATCTTGCTACAATAATAATGTAAAAACTCACTGGAAATCATAAGCTATCAATGTGCATAAAAATTATGTGCATAAAAGCCATTTTGTAGTATTATTCATAGAAACCTTTAATATGTATATTTAATGTGTATGAAGCCAAGTGCAGCAAAGTATCGTTGGAAAATAAATGTTGGTGAATGGGAAAAAAAATATGATGGCTAGTAATTGGTGGAGAAATGGAATCATGGTAGTGAATATGTAGTGAATATAGTTCCCCCCCACCAACTGAATTGGTTGCATGTCCTCATGCAACTTGGCATGGGTCATGAAAGGAAATGGAGCATGATGAGGGAATTTTCCAAAATATTCAAGTCATCATATAAGGAATTGCATGATTAAAGATTAGAAAACAACATACTTCCACTTACCCAAGAATGATGAACTATGCAATAGGAATGTAGCTGCTGCTACTGCTAAATCATGAAAACGTGACTGGTGTCGTAGCTGTAACTGCTATAACTACTGGATCAGAGAATATGTGACTATGGCTGTTAGAACATGAAGGTTTTACTACAGCAGGATCATGAAAATGTAACTGTGAATACTAATGTTTTTGTAACTGGATCCTGGGAAATGAAGGAATTTGAACTGCTGATGTTGAATCATGGAAAAGATAAAGGCTGAAAGTGGAACTGTGGTACTCTCATAGATCAGAATTCATACTGCTGTAACTGTTGAGGGAGTCGTGAAAAAGTGTATAGTCTTCACCTGCTACAAAACTTGATGGTACAAGTCTAATCATGCGAAAGAATGTGTTGGTGTTGAGCATGAAGAGAAATCATTGGATTACCGGCCATTGATGAATGTCGTTAACCAATGCAAGCCAAACTCACCATTGATGTAAATGAGTGCCAAGGTACCAGAGTACATCTTGCGAAATTCTAATAGAGGGTTTGACGTCGAGCCATTTGCAAGATCTGACGATCAAGGGACATTGATGTATTCCCATGATTGTCAGCGAGAGAACTTGCCATTAAGGCATGCAAGTCTCAAGGTACCCAAAAGGAACTCTAGTCTATTTCCCAGATAAGGTGATGAGGTCGATGGGGCAAGACTTGTTGAAAGGTGGGCCTTAAGGAATCCCACATCAGTCAACATGAGTTTGTACAAAGAGATTTGGTAGGACTATAAATGGAAAGAACTCACGGGCAAGCAATGTGGATCAACATGGCAAGGAAAACAAGGCAATGTAATTATGGAAAGGGAATAAGTTTTATTCAGAAGGAAAACTAGAAGGCAAATAAACTGAAAAGGATAAAGGAATGTATGTGATTCAGAAAAATAACTGTGCATGAAGTCGTGAAAGATAAGGTAATGGAAAATGGGCTTCAACACAAGGATGGCCAATCAGCTTTGAAGGAGAAATGTTACAGTGTTACAGCATGGATAATGGAAAAATTGTAAATGTTGGTGTATCAGCATGGTCGTTGTGTAACAGCAAACATCAAGAGGCGCAAACATCATGATGTTTATGATGATTTATAGCTCCTTCAAGTTGTTTATGAAAGCATGTTTCTCAAAAAGTTTTGTGATCTTTGAAAATCACTTCAACAGCAAAATGCGATCATTTCCGAAACGTGAAAAAAATTAGTACAAATCCTGTATGAAAAATTCGTGAGAGCATTGTAAAATGTAAGATGCAAGAATAAGTACAAATGTGAGCAAAAGAAATAAAGTGTGTGTTAACCTTTCGCCCGCACTGATTTCATCATCGATGGCTATCAAAGTGACTTCAAGAAAACAAATTAGGTTTAAACGTAAAAACATGCGTTCGTATTGTTTTCAAGAATTTATTAAAAGGTCCATTTGCAATTTTCATGTTGATAATACACACCAAAAGAGAAGGAAAAAAGAAAAACAAAACTGGAAAAATTAAAGTCAGATCTCCATTTCTTGGCATGCTTTGCAAAGTGTAGCAATACTGTCTCGGCGCTAGAAAATCTTTAGTTTCTTGGTGATTCATGTTACTAAAGCTCTGAAAGTTAAATCAGTTTCTTAGATGCACCTTGAAATTCATTCAAACAATTGGAAGTGATGGCATTGAAGTATCTGAAGAGCCAAATCCCATTTGTCCTGAACTCCAACCCACAGTGACCCCTTTCAAATGATCTGTGCCTGCAGAAACATTGGTGTATTGGAAGTTTGATGGCAAATAAGAATCAACATAATTCCCATTCCATCCAAAAGAAGGTAATATCAATGATGACGCAGAGGCAGAAGAAACTCCCACACTAGCAACAGGGAGTTGTGCTCTGTAAGATGACAGAGGACGCTGCATTACAACCACAGGTTCTCTTGCAGTCACCTGGACTACTTTAATATTAGATACCCCAGTTCGGTGCCTAATTTTAGCAGGCACTGTCTTTGGAAGAATTCCCAGCCTGACCATTATTTATGACAGGATATGAAACAGACGGGGCAGAGGTCGAAGATGGCCATGCAATAGGAACTGGCACTTTCCTCTCAGTTGGAGATGGTGGTCTTTTCCAATCACCCTTTTCTTGCACCCTCCTTAAAGGCATAATGGTTTTTATCATTCCTTTTAAAGTTACAACTCTTGATGGTGTTGCCTGTGTTTTCCCTTTTGCGTAATTAAAATCCTTTTCTTCTCATCTCTGATGATAAGAGACTGGCGATGTGCTGGTGTTTTTTTACCTGAATTACGTTGCCTCTTTGAGAAGGAGCCTGTGCAGGAGCTGCAGATTGTTTATTACCATTTCCAGATATGTCCTTTGTGGTCTTTGTCACTGATGATGCCATTTTATCTTCACCTTTTGATGGAGAAACTTCTTTCCAATGGTTGTGTAGTATTTCTGTTGTGTTTTCCAAATAGCCTTCACAACCTACAATTTTTCTTTCTACCTCAGCTCTTGGACACTTAAATTTTATTTCCATACCTGCAATATGAGCAAGTTCTTCAGATATATCTATCTTCAGATTTCCTACTGTTCTTTGGTCTTCATTAACCTCAGCTTCCCCTCCTTCAATAAGCCAATTTGTTGAATCCTCAACTCGACCCTCATTCAAAATAAGGGCCATAGTTGCATGGTCTGATAAAAAACCCATCGCTACAAGCTGCTAAGATAGTCCTTCCAATTTTCTAGACATGAGATAGCCCGTACAGCGATCCCTTAGTTCCTGTGCACGCTTCTCTTTCTGGCGCTGATGCTTCCTTTAATTCTTATGACGAATTTTCTCACATCTATCATTTCCACCTATCAATCCTGGTGGATTCTCCGATCTTCCTATTCCATTTTTGTCTTTTTGATCTTCGATCCCACCGGCTTGACTACCATTGTTTGATCTTCGATGCTCAGTGTCATTTTCCAGAATTCGTATCGATTCATATGAATCAAACCCAATCAAATCATCCATTTCACACGTATTTGGCAGCGCAGATGCATATAAAAAAAAAAAACGCATTACCTCAAATACATCGCATGAAGTTTTATAATCTGACTCAGTGGATGTTCAATATCTTTTGACTGTTGCTTCAGGGCTGAAAATATTTTTGTTTTAAGATAATTGCCAGCAAAGGTGTCAGCAGCACGAATTACAATCAATTTACCACTTGAATGCATTTTCAACATACTCACCCATTCTCTCCAAGTTCGAACATGTAGTGGCCATCCAGTGCGGAAGTCCTCTTCTTTGGGCTTTATATTGGAAGAGATAGATCTGAACCTGAGGCGGAGGGTTCTGCCCCGTCTATCAAAGGGGCATTCTCCCCTTCATCTTTATTTTCGATACCAAAATATTTCCGAGTAAATACTAGTGTTGGCTGGACCTGAAGCTGTAACGGAAGGAAGTCCCACGATGATGTTAACTTGCGGTGTGTCCTGGGGTTTTCATCAAGCATATGATGATATTTTGCAACACAAGCCATGGCGGATGCTTTATTGGGGCATTTGATAAGTCCTACCTGTCAGTGATGCAACCACAAATGGTGTGTGTCGAATTTTCAAAAGATTCAATGACTCAATCATTTGAGGCTCCAAACCAATATCACGTAAACCAGAGCCACGTAAATTTACAAAACCACAAAACTTGTGTACATCGACTGTCTCATTTCCACCATCAATAGATGCCTATTCATTTTTGTTCTACCCACATTGCCATGTAGCAGACCAAACTAGTCCCTAGTCCACTCAGTACACAATAATCTAATAAAAATCAGAGCCATTCCATTCCAATCCAATCCATTAGGTAATCACCATCTCAATTTGGCAGGGAAGTACTTATCAATGAGTGACTGATAATATGGCTTCACTTCCTCCACATCAATTCTAACCTTACTCTTGCTGTATAAGTTATATTTATTGAATATTTTAACCCACTTGAGCATCTCCTTATCTTCATCATTCAACAAGTGCATGTACGCATCTTCACGACGCAGAGAGTGAAATCTTATGATGAAGAGAGATGCAGGAGGTAATGTTGTGTTATTCATTTTAGCCACCAGGTACATATACTCATCGTGACCCCATGACATAAGAACGTTGTCGAGTCCACATTTTTCAGAGTACAGCCCGTATTTTGCATTATATTTTGGGTTGTGAAAATCTGGATTGTCCTTGAAAAATTCGTGGTGAAAAATGGTTTCACTGAAAGCGCATCCCAAAGGAAACCTGCCTCAAAAAGATAGCAAAAGTTGTTAAAACAATTCTAATAATATCATGCTACGGTGGTTTCACTACCTCTTTCGACTGGATATGCTTCCTCCAAGAGAAATGATGGAGAAAAACTGGCAGCTAGATCCGTCTAATAAGTAATAGCATAATCATTTAATCTCAATAAAATAGTTATCTGACAATGATACTGATGGGATTTGTTCCTATTATTTTAAGATGCCAAAGATAGTGTAACAACCCGTGGATTTTGGCCGATATTTTTCAATCAACGTCCGCATAGTATCCCAATTTAGGTGCGAGAATTAATCACAGGAGAAAATTCCAGCGTTCAAAACAAACAATAAGAATTATCTTTTACTTTATTGCGGTTTCATTTGTTTGTTGCTTATCGTTTTGGTTTATTGTTGCCAGTTGCAGTTTTATGAACAATGGGCGGAGGGTTGGCATCGCTACGACTCAGCCACAAATGAATAGCTGGAGACAGAAACTGCACAGTCCAACGAAACTCACAGGCCCCAAGAAAAACAATTAACCTGGGAAATTTCAGATTTAAATGTTTTTGCAGGTTTTATCACCTAATTGCTTGCTGTAAGTTTTAGTATGCCCAGAAAACGTAATCAATTGCAAGCTAGACACAGTTTCAGCAATTGTTCAGATAAAACGCTAGACACAGTTTCAGCCACTGTTAAGATAAAAACTCAGTTTGTTTTTACTCAGCCTCAATTCACAATTAAAAAAAAAAAAATCAGCAAATGGAGAAAAGAAAAAAAAATTTATTTGCAAATTAATGATAAAATCGATTAGTCATATTGCAAAACAAATGTTTTTTTTTTTTTTTTAATTCCTGAAATTGATCTAAATCATTCTTTTTTTTTCTGATCCTCCCGATCACACTAGGCGCAGAAGAAAGCATACTTATTCTAGGTAAAAGAAAAATTGAGAATGAAAGCAAAAACTGAAAATGAAAGCCTGCCTACTCTATACTAATTAGAATTTTAAAAATTAGTTACGTGTAATTAAACTTCCAATGAAGCCACTCACGTAGCGGTAGCAACAATATATTCAATAGCAATTGTTCAAATGAAAAATGAAAATATTCTAGAGTGAATGAGTCTAGTTGCTGAAACTGCAAATCAACTAAATAAAAAGAAAAAGACGACTCTAATCGAGTACTTACCTGGAACCATTGTTCGATAAGGCTTTGATAGGCACAATTTCTCTTACTTAGATCATGTTGTAGCTCCTCTTTTTCTTCCTCGGTCTCCTGTTCGAATGATTGTTCGCCATCAGATGTGCAGGATTCTTCAGATGTTGAATCTTCATTTGTTTCTTGGGGAGTAGTTGAACCTTTAATTCTTGTCAAGATCACTTCTTCCAAGGAAGAGGAGATCCCGACTTCTACTAGGATCTGAGTGAGTAGTTCCAAGCTGACACTCATTGTTAAACCATGTTGAAAAAGGGATTCTTACTAGACCCAAAACTTAAATCTAAAAATCTTAAATTAAAATAAACTACTTTCATAAATAAAAGCACTCATGTTGAAACAGATAAAAAAAACACTCTTCACAGTTGCGGAAATCAAACACACTTGCAGAAAAGAAGATCAATCAACCATAACAGAGAACAGGACCCTATTCCTCCAAGCAGGAATCTTCAGCACCTGTTTCCTGATATCAGTCACACCTACATGCCCTGACCCATATGAGGCCGAGCCCGTTACAGTATGTCGAACGATGCGTAGGTTGTTCCCCACGTCTTACAACCCTGTCACCTCGGAGTTAGGAACATGTCTAAACACACTTGCATAAATGTAAACACACCCTACATGCCCTGACCCATATGAGGTCGAGCTCGTTACAGTATGTCGAACGATGCGTAGGCTGTTCCCCACGTCTTACAACCTTGTCACCTCGGAGTTAGGAACATGTCTAAACACACTTGCATGAAAGATCAAACTGAACTTCAATCCATCGTGCTTCCCTGGCAACGGCGCCAAAATGTTGGGTGAAACTAATGTCGTTTTAATTATGTTGTAGTACTTGCCCAACCATTTAACTTGTCAATCCGAGGTTTGTAGGCTTACGAAGCACATGCACTGTATATGCAGAACCAAAGTGGAACTAATCTAATCTAAATTTCTGAAATCAAATTAATCTAGGAAGGCATTGAAACATTAACTAGGAAAGCAGGAAATTGCATAAGGGAAAAACAATACAACATGTGAAGAGTTGAATGACAAACAACATATGTGAGCTCATAACAATAAAGCTATCTCAAATTACATTACAAGAATCAAATGATAAATCATGAAAGCATACAATAAAAGAATATGAATCACAGTTAAGAATCCCCTTCTCCTAATTACAAGACTATATCTGAAAACTCCAAAACTAATCTTATGAATTCCTGAACTTATGAACTCCCCCAAATGAAGAGAGAGCACTCTCTTATATACATGAAGAAGATAACCATCTCATTCTCAACCACTCTCAACTACTTTCCCATTATTACAAGACATGATCCCTTTGAATCCTCCACACATCTCTCACATATCTTGAATAAGATATGCCAACCAAATCCTCCATGATCTTCTCCTTAGGAATAGGCTTCAATAATTATTTCCTTAATATGGTGGAGGATATATTCCAGAAGTCTCTTAGAATTAATCCTTCACATATCTCCTACACATTACAAAGCTCACACATTCTTGAGATATATATAAAAACATGTATATTTTCTAATATTTAATCATAAATTCACTTATAATACAAAAATGAATAAAGTGGAAAATAAGAAGGTGAAACCCAAATGTATTTGTGAAAATGATATAATGAAAGGTTAATGGGATGATGAAATGTAAGGAATAGTGAAGGGAAAGGTGGATGAAATACGACATTTCTGAGTCCCAACAACTTCTTTAATATTAAAAGTGGAAAAATCACTTACAAAAGTACTCCAACTCCTCTGCAACCTGCACCATCATGCTCAGCATCGAAATCATCTAGGAATGACTCTTCTTAGCCAAAATTCGTCGAAATATGCCAAAGTTATGGCTCATTCAATTTTCCCTAGGAAAAATCTTCCAAATATAGAACATCTCCAGTTAAGTCCGCCAAAATTGGTAGTGGCGCCGAAAATGGGGCTCCCAAAACATGTCGACGTATTAAACTGAGATTTAATTTGTTTAAGTGTGAGTTAAACTTAAGTTTAGCACTAATCGGGCGCACTTTAACTAATTCGCAATACCATATGCGATTATCATAATAATCATGGGTTATGAAATTAAACTCGTATTAAAAATTTAATCCCACATTTATATGGAGCACTCCACTCTTAGTTCTAGGGCCATAGTCCCATGGTAAGGGTTGGCCCTTTTTTCCCCCGCCTTAACCCATTTGAAAATTCAAATAAATATTGTGTGCTATGACTATCAAGTCACAACGTTTTGGTCTATTGGTAAATGGTTGCGATCACTTGGGGGAGGTCGTGGGGTCGAGCCTCGACCTCCGCCCTTCCGTTGGTAATATATTTTCCCACCGTTTAATATATAATAAGCCAAAATTTGAATTAATGCCAAGCCAACCTTTAAATTTTACATTTAAATTCAGACTTTGGACATTTGTAATATTAATTCGGAATTTGATATATGTTCAAAATTCGACCCTAGTTATAATGTGAATTCGGAATTTGACCAAATTTGGAGTTTGGACCTTGGAAGGGGGCATGTGGAGGCCTCCAGGCTAGCCACGTGTCCTCATGCCATTGGTTCTTTAAAACTCCAATAAAATTGAAACAAGTGACCCCCCTTAGAAACCATCCACAGTCTGACACTTGGCATGGTGTCATTGGGAAAAATGGAGGAAAACCCAAATTTTTGGCCTTTGACCCTGTTTGACCCCCTTTTTTTAATTCGCATGTTTGGCACGATGATTAGCGGGCTCTAACTTCCTCATACAGACTCTACTTTGAGTGAAACGAAGTGCACTGGATTCCTAGCGACGATCCCGATCTGGTTTTTCTAGTTTGGTGCGATTCTGAGCACTTTGATTTTTTGAAAATTTTTGCCCCCAATCTAGATTCCGATCACTCATTCCCACTGACAGGATTTTTGAACCAAAAAATATTGTTATCTAATGAGAGCTAAATACTCCTATCTTTCCCAAGTTATATTAACTTGATTCTACTTGGAAAAATCTAAAACACCTTGGGTTCATTGACATGCCTTTCCTTGAAAATGGCTTGGCGCTTCAACCAATGCTCTCATTTTTCAGCTGACCCAATCCAACACTTGTTGGTTGCTTGTGACTGATAAAACACTTTGTTGTACCAAAGAGATCCCTCAGTGCTTATAAAACTAACTGATGGCCTTCCCACTGAGAACCATGTTCCTCCTTTGCACACACATGCATTTGATGCAAGCTTCTCCTTGGAAACCACTTTCCCAAGTTAAGCCCATCTGAGTGAACTACAGTAATGAGTTCCAACATCAGTAATAAAAAGAAAATAAATGACCATTATTTTACCTCCACGGTTCCAAATTCCACATCTGAATCATTCATTAGCCATCTCTTTCACTTCTTGGCGTCTACACAGTAAATGGTCTACAATGGATGTTGTTTTGGCTGCAATATTTTTAGCATCTTTTCCCTCTTTCCATCATCCTCCAACGTTGACATGTTGTTCATGTCATGATTTTGGAATGAAGCTTAATCATGAGCCTCCCACTCAAGAGTGGACCTTCCCAAAATCCTGCGACATCTTTTCACAAACATGCCATCAATCTGGAAAACACATCATGCAAGAAACATAACTTGATGACCTCTTTATTTTTCTCCTTCAAAGAAACAAATGTCACATCATGTGACATCGATGTGTACTCTTACATCTCAGTGTACAAACCATCGACCAAACATAAGTCAACAAAACATGCCTTTTCAAACAACTGACTCTCAAGTCAAACAAAAACATGTACAAATTGCCATCTTTGTTGCATCTAAGTGAGTCAACATAACTCTACATTTCAAACACCTTCCTAGCGTAAACATGCAACATTAATTCAATTGGCAAAGAAATGCATCAAATAGGCAAGATTTGCATCAATCATCAAAATACATGCAAGACCTTAATTTGTAAGAAATCTATCCATCTCTTACCAAACCATTTCAATGGTGCTTCTTTCAGCTGCACTTCATCATGCGAATCATCATGACCCACATCAATTGTGGAATCCTCTTTTCCATTCTTGTCAAGATATCTTTCCACCTTCTTCAAATGTTTTGGATGAATTGTTGGATACAAATTCCAGCACTTGTTTACAATATGACCTTGCTTATGGTAATGAGTGAAAAAATAATTGCATCCTCTTTTCAACATGGTTTGCATTATCCAATGGACCTTTGGATTTTTTCCTCCTTTGTTTTGAAAGTTTCTTGTGCATGGCTATTTTCTTCCAATACCTCGATACAATATGGTTATTAAAACCACAAAAGGAACATGTGAACTTTCTCCAAATATTATATGAAAATTTACCATGTTTATCATAATCAAAAGCAACTTGATTAAAAGCATATTTATACCTTGCACATTCACCTTTTTCGCCTTCTTGAGGAGATGAACTTGATGAGGTAGTGGCTCTCTTCATAATACTAACAATGAATTCAATGAATTTGGAGCTTTCAACATCCTCTCATTTTCCATTCTCATTAGTTGCATGCTTATGAGCACCTTCTTGCAAAGTGGGTGTAAATCTTTTGCATTCCTCGTGAACACAATCTTCACAAGCTTGAAGTAATGAACATGTAATGAAATTCCTTCTTGGAACACCTTCATGTGCCTCCTTGGATTTGGAGCATTCTCCATCATGTTTTCCATAACCAAGACCCAAATACTTAGGCCTTTCCTCAACAAAAATTGGCTCAACTGTGCCTTGTGTATGTTTTCACAATCCTTTACATTCATAGCCCATTTTCATCAATAATTTGGACCTTATTCCTTTGGTGTGTCTTTCAAAAGAACCTAAACATTCATCTTGAGAGGAAATAGAAGATGAAATTGAATTACATACCTCTTTCTCATGCATATACTTGGCTAGATTTTATTTGGCATCATGGAGTTGAGTCTCCATCTCATGCAACCTTTCAAGTGTTTCATTTGCAATATGGATTTGAGTCTACATCTCATCTAACTTTTCAAGAAGCTATTACTTCTCCTCCTTTATGGCAATCAACTTATCTTGAAGTATAATTATCTTCCTCTTATCTTCATACATATCTTTCACCATATCATTCATGATGTAGAGCTTCTGCAACATCTCTTTATCAAAAATTTTTGCTAAGGAATATTGACTAGAAACTATGCTTGATGAAGCTGCCATCACACTTGCGATGCATAAAAATCTTCTTTGTTTTGATTTGAAAACTGAGCTCTCAATCTTGACGTTCTCTTCGCACACATTAACTTGCACACAGTTAAATTATCCTTGCACAAATGAAAAACCAATAGCTAATCTTCTAGCTAACCTTAGAAAACCATCTCAGGCTAAAATGAACTAAATTGTGCTCTGATACCAACTTGATTTGAATATGGCCAAACTATTTTTTTTGTGATAGCTCCTTCATCGATATAAAATAAATGTGTTTAGAATCATCTCAAGTTATCCAATTGTGAAAGGGTTTATGTGTCAAGTTTAAGTGTCTTTTATGAGAAATTTATGAGTTAATTAGTTGTTAAAAACACATTTACAACAAATAAATTGCATAGAAATAACACACAGCAAACACATTACACAATAGCTGATAACGGAGTTCACCCCTCCTGGGCTACATCTCCATGGACCTGCTTCAACTAGATAGGTACTCTTTGAATTAATGGTAAATTATATGATTACATGCACCTAAAGTGCTCCAATGGCTTTGCAACCTGCTCCATTTGCTTTAGAAGACCCAAAAACCTCAAAATAGACTCTTCAAGCTCTGAAAATGGTCTTCAGTTGATCTAGGTATGACCTCCTCTCCTGGTGGCCCTAGGCTTCTTTAATCTTCTAAGTGGAAAAATCACTTACAGAAGTGCTCCAACACCTCTGCAACAAACACCATCATGCTCAGAGCATCAAAATCATTTATGAATGACTCTTCTTGAGCCAAAATTGGTCGAAATATGCCAAAGTTATGGCTCATTCAATTTTCCCTAGGAAAACTCCTCCAAATCTGGAACATCTATAGTTAAGTCTGCCAAAATTGGTAGTGGTGCCAAAAATGGGGCTCCGCCAGACATGTCGACGTATTAAAATGAGGTTAAATTAGTTTAAGTGTGATTTAAACTTAATTTTAGCACTAATATGGCACACTTTAACTAATATGCATTACCATATGCAATTAGCATAATAATCATGTGTTATGCAATTAAACATGTATTAAAACTTTAATACCGCATTTAAATGGAGCGCTCTGCTCCTGGTTCTGGGGTCACAGTCCCATGGTAAGGGATGGCCCTTCTTTCCCCCGCCTGAACCCATTTGGAAATTCAAATACATATTGTGCATTATGAATATCAAGTCACAATGTGGTGGTCTATTGGTAAATGGTTGCACTCGCTTAGGGGAGGTCGTGGGGTTGATCCTTGACGTCCGCCCTTCCGTTGGTATTATATTTTTCCCACCGTTTAATATATAATAAGCCAAACTTTGAATTTGACATTTAAATTTGGACTTTGGACCTTTGTAATATGAATTCAGAATTTGATATGTGTTCAAAATTCGACCATAGTTATAATACGAATTCAGAATTTGACAAAAGTTGGAGTTTGGACCTTGGGACACGTGGCGGCCTCCAGGCTAGGCACGTGTCCTCATGCCATTGGTTCTTAAAACCTCCAATAAAATTGAAACAAGTCACCCCCCTTAGCAACCATCCACATTCTGACACTTGGCATGTTGTCAGTGGGAAAAATGGAGGAAAACCCAAATATTTGGCCTTTGACCCTATTTGACCCTTTTTTTTAAATTCACCTATTTGGCACGGTGATCAGTGGGCTCTAACTTCCTCATACGAACTCTATTTTGAGTGAAATGAAGTGCATCGGATTCCTAGCAAGAGGTACAATTCGGTCGTTTTGGTTTGGTGCAATTCTCAGCATTTTGAATTTTTGGCAAATTTTTGCCCCCAATCTAGATTCTGATCAGCTTCACTTAATGAACCTCGTACATATATCATGCATTCATGGCATACTAAATAATACCCTTAATTTTACTACATATTGGAAAATACCTCTAAAAATTATATCATTTAATCTCCTACCAATACAAACTCAATACACATTCCTAGTAAAACAAACCCCTACTTTCACTAGATATTTTATATATCCATTTTTTCATCAACATATTTTATATCCCTTTACATTTTTCACTAACTTTGAGCTCCATTTTTTATACCTGCCAATACAAAAACCCTTTACCCCCTATTATATGCTCAATATATTATTTCATTTTTCTTCAATAAATACCCCCAATATGAATGCACATGGTATGGTATTTCTCCCCAATAAAACCCCTTTGGTTTTAGCGCATCTCGAAGCCATGATATACTTGGAAAATATAATTCCTAGTTGTCACAGTTGTGATTCCTTTTATGTAAAGCAGTTTGTTCATATTCTTTAGGAGTTGTTTAGATCTAGATGTTTCCTTGATTGGTGTGTGGTTGAGATATTCTCTCAACCAAGTGATTATGTGTTCAAATTAGTTTGTGTATCTTGAGACAACACTACATGTATTTATATGTAACATTATTTGACTAATTTATGTAGTGATCAGTTTTTCAATTTAGTATTAGAGCCCGTTTGGGCCTGGGGCCTTGGCCCAACCAGTGCCTAGGGAAATGGAGAGTAGTATATATTTTATGTGTGTGTCTTTTGTGTGTTTTCCTATCCATGAAAAACCAAGGAGAAGAGAATCTGGGACCTATTGTTGCTTTCGAGAGCCTCCATTATAGATGGAAACAGATAGGCTTACCTAGAATAATTGCATAGGTTTGTTTGCCTTGTTGTTTTATGTATGTCTCTTGTATGGATACGTATGTAAGAGAGGTTGGGTGAGCTGCCAAGTGAGCTTCTATTGATTGTGATAAGGCTAGAGGTTTTGAGATCTTTTGCTTCAAGCAATATAAACTTGGTAGGTGTATTTGTGGAAGAGTTGTCATGTCGATGAGGGCTAGGAAGGCACTACGATTACTAGAAGGAATTTTTCATGTCTTGTTGGAGAAATGAAGGAAAGACGGACCAGATTTCTCCTCCAATTTAGAAATACCATCTTGATATTAATCGAAAGGTATGGATCAAACACAATTCCCTCTAGTTTTTGCATGAGGATCGTTGATCTGAATCTTGGGGGGGAGACCCCAAGATCTAAGAGATTGAAATGGACCTCTTGTTGCAACTTTGATGCTAAATTCTTCTATATGTGATAAAATCAAATTCCAGAAAAGACCCATTTGAGGTATATAATAGATCTTTCAAGTGATATAAGACACTTGAAATTTGATGATCTATGGGTGAGAAAATGATTCCACAAACTCATAGGACGCATGGTGGCGCAATGTTCTAGATAGGTGTAACGTCAATTGCTCATATCTCTCAAACTGGGAAATGAAATCAAATTCTGTAAAAAACCCATTTGAGATAATAAAAAATATTTTAAAATGAGATATTTTTCACACTCTAATATGATTTTTGGAGACTTTCGCACCTGCATGCAGTTTACTTAAGATTATTGCAAAACATTGAAACTAAAATATGTTTCAAACCCTCATGGAGCCGTAACCTAATTCTGGATTAATGCAGGAACGAAATAAACATAAACATAGAGATGTAGCATAAATAAAAATTCATTTCATTAATATCAAATGACTGAAATATGCTTAGGGACAGAATGTACATAAACTAGCTAAGGCGATGGTAGCTTATCTCTGAGAAGAGATGTGGCGGATACATGCCTCTGAACTGTGTTACAATGAGGCTCAGGGCCTTTTTATTATTGAACAGTAAGAGAAAACCCTAACCTGGGGAGATGTAACACCAAGAGTTTATGGGCACCGTTGGGGTTAGTTGGGCAGCCAATTTCTCGGGGTCGTAAATTGGTCACAATATATTTGTTTAGCTGTATGATACCTCGTTGGAAAGATGTCTCCGAGGAATATGTCGTTTAGGTCCTCAAAATGGCTCTAGAAGTTTAGGACCCAAAAGACTACTAAAAATAGTAAATAATAAAATTAATGAAACTTATGTTCGCGAGGAAACAGGTCTCGCAGGCAAGACCCAGGTTCGGGGATTGGGGCCAACAAAGGAGTCCGTTGTAGTCTAGAACGACACCGGAATTTTCACCG
Source organism: Pinus albicaulis (assembly GCA_034641835.2). Taxonomy (NCBI): domain Eukaryota; kingdom Viridiplantae; phylum Streptophyta; class Pinopsida; order Pinales; family Pinaceae; genus Pinus; species Pinus albicaulis. The sequence goes on from CM076582.1 coordinate 1,622,616,386, forward strand.
TACTCCGGAGAGAAGAGAGTCTCACCCAAGGCATGCCGCAACCACATTCAAAAGGGGAACATATCGGTAGTGGCGGATGGATCCGCAACTCGAAGTTAACATAGAATCATTTGCATACATAACATCATACATAGAAGATCTTCTCAGAACATTATGCAGATACTAAGAAAATAAAATTTTAGGGTACCACAGACATCATACATGCATGTAACTCATATAACATGACAGCAACCTTCAAGCATATTAATAACCTTCAGCTGGATCCACAGTTACATCGCTCAACAGGAAGAGCTTTACATTTCTATTACAGACGTCCCACAGGACAGAGAGATAGATAATACAGCCATGATAGATCAATAGAAGCCTAGGAACTACAAGGATTTTGTACTCAGGACAAAGCTCTTCTGTAGCATCTACTCAATCCTCTTCAATCCCTCTACATCCATGCATTATCTCCTTTTCGGCTAGGTGACGGCCTATTTATTCACCTACCAGCGCAACTGCTAGTTTCTCTTGTGTTCTTCTTCAGCTGCTTTCGGCTTCTTTCTGTTGCATATGAGTTCCGATATCTGTTCTCTGCCGTATCTTCTCTTCATCTGCACTTATCTACGTCAGCTTCATCATTTATCTCTTGTTCTTCCGCAACCTCGGTAGCTCCGCTACCTACCATTGTTGTGCCTGCCATGTGTCGATCCGCAACCCAAAATCTGTTCCTTATTCAAAATTCAAAACAAGGGCCCCGACAGGCCCCGACCATAGTTCCTTGACTCGTCCTGAGTCAATCGCAAATCACTGTTTCCACCTTCATAGCTCCGTTGGACCCTGTGCCCTACTCCTGCTGCGCACCTTCATTTTGTTGTCCAAACAAGGGCCCCAACTCCGGGACCTTGCTCAACGCTGAAGCCTTAAGCTCATTGAAGGTTGTCACAGCCTGCTGCCACCCCTGTAATAATGCGTCTGTCTCCATGGAAATCTTGGTGACAGCGTCCTCCCCAATGTTCGCCGGTACAGCGTCGAAGACCGTGCTGATTTGGGTTCCGGCCTCGGTGGCCAACTGCTGCATTGTCCGGGCGTTGATTTGAGGGGCTAGCGAAGCTCTCGTATTGCTTGCTTGGTCATTTCTGAACTGACCTCTATCTGTTGGATCTGGATCTCCAGAGCATCTGCCTGGGCATACAGCTGGTCCAGCTGTGAGGGGTCTGTGGCATCCTGAATTTCTTTTGAGAGTTGTTGCAGCTGAGCCAAAATGGGCTGAGTCTTTACTGTAAGGGCCGTCGAGCATTCATGTAGACCTTTCAGGAGGTCATAGGAATCTCGCATTGTAGTACTGAGAGCTTCTTGCATCTTATTGACCTGGCCCTGTTTCTCCGTAATCTGTGCTGTGTAGACTACCGCTGGGTTGGGCAGCGTTGGCCGTTCTACTAACGTTGCCTGGAGCTCTGCATTTTCCTGGTGGAGGTCGGTGAACGCCACCCTGAGGTGGATTGCTCGCTATAATACATACGTTTCTGACACATCCACGAGCATCTGAGTGTAGTGAGCCGTTACTGCAGGCCATAGTCCCACGAAATCCCTGGCCACTTCGTTCATCTAGTCCTGGAGCTTCCCGTGTGCCATTGTGAGCTTCTCGCGCTGTTCAGTAAGCGCGATTATCTGCTGCTGTTGTTACTCACACCACTGTTGCAGCTCGGAGTGGAGCCTTTCTGCCTGCTGGGCTGCTCTCTGAATGAAGTGGTACAGCTGAGCCGTGCCCCACGTCTCCATGTTGTCGGCCCCTGAAGTACCTTGATCCGGCCGCCGCTCATGCAGTGGTTTCCCACTAGCAACTGATCTGGTGGAGTTTTCTTGAGGGGACAACGACGGAGTTGGATGGGGTGCAAAGTCCACCATATTCAGGTCCGGCCGCTCCTCCTGATCTGTTTGGATGGTCTGCTGAAGTGGAGTAGGCCCAGGCTGTGTCCCAGCCATGTCTACAACTATTTGTGCCATCTGTGTGATTAAATCAGAAAAATTTGTCTTGGGGTCCCGAGCGGGGTTGACTGGTGGTATCACTGTTGTACTTGAGTCGGCCTCGGTCCCGTGGTCCCCATTGATTAGATCCCATATTGCTGGGTCTGATACGGTGGCAGATGAGTTGGATGGTGTAGATGAAGTGGTAGGTGGAAGTGGGTCGGTAGGGGGTGGTGAAATACGAATGTTTATGAAGTCGGAGGGGTCAATGGGAGATTGAGGTGGAATCCTGCCTATTGCCCCTGTCTTGATGAGTGTTTCTTCCTGGATGGGTACCCCTGGGCTCAGTGGTCAAGGTGGATCCTCCTCAGTGAGGTCAACCACCGGACTTGACTCTATGGTTTTGGCCCTCTTGGCCTTGGGAGCCTCTAGGGGGTTTGCGGAATTATTCTTTTCCCCCAACGGGGTGGTCACTGGACTTGGTGAAGTAAACAAAACATTAGGAATGGGGGAGGTGATGGAGGTCGTGCGGAGAAGCGGGTTGGACGGAGAAAGCTGAAATTTAGAAAAAAACAGGGAAAGGAGTGGCACCGCTTGAGACTACTCGGACCAATTCGTTGAGGCTTCGTACCTATGTGTTTAGTTGGCGAATGAGTGGGAATAGTTGCAAGTTGGAGACCCTTTTTGCCGCCTCCGCTTCCGATTCGCTAGGCAGCTGCTGTGGTAGCATTTTGTCAAAATTGTATGTGTATACCCTACTTCGGACTTCCATCGTGACCCCTAGCCATAAACAAAATTCATTGTGGAAGGCTGCATCGTCGAGTTGGAATTTCAGCGACCTCATCTAAAATGTCTCTTCCGGCACGCAAGTAGGTCGGACGAAGGTGTGCTTGCGGCTGACCCCGAACCAGACTTACTCGTTGTATCCATCCAGCAAATTCCTGGGAATCCTCTGTTGGCTTGTCACCACATCAGTCATTAAACCATACCAACTCCAGAAGGCCTCTGTATTGACCTCTTTGGTGCTGGGATACCCTGACACCTTCCATGGGACGAATTTTATTGCCAGAGGCTGATCCTCCACTATTTCTATCAGCAGCCTGACGAGGGGGGCATGCCACTTCCACATGGCCAACACGACTATTAAGTATCCATAGATGAAGCTCTTTTCCCTCTTGCATTGACCTCTTTGGTGCTCCTTCCTGTTGAACAGCTCCTTCAACAGGAAGGAGCACCAGTTCAGCTTGGCCCCCTGGACGCAGTGCTCCACAATGGAAATGGTATCCAGGGTACATTCCCCCTTGGTGTAGTGCCTCATTGTCTTCTTGGCAATGAGGTAACACGCGGACCTGACTTTGGGCTTGTTGATGAGTTCCATTTTTGCTCCCTTTCCTCCTCGCCGGGTGCCATATTTTGCATAATAATCCACGTCCCCCGAATTCTTTACTCTTTTGGAGGTGGTCTGGCATGCGGAGGATACATTCAGGCCTTCCTATGAGAGCCCTATGAGCCGGTGAATATCCTCGGCATGGATTGGAATTTCTTTGCCCAACCACAAGGACCTGTTCTGAATTCGACTGAGCAAGAACTTGGTACATTGCATGGTTGCTCTTGTCACCCCGAATACTGGTAGGTTCCTCAAATGCAGCATGGAGGACTGCTGGATGCCTCGAAACTCAGGAAAAATCCTTGTTGTTGCTCACTTTGCTTCTGTGGTATAGCTCTCCATGTACACCTGGCATTTAAGCGCTGGGAACTCAAAAGAGTCCGTGAGGTCTACATCGATGAGGGCAACATTGTCATACTTCCGGATGAGGGACTCCATTTTATGAATCCGACTGTCGAGCTGCTATTCTACTACTGCTAGATTGGCTCTTGTCATCTTTGCGTGGCGTTGATACACTTTCAGAATAGTTCTCGTACCCTTCTCTTGGCTCTTTGCTTCGGGACACCTCTGCTGCTCTGGTTCTGCTCCAATTGCCTTTGCGTCTTCAAAAATTTCTAACTCTAACTCGGATCTCTCCGGCATTCTCGCGCTTTTCTTCATGCAGACTATGTAATTAACCAGCACGCGTGAGGTTGATGAGACCCCATAACGAAATAATTCGCGCTGACATCCTCCACGGTGATAATCGTGTGATCAGTCTCCTACTGAGGTGTGTTCTGACATCTTCTGACGGTGGTATGGTGAAATGAGCGGGCGTGACGACTGAGGTTACTTCGAATTATGGCAAAATCATTACTGCAAGGTTACTTCTAATTATGGCAATTTATGTTGCAAATCTTGGCAATCCTACGGACTGACACAAGTACTAAATGAAATGATAGGGACCGATACTTGACACGTTTGCTTATCCTACGGGGATGACATGATGGACGTGCCCCTCCCCGACCACAATCAATTAAGGTGTGGTCCCCGCAACCTAGCGGCTATTGATGACTTATGCATGGACAACGAACACTACCTACGCTCATCCCGGTTGCGGGAGAGTTATTCAACTACTCTACTCTACGAACTTCTCTCAGGTGCGAGAGTTATTAACAGAAAGCTAAAGAAACTTAGTCCTGGTAGGGTTTCAGGCGTGTGCCATTCACCCACCTAGGTAAAACAATACCATCCATTTGAGCCAACCGAACGGCTCCGTAATCCTTAATCTTGACGATGAAGTAGGGTCCCAACCAGTGCATCTGCAGTTTTCCCGGAAACTTCTGAAACCTGCTATCGTATAGGAGAACTTTACCTCCAACCTGGAACATTTTGCTCTTGATGTGGCGGTCATGCCACGCCTTCTGCCTGTCTTTTTGAACCTTTTGATGAAACTCGGCGAGGAACCTCGCCTTTTCAAGTTCTTGTAATTCGTGTAGGCGTTCTTGTAGTGATTCCTCCTCCGAGAACTTTAGGGAGGTGGCGATCAGAAGACTCGGTATGGTGAACTCAGTAGGAATCACAGCTTCACGGCCATACACCAGTTGGAAAGGTGTTTGATTAGTCAAACGCTTCACCGTTGTTCTGTAGGCCCAAATTGCGGCTGGCAACCATTCGTCCCAATCATCCCGCTTAGCATTGCAGATCTTCGTCAAACCCTTTTCGAGGATTTTGTTGAACTCTTCAATGGTGCCGTTGGCCTGTAGGTGGTATGGGCTGCTTTTATGATGTTGGATCATGAAGTTTTCCAGCAGCGATTTGATCGTTTCATTAATGAAGTGCATACCTTGATCACTGGTTAAGCTCCGTGGGCAGCCAAACCTGTTGATGATGTATTCAAAGATGAACCTGGCTGTCGTATCTGCCGTACAGTCCCGTATTGCCACTGCCTCGGCCCATCTGGTGAGGTATTTTGTGGCGGTGATGATGTACCGGGCCTTGGAATGCTTGGCTACTAGAGCTATGGGGCCTATGAAGTCAACAACCCACTTCTCAAATGGGCGCAACAAATTCACCAGGTGTAGTGGTAGCTTGTCTCTATGAGAGGGCCTCCCTATTCTTTGACAAACATCGCATTTCTTGACAAATGATTTACTATCTGCATGGACCGTTGACCACCATAGTCTATCTTGTAGCACTTTCCTGGCGGTGGGTTTCGCCCCCACGTGTCCTCCCGCAATGCCGCTATGGCACTCCCACAACACGACTTTGCGTTCATGGTCGAGGACACACCTTCGCAGAATCTCATCAAGGCCCAATTTATACAAATAACCCACAATCAGTTGGTAATCAGCGGTGTGGAAAACTAGGTGCCATTTCTAGATCGGGGTATAGTGCTGAGGACACTGCCATGTGGTTAGGTAAGTTGCGATGTCGGCCAAATAATCTGGTATGGATTCTACTCGAAAAATATCGGCATCAGGCAGCTGATCATCGAGAGAGCCCTCGTTCTCACCTGTCTCCAACCTGGATAAGTGATCGGGCCCGACATTTAACCTCTCGGGCTTGACAATCACTTCGAAGGTGAATTCTTGAAAGAGTAGGAGCCATTGGCATATCCGTCCTTCCAAAACCGGCTTATTGACTAGGTACTTCAATGCGAAGTGATCAGTAAAGAACTTAAACTTACCTCCTAGGAGATAGTGGTGGAACTTCTGAAGCGAGTACACCATTGCAAGGGCCTCCCTCTCCGTGGTGGTGTAATTATGCTCTGCATTAGACAGTTTGCGGCTGGTAAAGTATATAGGGTGGTCAACTATCGTCTCCCCTGGTTGCGCCAAGACAGCCCCAAGTGCAATACCGGAAGCATCGATATGCACATGGAACTGCTTATCCCAATCTGGATGAACCAAAATGGGTGTCGTTGCCAGCGTCTCCTTTAAAGTGGCAAGGGCTAACTTGCAGTCGTCCGTCCACTAGAACACCTCTGAATTCCGTAGTAACTTTTCCAAAGGAGCAGTTATCTTTGCATAGTTCCTAATGAACTGTCTGTAATAACCCGTGTGCCCCAGAAGTGACCTCAACTGCTTCACCGTGTTCGGGGCTTCCATGTGAACGATCACTGCTACCTTGGCGGGGTCGATGCAGACCCCTTGCCTGCACACCACATGTCCTAGGAGCATTTTGAATGGAACCGCAAAGATGCATTTCTTCAGGTTCAAGGAAATTTGCAATTGTCGACACCGATAAAACATTATGCGTAGCAGGGTGGCGTGGTCTTTCAGCAAACTGTAGACGGTCCAATCATCCATGTAGACTTCCAAGAACTTATGAATGAATTATCTAAAAGAAGCTATGAAAATCCTGGAAAACACAGCAGTGGCATTCTTCAACCCGAACGGCATCACGTGATATACAAAGGACCCCCACTCGGTGGTGAACTCCATTTTCGTCTTGTCCTTTTTCATAATGCGCACCTAATGGTAGCCTGAGAACCCATTAGTGAAGGAGTAGGCCTCATTTCCCACAAAATTGTCGAATACTTCATTGCTGAATGGGGTGGGAAATGGGTCATGGATGCAGGCGTTGTTCAAACTTCGGTAATCCACAAGGATGTGGATTTATGACTTGTCCTTCTTATTTTGAATGACGATGGGACTCACCCACTCTGCTTCTTCCACAGGGAAGATTAGACCTACCTTCAGCATTTTATCGATCTCCAACTTGAATTTCTCCTTGATTTGCGGGTTCAGCTGGTAAGGTCGATGCTTCACTGGCCTAGTGTCCGGTTTCAGCACAATTCGCATTTCTCCGAGGTCCCCTTTGATGCCTTTCAAATCCACAACCAATGAAGGGAATAGGTCTTCGTATTCCTGCAGGAGACTGAAAATTTCCTTTGTCGTCTCCTCATCCCATTATTCCCCAACTGTAGCCAGTTTGGTTTTTTCCTCCATGCCAATGTTTAGTTTCTTTGTCTTTAGCGGAATTAGATGGACTCCTTCAGTGGTAGGCTCTTCTTTAATGTTCTGCTCTCCTTCTGTCTCTTCAAAGTATAGGTGCCTCAGGTCCTCCAAACTGTTATCTTCTGGCTCGCTATCGATCCATTGGCAAGCCAACTTACATCTGCCATCAGGATTCAGTACTAATGGCCTCCCGTCGGTGCCCAGATCGTGGAAAAATAGTACCCCTTTTATGGCATGTAATGCTTGGGACACCAGCTCTGTCTTCCCCTCGAATGAAAAGCACTGAACAAATTTGTTCGCAACCTTCTGCCAATAACTGGTCCCTCTCTTTGTTTCTTCTTCTAAGTACTAGGCATGTGGGATGGTATCCAAGGAGTGGAAAAACCGATGTACCCACAGCTCCTCCGGGTACCCTACACTTTGCCATTGCTCCTGACAGGTTTTCAGGTGGTCTCTCGGATCAGAAGTTCCTTGGTACCTTTTCTTGATTCGAGGTCCTTCGTCTTCCTTGAACTGCGCCCTAAAAGCCTCCGCCACACAACTCCACCACGACAGGGAGTTGCGGTGATTTTTCCACCACCTGGCTGATGTGGACTGGAGTGCTACGTCCAAGAGTGGTATCATGTTTTCCTCCGGTACCTTGTCTTCCACTTTTGCAATGAAGGTATTTACTGCTTGCATGTTGGACAAGGTGGGGTACTCCCTTATCTCAGCTCCAATCCAATGGACTCCAGAAATATTGGCACATCTCCTCGTGCTGGTCTCATACCCACCTTGCTGCCAATCCTCCCAAGCTAGTTCCGACCCCAGCTTCGAGCTCTGGACACTGTGCCAACTTACGAAGCCGGTTGCTATCGGGTTAATATAATCCTCCCGCTTCCCGGCTGTCATCTGATAGAGCTTGTCCAATATCTGAGCATCCTCCCTATTATCCACAGTTTATGTATATCTCGGACCTTGATATGGGTCAAGAGGCTGAGTGACTCGGACCTCTCTATCTTCAAAAATCATTAGCTCCTTTTTAAGGTCGATGATGGCATAGTTTTCAAAAGCCCAGTTGATTCCTAGCAAGGCAGGGTAGGAATGTTTGTCTCCCATAATATCGATGACCTCAAAATTTGTGTAAGTCTTTACCGCTGCGATGTCGACCTCGACATCTTCGAGTCTGTCGATCGACACAATGCAGTACTGGTTCACCATGCTGAGCTAGATTGGCAAGTAGGTCAATCATGGCCACCCAAGAGCTTCCCACGTCTTTCGAGGCAGGATATTGACGTCGGATCCCAAGTCGAGCATGGTGTCTCTGATTTGAAATCCCGCAACCTGCATGTTTAGCCGGAACTCTTTTCTCATTCTTTTTTTGTTCTGCTTGACCCGTTGTACATACTGGGGTGTTGTGTTCAAGGATTCCCTCGTTCCTGTGTTCCACTGCAATACGTCCTCCAGGGTATGCTTGAGTTGTTCTCGCATCGAAGCATTGTCAACAATTTTGAGGAATAGGTGGAGCCATTCCTCAATCGGAGCCCCCGTAGCGCTCTATTCTCCAATTTCGTGCTTCATGGGTACCTCAACACCTTTGTCTCCCCCCAGCTAGGCAAAATTCTCTAATGCCTCCTGGAAATATTTCTTCTGCGTTTCCGGCCTGATTAGTTGTTTCGAGGATGCTGGCCTGATCACCCATATCGGCTCCTTTTCACGAGCATCCTCCCCCGTTTTCTTTCCTCCACGCATCACTATGGCTACATTTTGCATGGCCGGAGTCGCTGTCCCTCGAGGTTCTGCGTTTACCAGATTCATGCCTCTCTGCCTTGCTCATTCCTCCCACTTCTTGATAAGTTCAGGGCAGTCCTCTATAGCGTGGGTGTTCATGCGGCACTGGGAACACCACGGTCTTCTGGGTAGGGGGAATTCATGGGCCACGTGACCCTCCTGATTGCAGTTGTAGCATTTCAGTGGACCCCGTACCCCTGTGCGCCCCCTGCGCATACCGCCTCCTCTGCCTCTGGGAGCCTCATTCACCCTGTAGGAGGGCCGGTCCAATCAGTCTGCCAGTGCATCTAGAGCTCTGCATTGTTCGGTATTTTAAGCCATGGAAGCACAAAACTAACAGTATACATTGTTCAGAACATTGGAGTACTTCTGCAAAATCGGACACGTCCGAGGTTGATGACCCACCGTCCGGAAAATTTCACAATACTCTATTGCGGATTGGGTTGGTTGATGTGGGAACACTGCATACGGTTGTTGCGGTGGATAGACCCCTTGCGGGTGTATTGGCATGCCACCTCCGATAGGTGGAGTCCACTGTACTACCGCTACTGAGGGCCCCACTCCTGGGCTTTGCAATCGAGGACACTCAGTTGCCACATGCCCTTTTACCAGGCAATGTGTGCACCAGACATTCGGCCTCACTGGTCTTATAGGCTGCATCTCCTTAAGTTTTTCGGTCAGATTGGAAATCTTATGTTGCAGTCCCAGTAGGGATGGGTCTTGCGGGGCCGGCCCTCCCCTATATTTCTGAGGGTAGCCCGCCATTGCCTCTATCTTCATGGCCTGTTCCAAAGCATCCTGCAAGTTGTCGATCTTTTGCTGAATGAGGGGGATTCATGTCAAGGGAAGCAGAGCCTTGATGAACCAGTCCCTCTGATGGTTTGGGTTGATCGGGTAGCTGAGTTTCCCGATCACATCTTTGAACCTGTGCATCAGCTCCCACGCAGTCTCTCCTTCTCTTTGCTTGATCTCCCATAGTTCAGACAAACCTTGCTGGTCTATTTGGGGAAGCTTAAATTCTCGGAAAAAATCTCGCTTGACGTCCGCAATTGTTGGATTCAGGTGGGCCTATGACCACTTTATGAACCTGCGCAATGCCCTTTCTCTCAGTGTGGTTTGGAATTCTATTAGCTTTCTTACATCTGACGTCTGTCGAGCCCTCCATATGGCTTCACAGAGGTACCAGTGTTGTTCCACATCGTCGTTACCTCGCCCAGAAAATTCTGGGTACCAGGTGAATGACCCCGCCATATTCACTTGCGAAGGTGTGACTAGAATGAACCCTCTGGGTCCTGGTTGCGTAATTATACCACTAGTAATTGCTATACTACCAGTAATGCTGCTATTAGTATGTGTCGCTGCTAACAATGGACTACTATGCAATCGACTCAACTCTTTTAACTTAACGAAAATATCACTTAAAGGTTTATAGAGTACCAGGGGAAGGTAGGGATCCTTGCCATTCAAACTTTGGGAAGTAGGAATACCTGGAGATATGAATGCCATCATTTCTTGGAATAACCGTTGCATTGCGACGTACCACTCGCCATTGGAACCTTCCTCGGGCCGCACATCTGCATCTTCTTCATCATACATCATCTCCGTCTTCCTCCTGGCTGGGCTCCCATGCACCCACCGCACTCCCACAATGGTCCCTTCCATCTCCTAGGGACCCACCTGGCCTTCCATATCCACTATCCTCTGAGGCGCCTCCTCTTGATCCTTCTAACTACTCCCTCGCTGTTTTAACTCCCACATCACCCTTTCTCGCCACCTGTCGGCGATCTGCGCCCTCCAATGTGCACGTCGCTCCCTCAACCTCCTTGCGGTCTCAACATCTATTCCCCCACTCCCCCGCTTCACATTTCACATAGCATTTTTCCCTCATGCCCTTCCCCCAAGACTGGAGGTTTACGCTTCCATGCCCGATTTATGGAATTCCATCAGCCCTTCGTCCACCATCAGGGCCTTAATCCACAATGGAATTTCTTTAAGAAGCTTCCCTCTTAGTCTGGATCAGAAGATGGCCTCAGCTCTAGAGAAGGACTGGTAGCACTCTGCGGCAAACTCCACAATATACCCATCCAAAATACACTCTACCCAGAAATCCACAGCATGGGTCAACTCAGTATCCAGTTGATGAAGGGCCACCAGATCTCTGTGCATCCATTTGCAGTTGATCTTCCATGATTTTTCCTTAGTCACCTTGGTTTTCAACCTCTGCAACCAATTATAGAGGTCGCTAGGGAATTTTCCCCAGAGGATCTCGTAGGCATCACTGGCGGAATCCGAGAAAAGGACTAGATCCTTGAGCACCTTCACCTTTTGATTCGTTAGCTCCACTTGCTGAGCTATAAATTGGTCTAGGTGGTTATCCCACCGTCTTCATATTTCTCCTTCAAAGATCCTTGATACCATGATCTAGTTCCCCTAATGAAGTTTAGGGTCCCGACAACAGAACCATTTGTTGGCGAGGAAACAGGTCTCATAGGCAAGACCCAGGTTCGGGGATTGGGGCCAACAAAGGATTCCACTGTAGTCTAGAACCATGCCGACATTTTCACCCTACTTCAAAGAGCAGAGAGTCTCACCCAAGGCGTGCTGCGACCACATGCAGAAGGGAAACAAATCGGTAGTGGCGGATGGATCCGCAACTCGAAGTTAACATAGAATCATTTGCATACATAACATCATACATAGAATATCTTCTCTAACATTATGCAAATACTAAGAAAATAAAATGTTAAGGTACCACAGACATCATGCATGCATGTAACTCATATAACAAGATAGCAACCTTCAAGTATATTAATAACCTTCAGTTGGATTCACAGTTACATCGCTCAATAGGAAGAGCTTTACATTTCTATTACAGACGTCCCACAGGACAGAGAGATAGATAATACAGCCATGATAGATCAATAGAAGCCTAGGAACTACAAGGATGTCGTACTCAGGACAGGGGTCTTCTGCAGTGTCTGCTCGATCCTCTTCAATCCCTCTACATCCGTGCATGATATCCTTTTCGGCTAGGTGACGGCTTATTTATTCACCCGCCAGCGCAACTGCTAGTTTCTCTTGTGTTCTTCTTCAGCTGCTTTCAGCTTCTTTCTATTGCCTATGAGTTATGCTATCTGTTCTCTGTTGTATCGTCTCTTCGTCTGCACTTATCTGCGTCAGCTTCATTAGCTATATCCTATTCTTCCACAACCTCGACAACTCTGCTACCTACCGTTGTTGCGCCTGCCATGTGTCGATCCGCAACCCAAAATCTGTTCCTTATTCAAAATTCAAAACAAGGGCCCCAACAACTTACTAGGTGGAATAGGTGGGTGGCCACCAATATCCACCTGGATCATTCCTCCTGCCTTATGAAGAAATACTTCCCATTGTGTGCAGAGCCTCCATGAGGAGGGGAAATTTATGTTGAACCTAGTCCCTGGTGAAGGAGTTATCCTACTTTGACAATTCAGTGAAGGAGTTGGCTGGATTTGAAGTGGGCGTAGCTTGCGGTGGGGTCCATAGAGGCGATCCTTCTACAAATGTAACCAAAATGCGTCACTCACCTGTAACTTGTGTGGCACCCGATGTTGATCCTGGCGCTGCTTATACTTGGCATTGGATTCTCCAAGATGTCGTGGACCTGCTAGAAGACGTGTTGGATGTGTTGAATAAATATGGTTTCTTTATTAGCCTCAGACAATATATGTGTGGATGCATGAGGTATGGAAAGATTAGGAAGAAACGTGCCTAGGGTCAAGTCAATTGAGTGCTTGACCTGATAGTTTAGAGAAACCTTTGTGGGTGAGGAGAAAATGTCTTTGTATTCTTCCATGAATTTGTCCCTCTTCTACTGCCATGCAGGGGAGCCCTATTTTTAGGTTTTGGCCACAATCTATTTCTTGCCTTATGGGTGAATTATAATGAAAATAAATTTCCTGGTTTGGGAAAAAATCTTACTATGTTACTTTGTGTAATCAAAGAGATGGTGGGAGGCGGTACTACCTCTGATATCCTGTTCAAATTATTTCCCAAAGTGATAATAACAAAACGAGGCCTATACTCATACACAAAATTTCACTTCCATAAGTATGGTTTCCCCAATAATACATCAGACATGTCAAGAGGAGCAACATCACACAATACCTCATCTATGAAGGGCTTGATGTTGTACAGAAGCTAACATTGTTGGCTGACACGGAGATCTCTTCCTTGGTGAAGCCACCCGATGGTATACGACTTTGGGTGTGTTGTGGTCGGTAGGCCGAGCCGCTTCATGACCTCTACTGAAATGAGGTTCTTTTGTCCTCCGTTATCGACAAGGAATTGCAGTGGAGAACCCTTCACCCACATTTGCGAATGGAAGAGGCGCTCCCCCTTCTCTAGATCCTCGGGATTCGACCTCTGGAGCTTGGTGGTGGAAATAGTGGCAATGGCATCCGCATCAATGATCTGCTTCCCTTTTTCATTCCCCTTGTCTGGTTCTGACTCAGAATCAGAGCATGCATCTGATTCAAATTCCTTCAGTTCGGCCACTAGTGATTGTTTGACCTAACACTCACTTGTTTTGTGAGTGGAGTTGTTATGAAATTCACACCACTTCCCCATGTCCTTCTTTGGCTTTGTGGTGTTGTTATGAGTTGTCCTTCTTTGGCTTTGCCCCTTGTTCTGCAATTTGGGGGTGCCTTTCCCTGGCTTCAGATTTCTAGATCCAAAGTCTTGCTTCTTCTGCTTAAATTTATACTTGATCTTGGCGGCATATCGATATGTCGCACCAAGTGAGATAATTACAAGGAACTCCATTTCCTCTTGAATGTATCTATGCAAACAGTTGCGGTGCTTAAGCACCAAGTGTTTCTCTGAATATTTAATACCCAACTTTGTGTGCAGGGTATGGAGAAAATTCGTCAGCTCATGCACATATTGATCCCTTTGTTGTCGCAGTGTGGTCCATTGGATGTACTTGTCCTCATATCTCCCCATGAGGTAATATTTTTCCTTGATGTCATCTTAGAATGAATTCCAAGTGGGTGCAGTCGAGAACAGAGGTGGTACACTCTCATCATTTTTCTCACAGTAGGTTTCCCACTAGTCTTTGAGATGGGGAGCAGCTTTGAGGAGTGAAAAATTAATATGTTCTCAGTTAGAGAAATCATGGATCGAAAAATACCCTTCCAAAAAATTCAACCATCTATCTACGACGTCTGCATCTATCTGACCTTCAAATACATGAATGTCGTAGCTGACTTGTACCATAAAAGGACTTGCACCTCCAGAGAAGTTGTTGGATGTAGATGCACTACCGATGGGAAGTATTTGAAGGATCTGGGAAAATTTATCCATCATCGTGTTCCTTTTTTTCTCAAGGGGCTCGTCAAGCAATATTTTTATAGGATCTCCTGCTCTCTCGTATTTCTTTTCTTCAGCCATGGGAGGTTGTCGGGGTTTTCGAGGATGATCTTGCAAAGTTTCAGCTAGATCAAGCCCTAACTCCTTATCCCTCGACCTTGTTGGGGACATGAAAAGAAAGATCGAGAACATTAGGGGAATTTTGAGGTCTAAAATGGGCCTCCTAAGGAAATAATAAAATAATAGCTAAATCAATAAAATAATATTTATAAATTTTCAATTCAATTTTTCCACCACAATCCATGTAACCATAGTTAAATTCAATTCAAAATTTGTACCAAAATAGAATTAATAAAAAAATTGTATTGATGCGACTATAAATAAGAATGAGCTTTTCAAGAAAAAATCATTATCATTGAACAACTAATGCATTTGTCCTTTGTACTTAAATAACTTAAAATAAAATATAAATATAAATTTATAAATTCTTAATTATATTATATGTTATTAATTAAAATTTATATTATTTAAATTGTATAATAACATGTAATTAATATACTATATAAAAATAATATAATAAATGTATAGGGATATGCATTGTTTCTTTCAAGAAATATGAAATGACAATAATATATTTTTATTCAAAAAGTTTGAAATGACATTTATTATAAATACTTTATTTTGACCTTAAAAGTACTTAGAGCACTACCATGGTTAACCATGACTTTTTATCCACCATTGAGAATGTGACAAGTAAGTAACTTTAACTCAAGCAATGCCACCTCAACCATTAGTGATGATGTCATCCCCTAAAATGTGATTGGTTCTCATAAAGTGAATTTTTATTGTACATTTCCTTCGAAGGCTCATTTTAGACCTCAAAATTCCCCTAATGAAGAGTACACCGCTCTGATACCACTGATCTGACTCTTATGGGGGATACCCCCAAGATCTAAAATATTGAAATGGACCTCTTGTTGCAACTTTACTGATAAATTCTACTATAGGTGATGAAATCAAATTATGCAAAGACCCATTTGAGGTATTGAATAGATATTTCTAGTGATATAAGACACTTGAAATTTGATGACATGTGAGGTGATAAAATTATTCCACAAACTCATATGACACGCAGCGACGCAACGTTCCAGACAGGTATAACTTCAATTACTCATGTCTCTCAAACTGGGAAACGGAATCAAATTCTGTAAAAAACCCATTTGAGATAATAAAAAATAATTTCAAATGAGATATTTTTAACTCTATAATATGATATGTGGAGACCGTCTCACTTGCATGAAGTTTACTGAATATTACTGCAAAACATTGAAACTAAAATATGTTTCAAACCATCATGGAGTCGTAACCTGAATCTAGATTTATGCAGGAACGAAATAAACATAAAAAAATGTAGCAAAAATAAAAATTCATTTCATTAATATTAAATGACTGAAATATTCTTACATACAGAATAGACATAAACTAGGTAGGGCGATGGTAGCTTATCTCTGAGAAGAGATGTGGCAGCTACATGCCTTTGAAATTTGTTACAATGAGGCTCAAGGGCCTTTTTATTATTGAAAAATAAGATAAAACCCTAAAAAATCAAAACTCTAACCCGAGGAGATGTAACACCAAGAGTTTATGGGCCCCATTGGGGTTAGTTGGGAAACCAACTTCCCAGGGTCGTAACTTGGTCATAGTATCTTAGTTTGGCGTGTATGATACCTCGTTGGAAATATATCTCTAAGGACTACACAAATTAGGGCCTCAAAATAACTCTAGATGTTCAGGACCCAAAAAACTGCTAAAATAGTAAATAAGAAAACTAATGGAACTAACTAGGTGGAATAGGCGGGTGGCCACCAATATCCACCTGGATCACTCGTAGAGACTCGTTTTTTGAATTTTTGAAAGATAATTAGGATGTGCACACAACGCTAGTGGAAGAAACCCCTTAAACAACCGCTGGTAATGTGTTGCTACAAATTTCCAAGAAGAAAGAGGGTTGGCTCACCTAGTTCGTGCACCACCCGGGCATCATTTTCGGTTGATCTGCCTGACCTTTCATAAGTGCGATCAGGAGCTTGGTAGTTTATGCCACACCTGCAATTTTCTTGCATTTCCCTTCGTGTTCCTGGGAAGTCAGGCCTTCTGGGAAGAGGTGTACGTTGACGCTGCCGATCATGAGCTTGTTGTAGAGCAGTAATTATAGGCTGTCACTGATGTTAGATCTCATAATCAGGTGTTTAATAATGCTAATGTCAATGCATTCACCTAGAGGCGGCTTCATCCTTATTTTTTTCAAAGAACAGTGACTAAAGTGAGTAGGAATTTTTGAGCTTGTTGTGTGGATTTGAGAGCTAGTTAAAAGAACCATGTTGGGAGTAACCCAAGCAGTCTATTCCGTTGGTTTTTTTTTCTTGTTGTGCCAATGCTTGAATCAAAATACAGTGTTCCGTGTAAGCAAAAGGAGAAACAATGGTGGCTTGTAATCGACCCTTAATCTTGTGTTGGGGAATCCGAAAAATCTTGTTTTCCCAAAACAGGGGCTCATTCTTCGCAAATTGCTTTGCATTGTTGTTTCATCAAAGCATAACCTTGAATCTAAAATTCACATGGAAATGGATGTACCTTGTTTTCGTTGTATCGAATGCTTTGGAGCCAAATATGTTGCGATGGGTTTTCCCATAATCCGCAGGGTCCACACTTAGTTACGCTTGGAAATATTCTCTTATCAACACTTTAATCCAAGATATGGATTATTTTGAGTATTTCATACTCGTAGTACTCCAAATGTGTTGAAGACCAAATACACATTTTTTCTGTGTGAGCTGAGATTGTTGTGGAATTCTCCAGGTTAGATTAAAGCTACTTGTTTTCTTTTTAAAATTAAGTTGTCTACGAAAATTAATGGTGCAGAAATACAAGAGCGCACTAACAAGGAAGACAGAGTCAACATGGGTGAAGACACATAAACCAAATCTTCCACAACAATTCCACATAATAGTCTATATGTTCTTTAATTTTGAGTTTGGTAAGTGAAACATGTTGAATATGATCAACTTATCATGTAAATGCAATTGGTTAGAATTTATCACTCTAGAAATTGTGAATTGGAAAGATTCAAGATGAAGGCACTAAGTATGATTGTGGAAGAGGTTGATATTGTGTAAAACTTGATGAAGCTTAATATTAGTTGATTGAAACAAAAATGGATAGACAAACAAAGTAAAATATTTTGTGTTGAAATAGAACGGACTCAATATTATGGTGTATTATGTGTTACATACATTTATTAGTAAGCAAGTCTAGGATGTTTTGTAGTGGTCTTTGTAAAGTATGTACCTCGTAACTGCAAGAGTTGACGTGTGTAATGTAAGCCTGATGAGGCATGTGTAACCCCATAAAGTTCATGGTAATCTTAAAACCGCTTTGTAATTGCAGGTTTGTGGTCATCTAGAAACCACTTGTGAGAATGTATGTAAGTGTGGGTTTGTGGTAAGTCAGAAACCACAAATGTGAGAGCAAAGTGGACAGGGATTCCTGTAGCATGGTTTAAGGTCAATCGAGAAACCCTTGGCATGGTTTAGGGTCATCCAAGAAAACCCTGGGCATGGTTTAGGGCAAGCCGTTAAAACCCAGTGCTTGGTTACGGGTAATCCGACAAAACCCAGGCTAACAATGATGGAGGGGGATTTGCAAGTACAAGTATGCATATAATGGTTGACAGAACGATGTATATGAAGGACATCCTAGTATACTGGAGGTTGAAATGGTTGGGCACCCATGCATTCTAGTAGATGGTTGTTCCTTTGGACCTTGGAAGGGGGCATGTGGAGGCCTCTGGGCTAGCCACGTGTCCTCATGCCATTGGTTCTTTAAAACTCCAATAAAATTGAAAAAAGTGCCCCCCTTAGAAACCATCCACATTTTGACACTTGGCATGGTGTCATTGGGAAAAATGGAGGAACACCCAAATTTTTGGCCTTTGACCCTGTTTGACCCATTTTTTTTTAAATTCTCATGTTTGGCAAGACGATCAGTGGGCTATAACTTCCTCATACAGAATTTTCTTTGAGTGAAATGAAGTGCGACGAATTCCTGGTGATGGGCCCGATCTGGTTGTTCTAGTTTGGTGTGATTCTAAGCACTTTTAATTTTTGCAAATTTTTGCCCCCAATCTAGATTCCAATCACTCCTTCCCACTGACAAGATTTTTGACTCAAAAAAGTTGGTTTTCTAATGAGAGATAAATACTGCTATCTTTCCCAAGTTATATCAACTTGATTCTACTTGGAAAAATCTAAAACACCTTGGGTTCATTGACATGCCTTGTCGTGAAAATGGCTTGGCGATTCAACCAATGCCCTCCTTTTTCTGCTGACCCAATCCAACACTTGTTGGCTGCTTGCTAACTGATAAAATGCCTTGTTGTACCAAAGTGATCCCTTGGTGCTTATAAAACTAACTGATGGCCTTCCCACTAAGAATTATGTTCTTCCTTTACACACACATGCATTCGATGCAAGCTTCTCTTTGGAAACCACTTTCCCAAGTTAAGCCCATCTGAGTGAACAACTATAATGAGTTCCAACATCAGTAATAAAAAGAAAATAAATGACCATTATTTTACCTGCACAGTTCCAAATTCCACATCTGGAAGAATTCTTTCACCATCTCTTTCACTTCTTGGTGTCAACACAACAAATAGT
Source organism: Pinus albicaulis (assembly GCA_034641835.2). Classification (NCBI taxonomy): domain Eukaryota; kingdom Viridiplantae; phylum Streptophyta; class Pinopsida; order Pinales; family Pinaceae; genus Pinus; species Pinus albicaulis. Next base: position 1,622,635,498 of record CM076582.1, read on the forward strand.
CTACAATGGTTGTTGTTTTGGCTGCAATACTTTTATCATCTTTTCCCTCTTTCCATCATTCTCCAGCATTGACATGTTGCTCATGTCATAATTTGGGAATGAAGGATAATCATGAGCCTCTCAATAAAGAGTGGACCTTCCCAAAATCCCGTGACATCTTGTCACAAACATACCATCAATCTGGAAAACAACTCATGCACGAAACATAATTTGATGACCTCTTTCTTTTTCTCCTTCAAAGCAACAAATGTCACATCATGTGAACATCACCATGTACTTTTACATCTTTGTGTACAAACCATCGACCAAACATAAGTCAACAAAACATGCCTCTTCAAACAACTGACTCTCAAGTCAAACAAAAACATGTACAAATTTCCATCTTTGTTGCATCTAAGTGAGTCAACATTACTCTACATTTCAAACACCTTCCTAGCATAAACATGCAACATGAATTCAATTGGCAAATAAATTCATCAAATAGGAAAGATTTGCATCAATCATCAAAATACATGCAAGACTTTAATTGGATAAGAAATCTAGCCATCTCTTACCAAACCATTTCAACGGTGCTTCTTTCAGCTGCACTTCGTCATGCGAATCATCCTGACCCACATCAATTGTGGAATCCTCTTTTCCATTGTTTTTAAGATCTCTTTCCACCTTCTTCAAATGTTGTGGATGACTTGTTGGATACAAATTCAAACACTTGTTTACAATATGACCTTACTTATGGAAATGAGTGCAAAATAATTGCATCTTCTTTTCAACATGGTTTGCATTATCCAATGGACCTTTGGCTTTCTGCCTTCTTTGTTTTGAAAGTTTCTTGTGTATGGCTATCTTCTTTCAACACCTCGAAACAATATGGTTATTCAAACCACAAAAGAAACATGCAAACTTTCTCCAAATATTATGTGAATATTTACCATGTTTATCATAATCAAAGGCAACTTGATTAAAAGAAAATTTATACCTTGCACATTCACCTTTGTCACCTTCTTGAGGAGATGAACTTGATGAGGTAGTGGCTCTCTTCGGAATACCAACAATGGCTTCAATGAATTTTTTAGTTTTCAACATCCTCTTGTTTTCCATTCTCATTAGTTGCATCCTTATGAGCACCTTCTTGCAAAGTGGCTGTAAAACTTTTGCATTCCTCATGAACACAATCTTCACAAGCTTGAGGTAATGAACATGTAATGGAAGTCCTTCTTGGAACACCTTCATGTGCCTCCTATCATTTGGAGCATTCTCCATCATGTTGTCCATAACCAAGACCCAAATACTTAGGCCTTTCCTCAACAACAATTGGCTCAACTATGCCTTGTGTATGTTTGCCCAATCCTTTACCTTCATAGCCCATTTTCATCAATAATTTGGACCCTATTCCTCTGGTGTGCCTTTCAAAAGCACCTAAAAATTCATCTTGAGAGGAAATAGAAGATAAACTTGAATTGCATACCTCTTTCTCATGCATATACTTGGCTAGAATTTATTTGGCATCATGGAGTTGAGTCTCCATCTCATGCAACCTTTCAAGTGTTTCATTTGCAATATGGAGCTAAGTCTCCATCTCATGTAACTTTTCAAGAAGCTATTAATTCTCCTCCTTCATGTAAATCAAATTCTCTTGAAGTATAATTATCTCTCTCTTATCTTCATACATCTCTTGCACCATATCATTCGTGATGTAGAGATTCTGCAACATCTATTTATCAAAGGGTTTTGCTAAGGAAGATTGACTAGAAACAATGCTTGATGAAGCTACCATCACACTTGTAATGCATAAAAAGCTTCTTTGTTGTGATTTGAGAACTGAGCTCTCAATCTTGACCTTCTCTTCACACACATAAACTTGCACACAGTTAAATTATCCTTGCACAAATGAAAAACCAATAGCTAATCTTCTAGCTAACCTTGGAAAACCATCTCAGGCTAAAATGAACTAAATTTTGCTTTGATACCAACTTGATTTGAATATTTCCAAACTATTTTTTTGTGATAGCTCCTTCATCAGTATAAAATAAATGTGTTTAGGATCGTGTCAAGTTAGCCAATTGTGAAGGGGTTTATGTGTCAAGTTTGAAGTGTCTTTTATGAGAAATTTATGAGTTAATTAGTTGTTAAAAACACATTTACAACAAATAAATTGCCTAGAAATAACACACAAAAAACACATTACACAATAGTTGATAATGGAGTTCACCCCTCCTAGGCTACATCCCCATGGACATGCTTCAACTAGATAGGTCCTCTTTGGATTAATGGTAAATTATCTGATTACATGCACCTAAAGTGCTCCAATGGCTTTGCAACCTACTCCATTTTCTTTAGAAGACCCAAAAACCTAAAAATGGACTCTTCAAGCTCTGAAAATGGTCTTCATTTGATCTAGGTATGGCCTCCTCTCCTGGTGGCCCTAGGCTTCTTTAATCTTCAAAGTGGAAAAATCACATACATAAGTGCTCCAACGCCTCTGCAACCTACACCATCATGCTCAGAGCATCAAAATCATTTATGAATGACTCCTCTTGAGCCAAAATTGGTCGAAAAATGCCAAAGTTATGGCTCATTCAGTTTTCCCTAGGAAAACTCCTCCAAATCTAGAACATCTCCAGTTAAGTTCGCTAAAATGGGTCTCCGCTAGACATGTCGACGTATTAAACTGAGGTTAAATTAGTTTATGTGTGAGTTAAACTTAATTTTAGCGCTAATCTGGTGCACTTTAACTAACATGCATTACCATATGCAATTAGCATAATAATCATGTGTTATGCAATTAAACATGTATTACAAATTTAATCCCGCATTTAAATGGAACGCTCCGCTCCTGATTCTAGGGCCACGGTGTTAATCTAGGTTTTCATTGACGTCAATAGTTGATGATAGTGGCTGGGATGGAAAATATTCTTGAAGATGCCAGAGGATGATTACAATGGAAGACTACCATATCACTGCACTTGATGAAGGAATAGAAGACATACACATGATTACATGTCCTACCTCCGATAATTTGATGATGACATGAAAAATATCCAATGATGTGAAGCTTGATGTCCTAATGATGAAGACTACATAATGATGCTCCATTTGATTGATGAAATATCTCTGCACTATCTTAAGGACAACTGACCTAGTGACCCTGTATTGAAGAAGGCGAGGACATGATGATGGTGATCCTATGTAGAAGAAGGCTAGGACATTATTATGAAGACAATCAATGAAGAAATCAAACCATGAAGAAGCCCTACACTCAAAGGCATTCTGCTCTGCATCCATCTTTGCACTAATAAATGACCAGACACATTAAAAAATATTTTTACCATCTTAGAAGTAGCATCTCATTATGAACCCTTCACCATCCTATAGAGCATAATTTTAGATTTCCAACAAGCTCTTACACGTCCCAAAAATCCCAATGGTTGATGAGATATTGAATTTTTAAGTTAAGAAAAATTAATTATTAGCCGACCTGTGCTAGCCTACTCATGTCAGCCTTTCACCCAACAGTCACGTCTTTTCGTGAGGACAGACTACTATAAATATGTGGCTAGGGTACTCGCATTTCTACAGAATAGAGAACTTGGATTCTTCTGAAGTTTCGGTGAAAAATCATAGAGCAGAGGGACTGTGCTAGATCTTAAACCGAGGAGGATTTTTTTGGAGAAATATTTTCTTGGTTTAAAATTTGAATTAATCATATATACAGTTCAGACTTGTTTCAGATTATAGGCAAGTGTAAAAGTTTAGAATTTTTACCTGTGGAATTGTTGTGATCAAACTTGGATCTGTGTAAGAAACCAGCAAACAGCAGTGGAGAACATGGACAATAGCCACTTCTGATAGCAACCACTGAACAGTTGACTCGAAATTGCAGACTTATACAAGCTCAGACTGTTCTGGCATGATTTCAGATTTATATACCTCAGATTTGTTGGAAAAGCTACAAAATTCTGTTCATTTAAGGTGGCTTGGATCTATGTGTGGCAGCTTAGATTTAAGGCGTTACATCTAGTTGTGGAGATCAGACGACAGTCCTGTAGCTGCATTTTAGACAGAACAGCAGTGGATTTTGTGCACACCTGTGGTAATTAAGCTGTGTCTTGGAAAAATACCTGGAGGCTGGAACTGTAACATATCTCCAATTTGAGCAGTCACCATAGAGGCTTAGATTTTAACTTAAGAAATTGTTAAATTGTCTTAAGCCCAGACCTTCAGTTCTGTGGATTAGTGTGACTTTCACCATGAACTTGTGGGATAGTCACAGTTGAAGAGAACTTGGACCTATTTCAAGTTTGGTAGGTACCTTGTGAAGAAGCTTGTGATAATCCTTTGGAGACATAGTTGTTAGACTCATTGATATCCTAAGAATAAGTTGTTGCTGAATTGCAAGGCCATGTGACACACAAGAAGTTCAGATTTGTGGTAAAAAAATTGTGGTATAAAAGGTTCAGTGATTGAGAGCAGTCTATCGAGCATCTTTGAAATATTGTTTGGAGCTCATCTTTGAGTAGCATATATGAAGTGTTTTTGGAAGCAATCTTTGAAAAAGCTTAAAGTAGGTGCAGAGCTCATTGCAGTTCATTGTAGACACCTTGAAGAATTTGTGGAGACATTGTTTGAAGTCTTTGTGAAGTGATCTTGGAGAAGATCCCAGATTGGAGTGTTCTTGTTGAGTAGCCTTGCCTGACCTTGGAGACATTGTTGAAGACATTTCGGTGAGTTGTCATGAATATAACATTGAAGACCATGATGCACCACTGATAAAATCATGAGGTGACCTTGGAGAAAGTGTTTGGGTGATATAAAGAGCAGTGGAGACACATTCATGAGAAGACAAGTGTTTTCATTGATGATGTGATGTGCAGTCTAAGTGAGGAGATAGTTGAAGATTTACATGGCTCATTGAAGAAGACTTTGGGAGTCGTGAAGAATAACCAAACATATTTTGACGAAGTGAAATTGAGGGTTGGAGCCCAAGAGGTTGGAGCCTCATAGAGACAAGGTCAATGCCTTGGAAGATAGGGTTGGAGCCCTAGAGGATTGGAGTCCTCAAGAAACTGGGTCGGAGCATGTACCAGAGATAGGGTTGGAGCCCTAGAGGTTGGTGCCTCAAACTGAAAAGGTTGGAGCCTTGGGAAGTCCAAGTTGGTGCTTGGCATAATACAGGTTGGAGCCTGGGGGATTGAAGATTGGTGTCTTCATCTAGGGTTGGAGCCCTACACAAATATTGTAATTAACTTATGAATATTAATAAAAGCATTTATTCTTATTGTTCATTTGTGTTCTAAATCTAAGTGATCTAATTGGCAAAAATAAAAATTGGAAAGAAATACAGATTCACCTTCCTCTTAGTATTTTACAACACATGGTCCCATGGTAAGGGCTGGCCCTTCTTGCCCCCACCTGAACCCATTTGAAAATTAAAATACATATTATGTGTTATCAATATCAAGTCACAATGTGGTGGTCTATTGGTAAACGGTTGCACTCGATTGGGGGAGGTCATGGGGTCGAGCCCTGACCTCCGCCCTTCCATTGGTAATATATTTTTCCCACCATTTAATATATAATAAGCCAAACTTTGAATTAATGCCGAGCCAAAATTTGAATTTGACATTTAAATTTGGACTTTGGACCTTTGTAATATGAATTCGGAATTTGATATATGTTCAAAATTCGACCATAGTTATAATGCGAATTCAGAATTTGACAAAAGTTGAAGTTTGGACCTTGGAAGGGGGCCTGTGGCGGCCTCTGAGCTAGGCACGTGTCCTCATGCCATTGGTTCTTGAAACCTCCAATAAAATTGAAACAAGCTACCCCCCTTAGCAACCATCCACAGTCTGACACTTGGCATCGTGTCAGTGGGTGAAATGGAGCAAAACCCAAATTTTTTGCCTTTGACCCTGTTTGACCCTTTTTTTTTAAATTTGCCTATTTGGCACAGTGATCAGCAGGCTCTAACTTCCCCATACAGACTCTATTTTGAGTGAAACAAAGTGCGTCAAATTTTTGGTGACGGGCCCGATTCAGTCGTTTTGGTTTGGTGTGATTCTGAGCACTTTGAATTTTTGGCAAATTTTTGCCCCCAATCCAAATTCTAATCAACTTCACTCAATGAACCTAGTACATATAACATGCATTTGTGGCATACTAAATAATACCCTTAATTTGACTACATATTGGAAAATACCTCTAAAAATCATATCATTTAATATCCTACCAATACAAACCCAATACACATTCCTAATTAAACATACCCCTGATTTCGCTAGATATTTTATATATCCATTTTTTCATCAACATTTTTTATATCCCTTTATATTTTTCACTAACTTTGAGCTCCATTTTTTATACCTACCAATATAAAAACCCTTTACCCCCTATTATATGCTCAATATATTATTTCATTTGTCTTCAATAAATACCCCTAATATGAATGCACATGGTATGATATTTATCCCCAGTAAAACCCCTTTGGTTTTAGAGCATACTCGAAGCCATGATATACTTGGAAAATATAATTCCTAGTTGTCCCAGTTGTGATTCCTTTTATGTAAAGAAGTTTTTTCATATTCCTTAGGATTTGTTTAGATCTAGATGTTTCCTTAATTGGTGTGTGGTTGAGATATTTTCTCAACCAAGTGATTGTGTGTCCAAATTAGTCTGTGTATCTTGATACAACACTACATGTATTTATATGTAACATTATTTGACTAATTTATGTAGTGATCAGTTTTTCAATTTAGTATTAGAGCCCGTTTGGGTATAGGGCCTTGGCCCAACCAGGGCCTAGGGAAATGGAGAGTAGTATATATTTTATGCGTGTGTATTTTGTGTGTTTTCATATCCATGAAAAACCAAGGAGAGAGAATTTGGGACCTATTATTGCTTTTGAGAGCCTCCATTGTAGATGGAAACAGATAGGCTTTCCTAGAATAATTGCATAAGTTTGTTTTCCTTGTTGTTTTGTGTATGGCTCTTGTATGGATACGTTTGTAAGAGAGGTTGGGTGAGCTGCCAAGTGAGCTTTTTTTTACTATGATAAGGCTAGAGTTTTCAAGATCTTTTGCTTCAAGCAATAGAAACTTGGCAGGTGTATTCGTGGAAGATTTTTCATGTCGATGAGGGCTAGGAAGGCACTACGATTACTAGAAGGAAGTTTTCATGTCTTGTTGGATAAATGAAGGAAAGGCGGACCAAATTTCTCCTCCAATTTGGAAATATCATCTTGATTTTAATCGAAACCTGTGGATCAAACAAAATTCCCTCTACTTGTTGCATGAGGCTTGTTGATCTGAATCTTGGGGGGGAGACCCCCAAGATCTAAAAGATTGAAATGGACCTCTTGCTGCAACTTTTCTAATAAATTCTGCTATATGTGATGAAATCAAATTCTGGAAAAGACCCATTTGAGGTATATAGTAGATATTTTGAGTGATATAAGACACTTGAAATTTGATGATCTATGGGGTGAGAAAATGATTCCACAAACTCATAGGACGCATGGTGGCGCAATGTTCTAGACAGGTGTAACGTCAATTTCTCATATCTCTCAAACCAGGAAATGAAATCAAATTCCATAAAAAACCCATTTGAGATAACAAAAAATAATTTAAAATGAGATATTTTTCACACTTTAATATGATCTGTGGAGACTGTCACACTTGCATGTAGTTTACTGAAGATTACTGCAAAACATTGAAACTGAAATATGTTTCAAACCCTCATGGAGCCGTAACCTGATTCTGGATTTATGCAGGAACGAAATAAAATACAGAAATAAACATAAACATAGAGATGTAGCAAAAATAAAACTTCATTTCATTAATATCAAATGACTGAAATATGCTTACAGACAGAATGTACATAAACTAGCTAGGGCGATGGTAGCTTATCTCTGAGAAGAGATGTGGCAGATACATGCCTCTGAACTGTGTTACAATGAGGCTCAAGGGAATTTTTATTATTGAACAGTAAGAGAAAACCCTAACCTGAGGAGATGTAACACTAAGAGTTTATGGGCACCGTTGGGGTTAGTTGGGCAACCAATTTCTCGGGGTCATAACTTAGTCACAGTATCTTTGTTTGGCATGTATGATACCTTGTTGGAAAGATCTCTCTGAGGACTACGCCTTTTAGGGCCTCAAAATGGCTCCAGAAGTTCAGGACCCAAAAAATTGCTAAAAATAGTGTATAAGAAAATTGATGAAACTTACTAGGTGGAATAGGTGGGTGGCCACTAATATCCACCTGGATCATCCCCCCCCCCCCCCCTACCCCTTAGGAATAAATAATCCCCATTGCATGCAGAGCCTCCATGAGGAGGGAAAATTTCTGTTGAACCTGGTCCCTGGTGAATGAGTTAGCCTACTTTAACAACTCGGTGAAGGAGTTGGCCAACTTTGAAGTGGGTGTAGCTTTCGGTGGGGTCCATAGAGGCACTCCTTCTACAAATGTAACCAAAATGTATCATTCACCTGGAACTTGTGTGGCACCCGATGTTGATCCTGGCGCTACTTGTACTTGGCATTGGATTTCTCAAAGATGTTGTGGACCTGCTGGCAGATGTGTTGGATGTGTTGAATAAATATGGTTTCTTTATTAGCCTTAGAAAATATGTGTGTGGATTATGTATGTGTGGTCACATGAGGTATGGAGAAATTAGGAAGCAGCGTGCCTAGGGTCATGTCAATGGATTACTTGACCTAACAGTTTAGAGGAACCTTTGTGGGTGAGGAGAAAATGTCCTTGTATTCTTCCACGACTTTGTCCCTCTTCTGTTTCCGTGCAGGGGAGCTCTATTTGGAGGTTTTGGCCACAATCTCTTTCTTGCCCTGTGGGTGAATTGTAATGAAAATAAATTTCCTAGTTTGGGAAATAATCTTACTGCGTTGCTTTGTGTAATAAAAGAGATGGTGGGAGGTGGTACTACCTCTGATAGCCTGTACAAATTATTTCCCAAAGAGATAATAACAGAACGAGGCCTAGACTCATACACATCATTTCGCTTCCATAAGTATGGATGGCCCAATAACACATCAAACATGTGTCAAGAGGAGCAACATCACATAATACATCATATGTAAAGGGCTTGATGTTGTACGAAAGACGACACTGTTGGCTGAGACGAAGATCTCTTCCTTGGTGAAGCCACCCGATGGTATACAAATTCAGGTGTTTTGTGGTTGGTAGGTCGAGCTACTTCATGACGTCTAATGAAATGAGGTTCTTTTGTCTTTCACTATCGATAAGGAATTGTAGTGGAGAACCCTTCACCCACATCTGTGAATGGGAGAGGCGCTCCCCCTTCTCTGGATCCTCGGGATTCGACCTCTAGAGCTTGGTGGTGGAAATAGTGGCACTGGCATCCACATCAATGATATTCTTCCCTTTTTCATTCCCCTTGTCTAGTTTTGACTCAGAATCAGAGCATGCATCTGATTCAGATTCCTTCAGTTCGACCACCAGTGACTGTTTGACCCAACACTCGCTTGTGTTGTGAGTGGAGTTGTTATGAAATTCACACCACTTCTACATGCTCTTCTTTGGATTTGTGGTGCTGTTATGAGTTTCCCTTCTTTGGATTTGCCCCTTTTTCTGTAGTTTGGGGGCGCCTTTCCCTGGCTTCAGATTCGCAGATCCAAAGTCTTGCTTCTTATGCTTAAATTTATTCTTGATCTTGGGGGCATATCGATATGTCACGCCAAGTGAGGTAATGTCAAGGAACTCCATTTCCTCTTGAACGTATCTATGCAAATAGTTGCGGTACTTAAGCACCAAGTGTTTCTCTGAATATTTAATACCCAACTTTGTGTGCAGGGTATGGAGAAAAATTGTCAGCTCATGCACATATTGATCCCTTTGTTGTCGCAGTGTGGTCCATTGGATTTCCTTTTGCTCACAGTAGGTTTCCCACTAGTCTTTGACATGGGGAGTAGCTTTGAGGAGTGAAAAGGTAATATTTTCTTGGTTAGAGAAATCATGGATCGAAAAATACCCTTCCAAAAAATTCAACCATCTATCTAGGACATCTGCATCTATCTAACCTTCAAATACATGAATGTCGAAGTTGACTTGTACCATAAAAGGACTCACGCCTCCAAAGAAGTTTCTGGATGTAGATGCACCACCGATGGGCAGTATTTGAAGGATCTGGGAAAATTTATCCATCATCACGTTCCTTTGTTTCTCGAGGGCCTCGTCAAGCAATATTTTTATAGGATCTCCTACTCTCTCATATTTCTTTTCTTCAGCCATGGGAGGTTGTCGGGGTTTCCGAGGATGTTCTTGCAAAGTTTCAACCAGATCGAGCCCTAACTACTTATACCCTGACCCAGTTGGGGACATGAAAATAAATGTCAAGAAAGAGCAGAATGCTCTGATACCACTGATCTGAATCTTGTGGGGGAGACCCCCAAGATCTAAAATATTGAAATGGACCTCTTGTTACAACTTTACTGATAAATTCTACTATAGGTGATGAAATCAAATTATGTCAAAGACCCATTTGAGGTATTGAATAGATATTTCTATTTATATAAGACACTTGAAATTTGATGACAAATGGGGTGATAAAATGATTCCACAAACTCATAGGACGTAAGGTGGCGCAATGTTTCAAACAGGTGTAACTTCAATTTCTCATGTCTCTCGAACTAGGAAACGAAATCGAATTTTGTAACAAACTCATTTGAGATAATAAAAAATAATTTCAAATGAGATATTTTTAACTCTATAATATGATATGTGGAGACCGTCACACTTGCATGAAGTTTACTGAAGATTACTTCAAAACATTGAAACTGAAATATGTTTTAAACCATCATGGAGTTGTAACCTGAATCTGGATTTATGTAGGAACGAAATAAAATAAATAAATAAACATAAAAAAAAAAATGTGTAGTATAAATAAAAATTCATTTCATTAATATCAAATGAGTGAAATATGATTACAAACAGAATTGACATAAACTAAGTAGGGCGATGGTAGCTTACCTCTAAGAAGAGATGTGGCGGCTACATGCCTCTGAAATTTGTTACAATGAGGCTCAATGGCCTTTTTATTATTTAAAAATAAGATAAAACCCTAAACAACCAAAACCCTAACCCGAGGAGATGTAACACCAAGAGTTTATGGGCCCCATTGAGGTTAGTTGGGCATCCAACTTCCCAGGGTTGTAACTTTGTCATAGTATCTCCGTTTAGCGTGTATGATACCTCGTTGGAAATATCTCTTTGAGGAATACACTCTTTAGGGCCTCAAAATGACTCCATAAGTTCAGGACCCAAAAAACTGCTAAAATAGTAAATAAGAAAACTAATGGAACTGACTAGGTGGAATAGGCGAGTGGCCACCAATATCCGCCTGGATCACTCGTAGAGACTCTTTTTTTGAATTTTTGAAATAGAATTAGGATCTGCACACAACGCTAGTGGAAGAAACCCCTTGAAAAACCACTAGTAATGTGTCGCTACAAATTTCCAAGAAGAAAGAGGGTTGGCTCACCTGGTTCGTGCACCACCCGAGCATCATTTTCAGTCGTTCTACCTACTATTTCATAAGTGCGATCAGGAGCTTGGTGGTTTATGCCACACCTGCAATTTTCTTTCATTTCCCTTCATGTTCCTGGGAAGTCAAGTCTGTTGGGAAGACAGGTACATTGATGCCACCGATGATGAGCCTATTGTAGAGCAGTAAGTTTGGGCTGCTACTGATGTTAGATCTGAAAATCAGGTGTTTAATAATGCTAATGTAGATGCATTCACCTAGAAGCGGCTTCATCCTTATTTTTTTCAAAGAACAATGACTAAAGTGAGTAGGAATTTTTGAGCTTGTTGTGTGGATTCAAGAGTGAGTTGAAAGAACCATGTTGGGAGTAACCCGAGCAATTTGTTGCGTTGGTTTGTTTTATTTTTGTGTCAGTGCTTGAATCAAAATACAGTTTTTTGTGTAAGAAAAAGGAGAAACAATGGTGGCTTTTAATCGAGCCTTAATATTGTGTTGGGGAATTTGACAAATCTTGTTTTCCCAAAAAAGGGGTTCATTCTTCGCAAATTTCTTTGCATTGTTGTTTCATCAAAGCTTAACCTCAAATCTGAAATCCACATGGAAATGGATGAACCTCGTTTTCGTTGTATCGAATGCTTTTCCCATAATCCGCAGGGTCCACACTTAGTTATGCTTGGAAATATTCTCTTATCAACACTTTAATCTGGGATATGGATTATTTCGGGTATTTCATACTCACAATACTCCAAATGTGTTGAATACCAAATACACATTTTTTCTGTGTGAGCTGAGATAGTTGTGGCATTCTACAGGTTAGATTAAAGTTGCTTGTATTCTATTTAAAATTAAGTTGTCTACGGCAATTAATGGTGCAGATATACAAGAGCGCACTGACAAGGAAGACAGACTCAACATGGGTGAAGACCCATAAACCAACTTTTCCACAACAATTCCACACACTAGTCTATGTATTCTTTAATTTTGAGTTTGGTAAGTGAAACATGTTGAGTCTGATCAACTCAGCATGTAAATGCAATTGGTTAGAATTTATCACTCTAGAAATTGTGAATTGGAAAGATTCAAGATGAAGGCATTAAGTATGATTGTAGAAGAGGTCGGTATTGTGTAAAACTTGATGAAGCTTGATATTAGTTGGTTGAAACAACAATAGATAGACAAAAAAAGTAAAATATTTTGTGTTGAAATAGAACGGACTCAATATTATGGTGTATTATGTGTTACATACATTTATTAGTAAGCAAGTCTAGGATGTTTTGTAGTGGTCTTTGTAAAGTATGTACCTCGTAACTGCAAGAGTTGGAGTGTGTAATGTAAGCCTGATGAGGCATGTGTAACCCCATAAATTTCGTGGTAATCTTAAAACCGCTTTGTAATTGCATGTTTGTGGTCATCTAGAAACCACTTGTGAGAATGTATGTAAGTGTGGGTTTGTGGTAAGTCAGAAACCACAAATGTGAGAGCAAAGTGGACAGGGATTCCTGTAGCATGGTTTAAGGTCAATCGAGAAACCCTTGGCATGGTTTAGGGTCATCCAAGAAAACCCTGGGCATGGTTTAGGGCAAGCCGTTAAAACCCAGTGCTTGGTTACGGGTAATCCGACAAAACCCAGGCTAACAATGATGGAGGGGGATTTGCAAGTACAAGTATGCATATAATGGTTGACAGAACGATGTATATGAAGGACATCCTAGTAGTATGGAGGTTGAAATGGTTGGGCACCCATGCATTTTGGTAGATGGTTGTTCCTTTATATGGACGTCAACTTTGTAAACACTAGGACCATTACTAGACTTTGCAGTTTGAGATTGAGACAAGTAGTCATTAAGGGGACGACTTGGAAAATATAATTCTTACTTGTCTAAGTTGTGATCCCTTCTATCTAAAGGAGTTTGTTCCTATTCCTTAGGAGTTGTTTAGATCTAAATGCTTCCTTGATTAGTGTTTGGTTGAGATATTCTCTCAACCAAATAATTGTGTGTCCAAATCAATTTACCGATCTTAAGACAACACTACATGTGTTTATATATAACATTATTTGATTAATTTATGTAGTGATAAATTTTTTAATTGATATTCACATTCAATTTATATAATTATTTATTTAAATTTATATTTTTAAAAATATTAATATAAAAATTATTATAAAATTATAATGAAAACTAAATTTTATTGTCTAATTAAATCATAAAAATATTGTGTAAGCATAATATTTTATAATTTATTCATTTACTAAAAGACAAACATCAAAATATCGTGTAAGCATAATATTTTATATTTTTATTTTCATTATAAAATAAACGTCAAAATATTAAAAGACAAAAGACAAATATAAGAGCTCTAACCTTAAAATCAACTTAGGACTTGCATAACAAGTTGGAGGGAGTTCATTTATATAAAAGAATGAAAAATTTGGTGGGACCATAAAATTTTTCTTGTTGCTCTTTTTCTTACCCTTATTTAACTTGTTGTAAAGATAATTTGTAATTGAGTTCATATCATCTTATATAATTGTTAGAATCATGAAAAGCATATGAAAAGTTCGAACGAATGTGTTTAAAGTTTAAGATTTGAAAATTGTTAGTGTCATAATTAGTATTTTTGAGATGGATCAATATAGCTATTTGGATTATTTCTTCTCCTTTGAGGGGTAATGGTTTACATTGCATTAATTTAGAATTCCAAATGTCCATGAGACTTTTATATTAAATTATAGTGAGTTTTTTCAACTCGGTGCCCATATTTTGGAATCATGGTTGAGCACCACCATTTCGATTTCTCTTACACTTATGAGTTGTTAAATAAGAGTGGAAAGTGTGGGTGAAGAAAACTCACATTTAGTACATGGTGTAAGTTAAGAAAGGGTGGAATATTTAATGCCCACAACTTTAGTAACCATGTAATTCTCATAATAGAGTGTTCTGAGATCCATGTGGGGATATGAAAGTTGATTTTTTTATAAGTGAAATCATATCATGTTATCGACATGAAAATTTTTTAGGCTTTGAAGTTGATTGTGTCGCTACTTCAAGAAGATTATATCCTATGCAACCATCCTTGTGTTCAACCAGACAAGAATATTATACCGAGAGTCACATATGAAGTATATGGTTAGTAGTCAGGATAGACCAGACAACACTCCTCTCTATTCTATTCACTCAGATCTTGATTCTTTCATACTATATAATGAGGAAGATAATTTTGAGTAGGTATATGAAGTTGAAACACATCAAGACACACTACAACAGTCAAATCAGTCTTTACATAGAGAACTCAATATTCAGACCTTTAGCAATCTTGAACAAACACATCATGACAAAATCAAACTTGACTCTCTACAAACTAACAATGAAACCTCAAAACCAATGGTTAGTTTGACATGTAGATCAGGTTGCTCAAAGGGAGGACAAACATCAGAAACCCAACCTTTCCATTTTACTTATTCCAAAATGCTAATATTCCCTCATAGAACAAAAATCTTAGGTGATCTCAATCAAATAAATCTTATGTTCCTACCTCATCTAGACACCTCATTATCAGAGAGTCTTGTTCCTCCTGAAAAGTTGTTGACCGTCACTGATGTGGCCATCAATCCTAAAGGGATGTCTGTTGAAACTGATATAGAGGGATACAATATAGGCAGCCTAAGAATACCCAAGGTGATTAACTTATCCAAAACCTTGCCATTACACACAAAAATAAAATACTTAAGGTTATGTAAGAAATTTCAGGATGCTCTTGTTTATAGAAGTAAAAGCTCAAAACCTGATGACATGGACATTGTTCCAAAGAGACCTCTTTCCAAGAAGAACTATGAAAACTTTGGATAGATCCTATCACTAATAAAGAAAACCAGAGGATGCAGACTGTGTATGGACTTTAGACACTTATGCAAACACTCCATGGAGTACAAACACCCTTTTCCCAAGATAAGTCATCCTATGCCAAAAATAGAAATTTCTAACAAGGTGATTTTGATTGGTCGTGTTTCAGGTTTTCATGAGATGATACCACATCAAATCAATCAACACAACGACATTTTCAAATTTCCTTGGGATGACTACATGGCTTGACCAAATTTTTCCTGGAATAAGGAAAGCTAAAGACACCTTCCAAAAGGCCATGGCTCCTATTACCAACTTTTTCACTATGATTTACATTGATGACTTTGGCATTAGTTTGGGAGCTGATGAAGATGGCCTTCTTCACCTAGACAATTTCTTTCACAAAAACAAGGTTTGGGAACAAAACTCAAAGAAGGAATGTAAAGGAGAACTTGGCATGTTTAAAATCCTTGGCAAAAATCTTGCACCATTCCCTCAAAAATAGAGTCATGATCCTTATCTGCAAGAACTGAATGAAAAAGGGTTGGTAAATAATCCTGGGGAAGACAGGATAATCAAATACCATGTCCATTTAGACTCTTAGTTAGAATTTCTCATTCATTGTACATAACACTGTTTGATGAAAATATATTGAGAGAAATAACAAAAAAAATACAAAACAAAAAAATGGAAAAGAGGGCATATTTGAAAAGAGGTAGAGCCCCATACCCAAAAAAATAGAATTACTAAAAGTGTGTAAGTATAAATACCACTACTAGTGCTTAAAGGAGTCTTGTTTCAGTCATATAGCCTAATCATGGCTAAAGCATGTTTTAAATTTATTGTTGATAAGTTAGTGAAAGATAGTGGGTCAAATTATTCAAGCTTGACTTGTCAAAAGATAGATTAGGTAGAAAGATACTAGTTCCACATGCCTAAAACAGAACCAAAGAGAAAAATAGGGATGAGTAGCAAACAGTGTATCCTTGCCCTGATTTTTCTGGTCTTGTTTTGTACAAAAATAACATTTATGTGCATCTTGTTTTTATGCCACAAACCCACGATAAATCAGATTGTCTAATCCTGATTTAGCCACGTTTTCAATTGTGTGTCTGTAGCCTAGTGGTTAAATCCTGTCAAACAGTTTAACCTTGACAGTTGAATAGTATAGGTATAAAATCAAAGGAGTTCATCAGCATAATCTGAGCTCCAAGAAGACATAAGGTAGAAGTAGATAGTTTATTTTGCTTTCAAAAAAAAAATGTCAATGTTTCTAGTCCAAATGCACCTAAAGAAGAAAAAATGTTAGACAAGTAGGTTGGGTAGGTAGATATGGATTTGAGCTAATCATGTCTATCAGATTATTGAGATCATAAGCTTTAAGCAAGCACCAACAAGAGAAAGAGGTAAAAATATTCCCAATGAATGAGGCACTGATCTTCATAAAGCCAGAAATCTGAAGTTCTGGACACCTCCTGAAAAGGAGCTACCCTCCCCAAGTGGAGCCACTATTAGTCATCAATAATTTTTGCCTTCATAGATGACTAAATTATTTCCCTAGATTTATAGAAACAAAGTTCATCAACATTGTGAGTTCTAGAAATCTCACTGCCTTCATCATCCTAAAAAATAGTTTTTCACTATTTTATCTTTCCATCATGTCTAGCATTGTTTACCAGTCCCAGAAAACCCATTAGTGGCCTATGTCACTCTTCCTGTCTATATGCTTTCAACTTTGGCCCAAATCCTCTGTTTTTTTTTTCCTAAAAAACCCCCACTACTACCTAAGCCCACCAATCAAACAACTTTGTTGTGTCTCCCAAAATATTCTCAAACACTGATGGTCTCAAATTATCTCTGTAGACTCTTTAGATAAATCAAGTACATTGGATTTTGGATCTTCAATACACCAGTCTATCATAAACATCTATCTTACACTTGATAATCCCAAATTATAGGTCTCAGTCCAAAAACCAAGTCTAAGGACGCCTCCACTAGGTCACCTAGGGTTTCACAAAGTCATAGGGTGGATTTGGTGCCCTACAAACTATGTTTCTCTGTATAAAGGAACTACATTCAAGGAAGAAAAGGACAGGTGATCTTGTCCAAGCTAGACAAAAGGATATTCAAGGAAGGTCTTGGCCTAAAGCATGAATTTTGCAAAGAGACGGCTACCCTTTGCTTACATTTCTGCAAAAGGAACAAATGGCTATCAGCCTAACATAAGGTAAGGTAATGAGAAAATCATCACAAGAAGAAAGCAGCAAGAATATGTTTGATGAAAGTCAGGGTTTATGAATGTTTTGACCAAGCAGGAATCAGTACTAGCGTTACAAGGGAAAATGTCACCTCAAATCTTTCAAGTGCACATTGAAGGACTTTAGGAATGATTAATGAGTTTTGAGAAGTTTCAGAAAACTTAGAAGACAACACTATATAATTTTTCCTAAGGAGCTGTAAAACCTAACATTTTGGGAAAGTTGACAAAACTGGTCAAAGAGTGATAAAAGAGCCTCCTTCATAACATCAGATGGCTTCAAAGCTTTCAAATTGTCCTCTAGGTTTTGGAAAAGAGGCATTGACTCCACATCAAAAAAAGTACAAAGCGTAAAGAGTATTGGTACAAATGTATGAGGTTTCAAAGGGTAACATCTGAGAAATAAAGGGTCAAGGAGGCAAGCATGAGGGAAGAAATTGCCAAAGGAGGCAACTATGAAAAACATGTGTCGTTATTGATAAAATGAGTTGTCCAAATTCAAAAGAGATAGTAATCAAAGAGAGAAAGTGGTGTAAGCACCTGCAAGAGAAAAAGTGGCCAGCAAAAGCACAAAAATGGTTTAGAAACCTCACCTCCCTCACTAACATATATCATTTGCAAGCTAGGAACAGATATGTAGCTGTTTTGAGAGCAGTAAGGCCTCCAAAATGGTTAGCCATAAAATGACATTTCTCTAGAACTGTCAAAATAGCTACCTACAGGAAGGTTGATAAGGATAAAAACATGCCAAGTGTTTTTTCACAATGATTGCCCACATAAAAACTAAAGGGGCTATTGATGCTTGATATTAGGGTTTGTATGCTGAGAGGTTGTTCACTTTTTAGAGAGAAGACCTGAAAAAATATCAGTCTAAGGAGATATATCAAAAGATCACTCAAATATGTTGTGTGGAAATGTTAAAAACATCATAAAAAGGTTCATATTTGCAAAAGAGGGTAAAGGGCACTATTGGAGTTGGTTGAAGAGTTTGTGAGCACAAGGGAGACATCAAGAGGCTTCTAGCAATGAACAGAAAAAATTTTATGCCAAAACTGCCACCTACAGGACCAAAAAGCCAAAAAGGCAATGAGAAAAATAAAGATGGAAATAAACCTTATAAAGTGGGTTTTTGGCATCAAATCACTTTTCAAAAAGGAGTATAAAGTCTCCTCGACCTCTTCTCCACCTCATTTACCCCTAAAAAGAAGAAGCAAACCGTTGGAGAGAATTTTAAGGGTTTTTTGTGCAAGTTCATGAAAATTTTTAGGTGCTGCGCACCGAGGTCAGTGCTACGCATCTGGCCCTCAACGCTGCACACAGAGGAGGCAGCGGCAGTGTTATTTAACACTGCGCTACGCACCGGGCAAGCAGGGCTACGCACCTGAGCGGGCGCTACGCATAGGCACAAGAAAATCCAGACCTGCCTACCATCCACCCGGCGCTACGCTCCGATAGGCCCGACAGGCCCTTCTTCTGGCCCGAATTCACCCGGCGCTATGCTCAGATATGCCAACCCTACCCGACCTGAACGTGCAGTCGGGCAGGCGCTACACACCGACAAACTTGTCCATATTTGCTAAAAAAATGTTCAAAATCAATGTTTTTGCCTCCAACTCTTTTGCAAACAATCAAATAAGGTTGGTATCTCTTTTTCCTCACTTCCCAAGTGTTCTTTTCATAATCTAGGAAGGCATTGCTTGACCTAAGGTGACCAAACCCTAAGATGCATAAAAGCCAATTTTTTGACCTCTTAGGTTAGGGTTTGCAAAGAGAAGGGTTGCTATATATATAAAGACACTCAGTTACAACAGACCAACCTCTGAAAAGTTGAACACACTCCTTGAAAGCCTCATCTTAGCCCTCATTTGCAAAATTTTGTCCTCACATCACTCATTTTCCATCCTAGACCTAAAAACTCTCAAACAAGCTAAAACCTTCTGTGTTAAAACCAATCATCATGTCTAAAGAAGAGATTCATACCAGCAGTGATGAAGGCCAAAGGCCTACCAAGCCAAAGCACAAGGGAGGAAGGGTTAATAGGTTTGAGCCCTTGGACACCCTTCAAATCACCTCCTCCCCAATGATACTTACCTGCTTTCAAGATGTTGGATGTTACCAGTTTTGTGAAAAGATTAAACAAGTCCAAAGTCACCCAGACTTGACTAGGTTGTTCATCCTCAGTTTGAAAAATCACCAAGTCAACCTAGCAGGAGTTAATTTTGAGCTCTCATATGAATCTACTGCTAAAGCCACAGGAATTCCAGACATTGGTGAGAGATGGTTTAAATAGAAGAAAATGGATTTGAGTTATTATGAGCCCTACCTCAAACCTAGCTGTCAACAAGGCTGAAAGGTTGTCTTCCCCTTCTCCCACATGCTAGAGAGGTATGCGGCATGCCCTACTGATGAGGCAGATTATCAAGTACTTCACCTGTGAGGGAAGGTACTATAGGGTTTACTCTTATCACATAAGGCTTATGATGCACTTCACCAGAGTTAAGTTACTGAACCTACCATACTACCTATACTGGAGCATTGACAAAATGGCTTTATTATTTAAGTAGAGGATTTATGCCCACCAAATGCAAATCCTTTTTCACCACTCCTTGGTCAAGATGATTGTTTTACACCAGCTGGAGGAGCAAGGAATCCCTTGGGAAGTTTTTATCTCTCATGATGTATTTTCCAATATCCAAGCCTTCATTCAGCAAAATTTGCCTTCCTCTTCGCATCCACCTACCTCCACTCCTTCTTCATCTCCACATATTCCTTCTCCACAAATAAATTCACCTCTTATCCCTTCTCCTAATGTATCAAATGAAGGAGCTGATATTAGCCCTAATGAGGAGCAAACAGATGACAATGAAGAAGATGAGGTAGAAACTGAGGTAGATGAAGAAAAAAAAGAAGAGGACAATTGTACTAAAGAAACAAACCACAGTGAGGGGGAGGCGGAATCCATTGAGGAAGACCAAGAGGATGATGAAAACATGGAAAAGAGTGAAGAAGATGAGGCAAGGGCAGAAATAGAGCCTAATGATGAAGAAAATGATGATGACATGGAGGAGGAAGATCAATATGACAACCAAGAGGATTATGAAAAGAACCATGAAGATGACAATCAGTAGGAAGGTGCACAATACAGTCAAGAGGATGATGAATTTGAGCATGACAGTGAAAAAAGAATTGAAAACAATGAAGACAATGATCCTGAGGAAACAGAGAGAGAGGATGAAGAAATTGAAGACCAAGAAGGGATAACTGATGAGGCTGAAACAGAGTTTGAAAATGAAGGCAGTGACCACAGCAGTAGCACAAAAGAGACAGTCAATGATGAACAAGGAAATATTCATGACAACCATGACAGCTTTCATGACTTTCATGACAGTAATCAGCCTCTAATTGACCAAGAAATCCAAAGTGATAGTGTAGAAAGTGGCGGAGAAGAAGAACTTAGTTAAGAACAGAGCCAACATGAGGCAAGTAAGGAGGATAGTGGTCAATTTAAGAGCCAAGATGTCAGTGAAGAAAACAGTGAGGAAATCAAGGATGATGATGAGGTTGAAGTTCAATAAATCAATGACCCAATGGAATATGAAGTCACTCATGAAAGCCATGAGAATGATGAAAAGGCTTGTGACTTTATCAAGGATCAAGGCACCCTCATCACTCCTCTCACATGCACCTACCACAAAGGCAAAAGAGGTGTTTGCTGCCTCAAAAAGGCAAAGGGCCATCTCTCCTCCAGCTATCAAGCAAAAGGACAAAGGTAAGGAAAATATGGACAAAAGTGAGAAATAGGTCTAGGTAATGAGAAGCAAAAGGATCAAGAGGACTTCTCAAGGGCCTCAATTCATTGATTTAGACAGTAACAATGAGGACAAGGAGATGAACACAAGATTGGTTCTCTTGGAGAAAGATGCACAGGTTCAGGATTGGGTAAGAGACTTTGATATGGCACAACGTGTCATCCACTATTACAAAGAGGAGCATAATCATTTCAAGGAGGTGAAGAGAGGCCTTGGCCTACAAAAGAAAATGACAAAGAATTATTCAAGGAAAAACATGATTGCTTGTGCCAAACTGAGGAAGGCCTTCATAGAGCTAGAAGACCTAAGAAGATCCAAACTGTAGGACAGCCTTGGAATTTTGGTTGAGGCTTCTCAACATGTGTCCAAGACCTCTTGAGGGACCTCTCCACAAATTTTGAGGCAAATTGGATAGCTTTTTTTTTCCAAATTTTGACCCCTCTGTGCGCAGCACCCTAGGCGCTACGCACACACTTGGTGCATCCTCAGCTTTCAAATTTTACATTTTTGGATTTCTCACATCACCAATAGCCTTCTCCCCAATTTTCAGATCATTTGGAGCATTTTTACCCCCTCAAAAGGTCAAAAGACATAAAAATTTTGACCTTTCTACCTCATTTTTAGACCAAGCGCTGCGCACAGAGCAGTTTTGGGAGATTTAATTTTTGGACTAGAACATAGCATCCACTCAGCACAACTCAAGCATTTCTAGAAATTAGACTCATCAGGCTTTCCAATGGGCCATCCCGGAGACAAATCCAGTGTCAGGAAGGGGTCCAAAACTCAGCTACAAGAGACCCTATTTTTTGTTGAAGTGGTGCTACGCACAGAGGCCGCCTAGTGTGTTTTGGACCAAAAGTCAACAAAATACACTCATTTATTGCAAATAGATATTTTTGAGTTTTTTGAGGCAAATTAAGCTATAATTAGGTGCAAATAGTTATTTTAGAATTTATTTCTTTGGATATTATGTGCCTTGGGCCTTGCATGGTCTCTTGGCCACAAATGATATATATGACTATATTTGACATTTTCCTACCACATTTAGGGTTTTATTCCTCATTTGATCCATAAATAGAGCATGAGTCCCCTATGTATTTTGTTGGAATTTGATGAGCTTGAAGAGAAATATACATGGTTTCATGAGCTTGGAGAAGAAATTGGTTTTGTGAAGTGGATGAATGGCTTGTTTGGCTTGATGATGGAGAAGCTTGTTTGCAGGATTCCATAGCTTGGTGAATGGTGATGTCTTCCTAATTTTTCTATTGTTTCCTTTGTTATCATTATGTTTCATGTTTCTTGGCTACTTTAAAACATAAAAGTATAGGTCGAGACATGTTCTTTGAGGCACCTCAGTCCTCCTGTTTGTTATAGCTTTGATGTTTTCTCTTTTGGTCATATTAAGGAATTCTTTACTGCTCCTTAGGTCCACCAAAAATTGTTTTTTGTTTCATGTATGGTTAGTATGCTAGCTTACAAGTATGATTCATGGTATGCCCTGCTTATTTGAAGTTTTCAAAACCCTATCTTGAAGCCTTTCTGTGAAATATTGATTGTTAGGTTAAGTCAAAGAGGTCGCGTTCGATCTTTCCCTTTGTCCATGCTTGCAAAAATGTTTCAGAGTTCCCAATAACTTGATATATGTTTTTTAGGATTTCCCTCTCCATAAATTGATTTATTTGTATTTTCTTATGTGTTTTCCCAAAATCTAAAGGTGATTTTCAAAAGTTAGAAGCTCTTTTGCTCTCTATGTATCACTGGAATGTTTCTCTTGGATGTTTTTTAGTTTATATTATGGTTTATTGTGCTTAATGGTTTTCCCTACCTCATGGATTGTAACTTTTAAACTATATATGTTTAAGACCTCTTAGTCTTTCCCAAACTTAATGTTCACTACACATCATACATCATTTTAAGGATCCATTGACCTTGCTAAATCGGCCCTGCAACACACTTTGTTTCATCATTTAGACACTCTTGACTTTCATTTGAATCCATAGCCCAATGGCTTTGAAATACTCTCACTCCACCTATTCCATTTGACCATCTTTCCCAACCAAAACAATAAAAAAATCCTACACTCATTAACTAGTCTAAAATCAAAACCCTAGAGCAAAAAGAACACATCCTTTGCACCCAATAGAGAGATCCCTCTTTGAGTCCAGGAAGGCTAGGTCCTCGGACTCCAAAGCTTGGTTCCATGTTACCCTGTCATTTGGTCTACCAATCTGCCAAATCAAGGGACCCTAACATTCTAGCAATCACGGTGGGACTTTCTGAGTATATAGTTACTTGAATACCTCTTAAAACTCTTTAGACTCTCATTTTATCTTAGAAAACTAGTGAATCTTCCACCTCATCGCCACACTAACATTCTGGCGATCACGGTGGGACTTTCTGAGTATATAGTTGCTTGGAAAACTCCTATAGACTCATTTAAACCTTCTATTGAGCTTAGAAAATTGACTGATAGTATTTGGTGGCTCATCTGCTACCTCATCACCACACTAACATAATGGTGATCATGATGGACCTTCTGAGTTAGTGACAAACTAAGTAACCCTTAGGACTTCAGATACCCTCATCATATCATTAAGAACACACACTATCAGCCAAAGAGTAGACTCTATTTGTTTAATCATCCTAGTAAAATGATGACTCAGTTATAGGACACTCTCACAAACTTTAAGAGACTCGGGAAACCCAAAAAATCCCTTAGATTGGTTTTTTGTCAGTTATTAGTGGTGGACCATAAACATACATCCTTAAAAAAGCAAAAAATATCCACCTGGCGACTCCACTAGCGTCCAGTAGGCCTATTACTTCATTACCACTCATTTGACTTCCTAGATTTGTTTCACACCAACCCTAAGAAGCTTATGAACCCATTCATATACTGTAATAAGTACCAAGCATTAAGAGAGGTCAGCCTTAAGAAACAGTACTAAAACTTTCAGCCTCTCTGAATTTTGAAATTTGAAATCTGGCTTCACATAGGATCAGTACCAGATCTCATCTGGACCCAAACCCTCCCAACATAGTTGATGACCCAGAGAAGATTATGTGGCAAACTTCTACATATGGAAACTTAACCACTATTATAACCATCCATAGAACAAGCTCTGTACCTGAAAATCTTACAGCTTTGCAAGATCCCAGTTTGACTTGCACCATACCAGGAACCTCTTCAGAAATAGGTCTCAAACTGATATTGATCAAACTGACCTTGAACCCTTGGATTTTCACCAGAGTTTGAGCAGAGAATCCTCTCCTTCCACGCTACCTAACTTTCAGCTTCTCCATCACTTCAACTCTTTCCATACCAAGTCTACTCAAAATCAATTTCTCGGTCCAAGTACTTCCACCACACCCATCCATACCACCACTGTGCAAGCCACTCCACTTCATCCTACACCCCCTATCACAAACCCACCTCTTGTAAATCCTCCATTAGCTCCCATCATGGTAGCTTGGTATGCACCTTTGGTCTTACCACAACCCCTAATACCTTTACCAAATGACTATCAATCTAAGATCCCTCATTTCACCGGGGTTGAATCCATCACTGCCCAACAACATGTAGATAGAATTAATGAAGCTTTTGATTACATGGAGATAGAGGAAGAAACCATTAAGATGAGAATATTTGCACAAAGCCTAGGAGGAGAGGCCAAAAAATGGTTCAAAGCATTAACTCCTAATTCAATACATGACCTCCCTTCCCTCTACCAAAATTTTATAAACAAATGGGAAATCAAGAAAAACCCCCTCCAAATCCTGTCTGAATACAACAACCTTAAAAGGAATGTAGGAGAAAGTGTGCAAGACTATTGCACCAGGTTTAACAGTGTGTATAATTCTCTCCCACCTCACATGAAACCTCGACAAGGCCTAGCATTGGTGAAATTCCCTGAAGGTTTTGACCCAGATATGACTTTCCAATTAAGAGAAAGATACCCTGAAACCTTAGAAGAAATGAAAAAAGCAGCAATTAGTGCAGAGGTAAACTTAATTAAAAAAAGAGCTAGGCTGAAATCAGAAAGGAGAGTAACCTAGAAAGGTGAAATCATGCCCTCAACCTCCTCTTCTGATACCAAAATAGACAACTTAATGAGGACTGTAGAGAGAATGATAGAAAAGATAAACCTAAATGAGAGGGCACCTCCTAGGGACAACCAAGTCAACTCCCAAAACAAAAACAGAACTCAAAACTATAGAAGAGATACCCCTCAATTCAAACAAAGGGAAAATGACCAACAAATCAGACCTCCCTTCCAATAAAACTGTGTAGATGAGGAAGAAGGAGAAATTATAGAACCTGAGGAAAACCATATAAATTTAATAGGTTCTAATAATGAAGAAGATTTTTTTCTCACCGAAGAATAACAAGGCTTATTTTCCTCAGATCAAATTGACACAAACTATGAGGATTCTAAAGACTACCGCTTGGGATTTGAAAATTCCATCATGGAAATCCATAAGCAGTATGATCTTATGAGCAAAAAATACCTAGATTCAGCTCAGAAAGACCAAATAGATGATGTTGTTCGGAAAGTACCTGAAACCACCTCTAAGAAAATAAAAAAAAATGTCAACACTATAGTTAAGAAAGCTGAAGCAAACAAAGGAAAAATCAGCCAGCCAAACAATGACCTTAGTTGTCCTAGTACCTCCACCAGTTACCCTGAGAGGACTATTTTGTCTAAAACTCCAAACCAAGATAAACAAATCAAGAGTGTAGAAAAGATCATGGTTGATAAAGTTGATGTTAATATGTCCAAAACATTAGCGCCTTTCAGTTTTGAGGGAGATATTGCCAAAATCAAAATAAATATGCCCCTCACTGAACTGGTTACTTAACCCATATATAGGTCTCAGATGTTGAAGGTACTAAACATAGGAAATGATGCTCACACTTTGCACTTGGCTAATGACACACCTGAGTTATTTTTAGGACCCAAAATAGAAGGAAAGTATCAGGAAGGAGCCATTCCCCCTTTCTATATCAGCCTAAACATACATGACAAAATATTACATAATGCCATGTTGGATTCTGGTGCCTCTCACAATCTCATACCCAAAGTTGTGATGGAGAGATTAGGCCTAGAAATAACTAAACCTGACAAAGATCTGTACTCCTTCGATTCCAGTAGGGTCAAATGTTTGGGCCTCATCAAGGACCTTTGTGTTAACCTGGCACAAGTGCCTGCTAAGAATCTAGTCATGGACATAGTAGTGGCAGATATTCCTCCCAAGTATGGCATGCTTTTATCTAGATCTTGGGGAGCCAAGCTTCAGGGGAACCTTCAACTAGATATGTCCTATGCAACCATCCCTGTGTTCAACTAGACAAGAATATTATATCTAGAGTCACATATGAAGTATATGGTTAGCAATCAGGATAGACCAGGCAACACTCCTCTCTATTCTATTCACTCAAATCTTGATTCTTTCATACTATATAATGAGGAAGATAATATTGAGTAGGTATATGAAGTTGAAACACATCAAGACACACTAAAATTGTCGAATCAGTCTTTACATAGAGAACTCAGTATTCAGACCTTTAGCAATATTGAACAAACACATCATGACAAAATCAAACTTGACTCTCTACAGACTAACAATGAAACCTCAAAACCAATGGTTAGTTTGACATGTAGATCAGGTTGCTCAAAGGGAGGACAAACATCAAAAACCCAAAAATTACATTTTTCTTATTCCAAAATGCTAATATGCTCTCATAGAACAAAAACCTTATGTGATCCGAATCAAAGAAATCTTATGTTCCTACCTTATCTAGACACCTCATTTTGAGAGAGTCTTGTTCCTCCTGAAAAGTTGTTGACCCTCACTGATGTGGCCATCAATCCTAAAGGGATGTCTGTTGAAACTGATATAGAGGGATACAATATAGGCATCCTAAGAAGACCCAAGGTGATTAAATTATCCAAAACCTTGCCATTACACACAAAAATCAAATAATTAATTTTATGTAAGAAATTTCAGGATGCTCTTGTTTATAGAAGTAAAAGCTCAAAACCTGATGACATGGACATTGTTCCAAAGAGACCTCTTTCCAAGAACTATGAAAACATTGGACAAATCCTATCACTAACAAAGAAAACCAGAGGATGCAGACTGTGTATGAAATTTAGACACTTAGGCAAACTCTCTATGGAATACAAACACCCTTTTCCCAAGATAATTCATCCTATGCTAAAAATAGAAATTTCTAACAAGGTGATTTTGATTAGTAGTGTTTCAGGTTTTCATGAGATGATACCACATCAAATCAATCAACACAAAGACATTTTCAAATTTCCTTGGGATGACTACATGCTTGACCAAATTTTTCCTGGAATAAGGAAAGCTAAAGACACCTTCCAAAAGGCTATGGCTCCTATTACCAACTTTTTCACTATGATTTACATTGGTGACTTTGTCATTAGTTTGGGAGTTGATGAAGATGGCCTTCTTCACCTAGACAGTTTCTTTCACAGAAACAAGGTTTGGGAACAAAACTCAAAGAAGGAATGTAAAGGAGAACTTGGCATTTTTTAAAATCCTTGGCAAAAATCTTGCACCATGCCCTCAAAAATAGATAGTCATGATCCTTATCTGCAAGAACTGAATGAAAAAGGGTTGGTAAATAATCTTGGGGAAGACAGGATAATCAAATACCATAGCCATTTAGACTCTTAGTTAGAATTTCTCATTCATTGTACATATCACTGTTTGATGAAAAGATATTGAGAGAAATCACAAAAAAAATACAAAACAAAAAAAATGGAAAAGAGGGCAGATTTGAAAAGAGGTAGAACCCCATACCCAAAAAAATAGAATTACTAAAAGTGTGTAAGTCTAAATACCACTACTAGTGCTTAAAGGAGTATTGTTTCAGTCATCTAGCCTAATCATGGCTGAAGCATGTTTTAAATTTATTGTTGATAAGTTAGTGAAAGATAGTGGGTCAAATTATTCAAGCTTGACTTGTCAAAAGATAGATTAGGTAGAAAGATATTGGTTCTACATGCCTAAAATGGAACCAAAGAGAGAAATAGGGATGAGTAGCAAACAATGTATCCTAGCCCTCATTTTTCTAGTCTTGTTTTGTACAAAAATAACATTTGTGTGCAGCGTGTTTTTATGCCACAAACCCATGGTAAATCAGATTGTCTAATCCTGATTTGGCCAAGTTTTCAATTTCATGTCTGTAGCCTATTGAATAAATCCTGTCAAATAGTTTAACCTTGACAGTTGAATATTATATGTAGAGAATCAAAGGAGCTCATCAGCCTAATCTAAGCTCCGGGAAGACATAAGGTAGAATTAGATAGTTTATTTTTCTTTCAAAAAAAAAAATGTCAAGGTTGCTAGTCCAAATGCACCTAAAGAAGATAAAATGTTAGACAAGTAGGTTGGGTAGGTAGAAATGGATTTGAGCTAATCATGTCTTTCAGATTATTGAGATCATAAGCTTTAAGCAAGCACCAACAAGAGAAAGAGGTAAAAATCTGCGCAATGAATGAGGCACTGGTCTTCATAAAGCTAGAAATCTGAAGTTCTGGACACCTCCTGAAAAGGAGTTTCCCTCCCCAAGTGGAGCCACTGTTAGTTATCAGTAATTTTTTCCTTCATAGATGACTAAATGATTTCCCTAGATTTATAGAAACAAAGTTCATCAACATTGTGAGTTCTAGAAATCTCACTGCCTTCATCATCCTTAAAAATAGTTTTTCACTATTTTATCTTTCCATCATGTCTAGCATTGTTTACCAGTCCCAGAAAACCCATTAGTGGCCTATGCCACTCTTCCTGTCTATATGCTTTCACCTTTGGCCCAAATCCTCTGTTTTTTTTTGCCTAAAAAATCCCCACTACTACCTAAGCCCACCAATCAAACAACTTTGTTGTGTCTCCCAAAACACTCTCAAACACTGATGGTCTCAAATTATCTCTGTAGACTCTTTAGATAAATCAAGTACATTGGATTTTGGATCTTAAATACACCAGTCTATCATAAACATCTATCTTACACTTGATAATCCCAAATTATAGGTCTCAGTCCAAAAACCAAGTCCAAGGAAGCCTCCACTAGGTCACCTAGGGTTTCACAAAGTCATAGGGTGGATTTGGTGCCCTACAAACTATGTTTCTCTGTATAAAGGAACTGCATTCAAAGAAGAAAAGGACAGGTGATCTTGTCCAAACTAGACAAAAGGTTATTCAAGGAAGGTCTTGGCCTAAAGCATGAATTTTGCAAAGGGACAGCTGCCCTTTGCTCGTATTTCTGCAAAAGGAACAAATGGCCATCAACCTAGAATAAGGTAAGGTAATGAGGAAATCATCACAAGAAGATCATTCATAACAAGAAGAAAGCAACAAGCATATGTTTGATGAAAGTCAGGGTTTATGACTGTTTTGACCAAGCAGGAATCAGTACTAGGGTTACAAGGGCAAAGGCCACCTCAAATATTTCAAGTGCACATTGAAGGACTTTAGGAATGATTAATGAGTTTTGAGAAGTTTCAGAGAACTTAGAAGACAACACTATATACTTTTTCCTAAGCAGCCCTAAAACCTAACAGTTTGGGAAAGTTGACAAAACTATTCAAAGAGTAATAAAAGAGCCTCCTTCATAATAGCAAATGGCTTCAAAGCTTTCAAACTATCCTCTAGGGTTTGGCAAAGAGGCATTGACTCCACATCGACAAAAGTGAAAAGGGTAAAGAGTATTGGTACAAAGCTATGAGGTTTCAAAGGGTAACATATGAGAAATAAAGGGTCAAGGAGGCAAGCATGAGGGAAGAAATTGCCAAAGGAGGCAACTATGACAAACATGTGTCATTATTGATAAAATGAGTTTTCCAAATTAAAAAGAGACAGTAATCAAACAGAGAAAGTGGTGTAGGCACCTGCAAGAACAAAAGTGGCCAGCAAAAGCACAAAAATGGTTTAGAAACCTCACCTCCCTCACTAACATATATCATTTGCAAGCTAGGAACAGACATGTAGCTGTTTTGAGAGCAGTAAGGCCTCCAAAATGGTTTCTTTATCAAGGTATATTCTCCAAGAGATAGGTTAGCCATAAAATGAAATTTCTGCAGGACTGTCAAAATAGCTACCTATAGGAAGGTTGATAAGGATAAAAACAGTGAGGATAAAGACTAATGGGGATATTGATGCTTGATATTAGGGTTTGTATTGAGAGGTTGTTCATTGTTTTAGAGAGAAGACATGACAAAATATCAGTCTAAGGAGATATATCAAAAGATCACTCAACTCTACTATGTGAAAATGTTAAAAACATCATAAAAAGGTTCATACTTGCAAAAGAGGGTAAAGGGCACTATTAGAGATGGTTGAAGGGTTTGTGAGCACAAGGGAGACATAAAGAGGCTTCTAGCAAAGAACATAAACATTTTTTTGCCAAAACTACCACCTACAAAACCAAAAAGCCAAAAAGACAGTGACAAAAATAAAGAGGGAAATAAACCTTATAAAGTGGGTTTTTGGCATCAAATCACTTTTCAAAAAGGATTATAAAGTCTCATCGACCTCTTCTCCACCTAATTTACCCCTGCAAAGAAGAATCAAACCATTGGAGAGAATTTTAATGGTTTTTTGTGAAAGTTTCTGAAATTTTTCAGGCGCTGCGCACCAAGGTCGATGCTATGCACCTGGCTCTCGGCGTTGTGCACAAAGGAGGCAGTGGCAGCATTATTTAACACTTTGCTACGCACCGGGTAGGAGACGCTATGCACTTGAGCAGGCGCTACGCATAGGCACAGGAAAAGGCAGACCTGCCTACCATCCACCCAGCGCTACGCTCTGATAGGCCCGACAGGCCCTTCTTTTGGCCCAAATTGACCTGGTGCTATGCTCCGACAGGCCAGCCCAACCTGACCGGAACGTGCAATCAGACAAGCGTTACGCATCGACAAAATTTTTCCATATTTGCTAAAAAAATGTTCAAAATCAATGTTTTTGCCTCCAACTCTTCTGCAAACAGTCAAATAAGGTTATTAACTCTTTTTCCTCACTTCCCAAGTGTTGTTTTCATAATCTAGGAAGGCATTACTTAACCTAAGGTGACCAAACCCTAAGCTGCATAAAATCCAAATTTTTGACCTCTTAGGTTAGGGTTTGCAAAGAGAAGGGTTGTTATATATATAAAGACACTCAGTGACAGCAGACCAACCTCTAAAAAATTGAACACACTCCTTGAAAGCTTCATCTTAGTCCTCATTTGCAAAAAATTTCCCTCACATCACTCATTTTCCATCCTAGACCTAAAAATTCTCAAACAAGCTAAAACATTCTGTGTTAAAACCAATCACCATGTCTGAAGAAGAGATTCGTACCAGCAGTGGTGAAGGCAAAAGGCTTACCAAGCCAAAGCACAAGGGAGGAAGGGTTAATAGGTTTGAGCCATTGGACACCCTTCAAATCACCTCCTCCCCAATGATACTTACCTGCTTTCAAGATGTTGGATGTTACCAGTTTTGTGAAAAGATTAAACAAGTCCAAAGTCACTCAGACTTGACTAGGTTGTTCATCCTCAGTTTTCAAAATCACCAAGTCAACCTGGCAGGAGTGAATTTTGAGCTCTCATCTAAATCCATTGCTAAAGCCACAGGAATTCCAAACATTGGTGAGAGATGGTTTAAACAAAAGAAATTGTACTTGAGTTATTATGAGCCCTACCTCAAACCTAGCTGTCAACAAGACTGCAAGGCTATCTTCCCCTTCTCCCACCGGCTAGAGAGGTATGCCCTACTGATGAGTCAAATTATCAAGTACTTCACCTGTGAGGGAAGGTACTCCAGGGTTTACTCTTATCACATAAAGCTTATGATTCACTTCACCAGGGTTAAGTTACTGAACCTACCATACTACCTATACCGGAGCATTGACAAAATGGCTTCAGTAGTCAAGAAGAGGAGTTATGCCCACCAAACGCAGAGTTAGTCCCTTGGGAATTTTTTATCTCTCATGATGTATTTGTCAATCCCCAAGCCTTCATTCAGCAAAATTTTCCTTCCTCTTCACATCCACCTACCTCCACTCCTCCTTCATCTCCACATATGCCTTCTCCACAAATAAATTCACCTCCTATCCCTTCTCCTAATTTATCAAATGAAAGAGCTGAAAGTGGCCCTAATGAGGAGCAAGCAGATGAAAATGAAGAAGATGAGGTAGAAACTGAGGGAGATGAAGAAAACAAAGAAGAGGACAGCAATACTAAAGAAACAAATATCAATGAGGAAGAGGCAGAGTCTATTGAGGAAGACCAAGAGGATGATGACAGCATGGAAAAGAGGGAAGAAGATGAGGTAAGGGCAGAAAACAGTGGGGCAGAAACAGAGCCTAATGATGAAGAAAATGATGATGACATGGAGGAGGAATGTCAAGATGACAACATGGAGGATTATGAAAAGAACCATGAAGATGACAGTCAGCAGGAAGGTGCACAAGACAGCCAAGAGGATGATGAATTTGAGCATGACAATGAGCCCAATGACAGTGAAAAAAGTGTTGAAAAAAATGAAGACAATGATCCTGAGGAAACAGAGAGAGAAGATGAAGAAATTGAAGACCAAGAAAGGATAAATGATAAGGACAAGGAGATGAACACAAGATTGCTTCTCTTGGAGAAAGATGCACAGGTTCAAGAGTGGTAAAGAGACTTTGAGATGGCACAACGTGTCATCCACTATTACAAAGTGGAGCATAAGCATTTCAAGGAGGTGAAGAGAGGCCTTGCCCTACAAAATAAAATGACAAAGCATTATGCAAGGAAAAACATGCTTGCTTGTGCCAAACTGAGGAAGGCCCTCATAGAGCTAGAAGACCTAAAAAGAGCCAAAGTGTAGGACAGCCTTGGAATTTTGGCTGAGGCTTCTCAACAGGTGTCCAAAACCTTTTGAGGGACCTCTCCACAAATTTTGAGGCAAACTGGACAAATTTTAACCCCTCTATGCGCAGCACCCTAGGCACTACACACAAAATTGGTGCATCCTCATCTCTAAAAGTTTAAATTTTTGGTTTCTCAAATCACCAACGGTCTGCTCACCAATTTTCAGATCATTTGGAGCATTTTTACGCCCTCAAAAGTTCAAAAAACATCAAAACTTTGACCTTTCTGCCTCATTTTCAGACCAGGCGCTACACACAAAGCAGTTTTGATAGATTTGGTGTTTGGACATGGAAATGGCATCCACTCAGCACAACTCAAGAATTTCTAGAAATTAGACTCATTAGGCTTTCCAACGGGTCATCACAGATCCAAATCCAGTGTCATGAAGGGGTCAAAAACTTAGCTACAAGAGACCCTATTTTATGTTGAAGTGGTGCTACGCACAAAGGCTACCTAGTGTGTTTTGGACGAAAAGTCAACAAAACACACTCATTTATTGCAAATAGATGTTTTTGAGTTTTTTGAGGCAAATTAAGCTAGAATTAGGTCCAAATAGTTATTTTAGAATTTATTTCTTGGGATATTATGTGCCTTGGGCTTTGCATGGTCTCTTGGCCATAAATGATATTTATGACTATATTTGACATTTTCCTACCTCATTTAGGGTTTTAGTCCTCATTTGCTCCATAAATAGAGCATGAGGCCCCTATGTATTTTGTTGGAATTTGATGAGTTTGAAGAGCAATATACATGGTTTCATGAGCTTGGAGAAAAAATTGGTTTTGTGAAGTGGATGAATGGCTTGTTTGGCTTGATGATGGAGAAGCTTGTTTGCAGGATTCCATAGCTTGGTGAATGGTGATGTCTTCCACTTTTGTCTATTTTTTCCTTTGTTATCATTATGTTTCATGTTTCTTGGCTGCTATAAAACATAAAAGTATAGGTTGAGACATTTTCTTTGAGGCACCTCAGTCCTCCTGTTTGTTATAGCTTTGATGTTTTCTCTTTTGGTCATCTTAAGGAATTCTTTACTTCTCCTTAGGTCCACCAAAAAAAAAATTTTGTTTCATGTATGGTTAGTATGCTAGCTTACAAGTATGATTCATGGTATGCCCTACTTATTTTAAGTTTTCAAAAACCTATCTTGAAGCCTTTCTGTGAAATATTGGTTGTTAGGTTAAGTCAAAGAGGTCTCGTTCGATCTTGCCCTTTGTCCATGCTTGCAAACTTGTTTCAGAGTTCCCAATAACTTGATATATGTTGTTTAGGAGTTCCCTCTCCATATATTGAGTTATTTGTATTTTCTTATGTGTTTTCCCAAAATGTGAAGGTGATTTTCTAAAGTTATAAGCTCTTATGCTCTCTATGTATCACTGGAATGTTTCTCTTGGATGTTTATTAGTTTAGATTACGGTTTATTGAGCTTAATGGTTTTCCCTACCTCATGGATTGTAAATTTTAAACTATATATGTTTAATACCTCTTAATCTTTCCCAAACTTAATGGTCACTACACATCATACATCATTTTAAGGATCCATTCACCTTGCTAAATCAGTCGTGCAACACACTCTGTTTCATCATTTAGACACTCTTGAGTTTCATTTGACTCCATAGCCCAATGGATTTGACATACTCTCACTCCACCTATTCCATTTGACCATATTTCCCAACCAAAACAATCAACAAACCCTACACTCAATAACTAGCCTAAAATCAAAACCCTAGAGCAAAAAGAACACATCCTTTCCACCCAATAGAGAGATCCCTCTCTGAGTCCAGGAAGGCTAGGTCCTCAGACTCCAAAGTTTGGTTCCATGTTACCCTGTCATTTGGTCTACCAATCTACCAAATCACGGGACCCTAACAGTGGGAACATTTCATTGGATGTTGTTGGGACATCCCCTACATGAAGGGGCCATTCTTAGAATATTTCCTGCAAGAAAGGCACTAGTCTTCCATTCCTTAAATTTGGCTCTATGTTGGAGCCATTCGTGAAATTATTTTTCTTGCCAATTCTTGTTGGAAGATAGAGTCATTAACCTTTGTCCCATTAGAGTGTCAATCTATAAATATAATTAAAGCATTGGATAAATATGTAGTTGCACCCTTTATATTACAAAAATCCTTTCATAGGTTGTTTGAAAAAAATAAAATGCAAGGTGAGTTGAGTTCATTGTTATATATCCATAAATAGAAGTTTCCCCTCAAGTGTACACTCTATATATTATAATCATTGCCATAATGATGGCATGATATGATGAGAATCCTTTGCTAAATGAATTAAATTATGTTATATGAAATTGTCTTGATTTGCTGTCGAGTACTCACATGTCTGTTTAAGGTAAAAAAATTAGTAAACTGCATTCAAATGCATGCTAGTCACATTATTTTCTGCTAGATAATTATATTGCAAATAATTAGGCATTGTTTTTTTGGACAATTGTTCGACTTGTGAATAGTTACAGGTAACCAAAAAATTTGGTTTCTCTGGTAGATAACTATTTAGCAAAAAATGAAAATAGATTTCTATAGTCTTGCTTTGAGCTAGGACTAACATCCTTTTAGTTTTCTTTGATCTTCAAGACAAAAACTATTTCCACTGTTAAAACTAAAGTAGACATAAGGTAGATGGTAGGCAATATTTAGCTGGCCAGAGGCCAAGACTACTTTACGCAACCGAAAGTATAATCATGAAAAACTATAACTTGTATCGAAACACTTGCATAAGTTCCACCGTAAGTTGCACATTACATAGTCAAAATGTTTGTTATTAGAGAATTTAAGAATAAATACACATTTTATCCTATGAGACCATATACACTGATGAGAATAGAAAAATTATATCCCAACACAATATTCAACCTCAGTCTGATTTTCTTGTTCATAATCTAGGAAACCACGGTAAGAAGGCTTGTAGATCCAGAGGAGGAGCTCAGAATGATGGCTCACGAAGTCCGTGGTTATGTGGAACTTGTTCTGAATATTCTTGTTGCAAATGTTCCCAAAGTAAGACATCCATGAGGATGAAAACACATTACATCCATACAGAATCTCAGTGTTGAATGTCATTTTGATCGACGACAACAAAACATTATTTAAAAAAACGTCGGAGACGTCTTCTAAATGATCCTTGAAGATATGGTTCCAAGATTCACGAATGCTTCTATAAGAGTTTCCACAAAAGGTCTTCAAGATGTTAAACACTTCACAAACATCCTTCTATGGTTATTCAATACATCAGCCTCAAAATGCATAAAGGATCAGCTCCAAGTAGTCTTCAAGGTCTGCATTTATCTCAAGGTAAAAAGGTTTCCAAACAACCTCAATATTGTCTGCAAAAATAGTCTTTTCATACAAGACATAATTGTGCCTTTAACAAGGGTCTGCAATCCAAGTCTTTCAGCTGGTGATCCGAGCCTCCGACAGTCAAGGATCAGAACTAACAATCCATAATAGGTAGACTACCCAAGAATTGAAATTATGGTCCTTACAATTCAGCAACAAGTTTGAGCTTGAGCCTAGGCAATTTAGCCTAACAACTATGTCTCCAAAGGATGAGCTTTCAACTAATTTTTCAAGGATCCGAGATCTTTAACTTTTCAATAAACTAAGTTTTTCCAAACTCCAAGTGTCACTTCCCACTTCCTCTCCAAATGATCGGATATGAGTATAGACTAAGATTTCCCAAATATTTGAGCCATGAAAGGATATATACCAAAGTTTATTTTCCGAGATGAGCTAATTGGTTATGTCTATAAGTAAGTCACTGCATATTTTTAGTAGAATCCCTCCATGGATCTGAGCCTAGGAATAGTATAGATCCACTAACCTGAGTTGTAGTGATCCTTCACACACATCCGAGTTTTGAGATGACACAGCCCTAAAACCAATCTTGATTGGTTTGAGGTGTAAGGAATTGTTTTGAGGTCTATAACCGTTATCCGAGTTGTTGGAGACAGTCTACACCAAACTAGTTTCTCCTTTATACATAGAACCGAGCTGCAATGAAGACTCTCCACATATCCACAAAGGTATTCCTCCTTGGCCTCCTCAAACTATGATCTTCCTTCCTACAATCCAAGGGCACAGGTGGTTGTCAAGGTTTGAGCTTGTCTCTAAAATATTCACTAATTTTCTTGAGTTGAAATGGAGCGTGGATTTATATTTATAGTTGTGTGTCACTATGAAGAGAAAAATGGAAAGGTAAATGTTGCAATATGAGATCCGACATGTCTCTAGGTTTATTAATTGAAATTAAAATTTTGATTCTAGAGGTCTGTTAGACACCTATAAATTTTTTCATACCAAATGGTGGCTAAATTATTTTGGAGCCTTCAAGGAATAGATTTTATTGCAAAAAAGTGTTGGCTCTTGAAGACTCTTAAAGGCCTCATGCCTGCCTCTATCCAAAATCTTCATTTTCTTCTTCCCATTTTATACTCAGAAATTATGCTAATTTCATGAGGAAAGACTGCTGCAAATACCATCATTTTTCCCTTTTTTCCCACTCAAAACTAACCTTCATTTGCACCCCTTTCTTCCATAAAACCCTCCATTTTTTATGAGTTTCCTTCTTTTATTCATAAAAATCCACTTTATAAGGTTTGAAACCCACTTTTAAACCTTACCGAAACCTTCAAATTCCTTTGAAAACATTGAAAAAACCATAAAAAAATTCATGTTTTTATGACAGGCTTTAGCCCCTTTGGCCAAAAGCCCCCTAACCACTTCTCCCACATGCCCTTACCATAAGAACAAGGTGCTAAGCCCCTCCCGACACATATCGCATCGTGCAAATTCAAACAGCACAAGTCTTTTGCCATCGATCAAAGTTCCAATGTGATTAGCTTTGCATCATATAAATCCCGATGTGATCATCTCCCTTTGATATAACTCCAAGTCTCATGTTTCTTTTGAAAAAACCAAGAGTTGTTACCCTGAACGCTAATCGCATCGGAAAAATCCAAATGTGCGATACTTGTGCTCTATTCAAAACTTCCGATTGCGATTAATCCTTTATATTAAAAAATCCTCGATCACATAAGTTTTTATATACATAATCTGTGGGCCTGTCTTCCGCACTTAAACCATTGAATAAACCATGCCCGATCTATTTGTTCCTTTGTAAAATGCCAAAAACCCACTTTTTTAAAGTTTGGTCTAAAAAACCAAAACCACGTGTTAAATATTTTAAATGGGTAGATTAAAAAGACCCGCATCAAAGTTCCGATGCGATTGGGTCTTATATCCATAGCCCCCGGTCTTTTGTTTTCTTTGTAAGACCAAGCACAAAGGCCGAGTCTCTTATCGCATTGGAAAGAGTTTAATGGGTTGATTAAAAAGCCCTAGGCCCGAAGGCCCGACTCCGATAAACCCATATATACATAAGCCTGGGCCTATCGGAGTTCCATATAAACAGGCCCCGCAACCGGGTGCCAATCGCATCGGAAATTTTCCATGTTGCGGTTTAAAGTTTTTACCACCGCCGATTGCGATGGCCCGATCACAATTGCATCGCAACTTTATCCGGTCGCGCACATCGCATTCACCCTTTTGCTCCGCCGATCGGCCTCTCCCCCGATTTGTTCTCCACCGTCGATCTAATCT
Organism: Pinus albicaulis; assembly: GCA_034641835.2. NCBI lineage: Eukaryota > Viridiplantae > Streptophyta > Pinopsida > Pinales > Pinaceae > Pinus > Pinus albicaulis. The sequence goes on from CM076582.1 coordinate 1,622,674,456, forward strand.
GTAGATCGACGGCCTCCACTTCATCGCATCACATGTTTTGATCGGCCCATCCGCTCGCCACCTCCGATTGCGATCCCTCGATTGTGATTTTCCGATTGAATCCAGACCATCCACGTGTCCAGATCGGATGGTCCAAAAATCACCCCGCCTTATTTCTTCTCCCCGCTCTCCTTTTTCCTTTTTGCGCAGATCTCCACCATTGGATGCTTTCATCCAACGGCTACGCTCCTTTCCCCGCCATCTGAAGCAGTTTAAACCTAAAAACATAAGATTTCTTTATAATTTTATGTTTTATGCAAGTTTTAAAAAGTTCTCCGTCGGTATATTGAAGAAAAGCCAGGAGTTGGGAATGACGATTCTTGTGCTTTCAGCCCATAAAGAGAACCATTCGCAGGGCTCCATTCAAATGTTTTATCAATGTTCCATGGGCGTCGATACCATAAAAGCCCTGCGTGGCTCTGCACATTGACAAGACACTGCGTTTTAACGCGATTTTAAAAGAGTATAAGTTTTGAAGAACAGAGTGCAGCAAGAAGAAGATTAAAGACAGATTTGGGGAATTACGGCTAAAAATAATTATCAAAAGCCCAATTCCCTGGATTAGAACACAGTCAACAGAAAATCATAAATGTTTCACTGACAGAAAGGCTTCCACCACTTCAACTGAGGCGAATTGATTCCTCAGCTACTACAAGAGCCACCTGCTGCCTCAAACCATTCAAAACATAGGCTGAAGTTATTGCTTAAAGAAATATCTATCTCCAGCGTTGCCATGAAGTTAATTCTGCCACAGGAAAACTAATGCAACAAATATCTGCAGAGTTACTCCACATTATGCAGAGCCTCAAAGTCAACAAAGCTCCCATCAAGCTTTGATATTAATTGTAAAACATTAATACAGCGTTCCACCTGTAAAATTCTCCATCGAGCCCCTCAAAAGGCCGAGAAGTCTTAAGTTTGTATTAATTATCCTTGAGATCTTTTGTTAAGTCCCACTTCCTCATTCTTCTATAAATACTGCAGTAGAAGATGAGAAATTGTTGGTTGATTGGTTGTTGTTTGATCACAAGCTATAATACTAAAAACTCTTTGAAATAACTACATAGCCCATTGAAGTTGAAGAAGAAACTGGAGTCTTGGAAGTATTGATGACGTTGTTGCATGCTTGTTCCTGAGAAGGCTCTATCATTGGATCCATGAGCTTGGCTGTTGGTGAAGTATTCTGAACTGTTTTATGTTTTTCCCCTGTTTTCATTATGTTCCATAATTTCTTACTACAGTAGGCTGAAATTTTTAGGCTAAGAAATGACTCTTGGAAGCACCTTAGACCTGTTCACCCCTCACTGTTTAATTTTTTCTGTTGTTGAAGTATTTTAGAGGCTTTAATATTTCTCTTTAGTCTTCATGCTTGTTTATTTCCTTAATATTTTGAATAGTTGGTTTTAGCATGATTTATGGTTCTCCCTGCTTGTCTACTGCCGCTTAAAAACTGTTATTGAAGTCTCCCTTTGAAGTTATTTTCTTACAGTGAATCAGAAAGGTCTATTTTGATCTTGTCCTTTTTCCTCACTTAAACAGTTGGCTTAAAGGTCGTTATAATTATGATTATAGATGTTCTTAGGTTTTCCCTCTTCTATGACTGCAATTATCAGTGAATCTTTTATGTTTTCTAAGTCATTTGAAATAATATCTTTGAGGAAATAGGGTGTTCCCCGAATCTTAGATTTCATTTTAAAATTTGTTTTGGAGTCATTATTTGCTTAAGGTGTGATTTGTAGATTTCATGGTTAGCCCTGTCTATTAAAAAGCTCCTTATTGTTCAAGTTATGCTTTCAAATTCCCTCTGTTGATAATTAAACCTCTCTTTCTAAATCATTAATGTTCATCTCATTCCAAAAACAAAATGATCCTGTGGCTGGTTAGAGCTCAGCTCTTGATATCCCATATCTTTTGATGAGTGTGTTAAGGACCTTTTCTTGACTCCACTGGCTAAAATGAAATGTATATTTTGTTGTCCTATATATCTTTCCTAGGTTTTCATGTTCGGGTTGGTCAGATCATTCCAACCAAACAAACAAACAAACAAACACTGCACTTAATAACTAGTCTAAATCAATACTTCAAGCACACAAGATAAACCTTTGCAAACAGTCTGAGACTTTTGAGAGATCCCTCTCTAAGAACAGGAGGACTAGATCCTGTAACTCTAAAGATTGGTTATGATGTTGCCTTGTCTTTTGATTTGCCAAACTATCAAAACACGGGACACCAACATAATGGCGATCACGGTGGGACATTTCTGAGTTAGTGATAATCTAAGTACCACTTAGGACTCCAGAAATCCCTTATTTTCAAAAAATATCCAGTGATTGTCAGCCACCTCATCGCCACCAACATAATGGCGATCACGGTGGGACCCTGAGTAAAATCTTCAAAAAATAAAACACTCACTATCTAGCATAACATAAGTAACCTTCTTCAAGCACTACCAAGCATAATGGTAATCATGATAGGACCTTTGAATCAGTGACAAACTAAGTAACCCTTAGGATTCTCATAAAGCCTTGTCAAACCTTGAAGATTTCAGTTACCAAGCCATAAGAGTAAACTCTGTACGTTTTGACACCCTAGCTAAGTGTTAAATCAGACTTAGAACACTCTCTTAACCTATAAGACCAAAATAACTCAGAAAAACCAAAAACATTTCAGTTTGGCTTCATAATAAACTTGGTGGTGGACCATAAAACCTTTTACCTCCAAAAGAGCTAAAAATTCCCACCTGGCGACTCCACAATCCTAAATTCAGACCTTGAGAATCCACTAGGAAGACCCCAAGTGTTAATAGCATCTTATAAACTTAGCTAGAAGGTTCTAAGATTAAAAATTTTCCTTCTTCTGAAAAGATCAGTTAGCCTCTTAAAGATTGTCATATTTGGTTAAAACTTTTCTTTTTCAACTAGGGTCTTAAAAACATAGCATAGTGGCTCCTATAAAGATTCATACTAGAGCCTACCCTGACCCAAACCCACTGGAAGAAGTTGACAACCCTGAAAGTATACTTAGGAAATCTTCCAAGATAAAATTTTCAACTGTTTTCAGATCACCCTTGAGATCTAATTCAGTCCCTGAAAATCTCGCAGCCCTACACCAATCACAAGTCGACTTAAGAAATCCTTTTAGAGCTAGGTGACTTGATGATATAATTTAGATAGATTCCGAGTCCTCACTTTCATCCCCAGAACAAAGTGAACAACCTGGTAGTAGAGAAACCACACCACCTGATTTACATTTCCTTCTCAATTTAGGTGTCTCTCATCCAAGGTCAGCTCAACAATCTATCCCCGGTACATCCACATCTGTCCACCCAACATCCACTGTCCAAACCACCCCACTTCAACCCACTTTCCCTTTTGTAAATCCACCCCCACCACCTATCATGGCAGCATGGTATGCTCCCCTGGTCCTTCCTGTACCATTAGTCAATCTCCCACAGGACTACCAATCCAAAATTCCATTATATGATGCTAACAATGCTACAACTGCATCACAACATGTAGACAAAATGAATGACTACTTTGACAGAAATGAAATTGATGATGATTCTGTCAAACTTAGGTTATTTGCTCAGAGCTTGGGGGGAGATGTAAGAAAATGGTTAAAAATTTTAGCCCCTCATAGTATTAATGATCTCCAAGGCTTCCATCAAACATTCATAAACAAATGGGAAGTGAAGAAGAACCCTCTCCAAGTCCTTTCTGATTACAAAAATATCCATAGAAACCCTGGGGAAAGTGTGCAAGCTTATTGCACTAGATTTAATAGTGTGTATAATGCCCTTTCCCCAGAACTAAAACCTCCACAGGGCTCAGCTTTAAACAAGTTCCCTGAAGGGTTTGACTCTGACATGACCTATTCGCTAAGAGAGAGAGATTTTACAACTCTTGAAGATATGCAAAGGGGTGCTCTTTCTGTGGAAGTCAACTTAATGGAGAAGAGAGCAAGAATGAAAACTGAGAAGAGAGTGTCTTTTAGAGAAGAGTCCACTCCTTCTACTTCAAGCTCAAAAATGGAGAGGATGTTGGAAGAAATGATGAAAGAGATGAGCATAATTAAGAAAGCACAAGCAAATCAAAATCAAACTGCTCCTCGAAATAGAAATCAGAATTATAGAAGAGAAAACAATCAAGACAAACAGAACGAGAATGACCAACAGATTAGAGCCCCCTTCCAACAAAAATATGTGGATCAATATGAAGAAGACAGGGAGTTGGAAAGGTTGGAAGAATCACATGTAAACTTGATTGAATCAGACAGTGGGGATGATGTTTTCCTCACTAAGGAGGAACAAGGTTTCTTCTCTTATGATCAAAATACAAACACCTATGAAGATTCTGATGACTATAGATGGGGTTTTGAAAATGAAATCATGGAGGTACATAAACAGTATGACCTTAGGAGCAAGGGAAGTATAGATAATTCGAAAGATAAGAACACTAGCACTGCCGTCAAGAAAAACACAGAAAACCAGCCCAAAAGGACAGCAGAAAAAACCAACATTTCGGTCCAAAAACCAGACTTAAACAAAGACAAAGGTGTCCAGCCAAGCGTCGAACATAGTACCCCTAGCACTTCAGCTAGTGGTCCTAATAAAACTGTCCCAATTACCAGTCCCAACAAACTTCAGCAAATCAAGGTTGCTAAGAAGAATTCAATTGAGAGGGCTGATGTAAATATAAACAAGTCAATTATTCCTTTCAGCCTTGAGGGAGAGGTTGCTAAGATAAAAATTTCCATTCCTCTAGCCGAACTAGTAACCCAGGACATGTACAAAAACCAAGTTTTAAAAGAGTTGAACTTAGGAAGTGATACTAATACCTTGAACTTGATAGATGACAAACCTGAGTTGTTATTTGGTCCTGAAGTAGAAGGGAAATACCAAGAAGTGCCTGTCCCTCCCTTCTATGTTAGCTTGAACATACACGAGAAAATTTACACAATGCCATGTTAGATTTGGGAGCTTCACACAATCTGATGCCCAAGGTGATAATGGAGAGCTTAAGCTTAGAGATTACTAAACCATACAAATATTTTTGTTCTTTTGACTCAAGCCGAGTCAAATGTTTGGGTTTAATCAAAGATTTATGTGTTACTTTAGCTTAGACCCCTGCTAAGAGTCTGGTCATGGATATAGTTGTAGCTGACATCCATCCTAAGTATGGCATGCTCTTATCAAGATCTTGGGGAGCCAAACTTCAAGGAAGCCTTAAAATGGACATGTCTTACGCCACCATCCCTGTTTTCAACCAAAACAGAAGACTGTACAGAGAATCTCACATGAAGTACATGGTGAGTAACATAGAAAAACCAAACAACTCTCCAATCTATTCCATTCAGTCAAGTTTAGATTCATTTATCTTATGTAACGAAGATAAAATTACTCAACAAGGTAAAGAGAACATAGAACCAACTGATTCACCAGAAGAATCAAATCTTCTCTCAAATCAACTTCAAAACACCGACAATCAACAACAACAAGAAAATGAAAATGAGTCAAACGTAATGTGGACACTAAAATTTGATGGATCCTGTAATAAAGCAAGTGCAGGTGCAGGCGTATGGATCCAGTATACAAATCAGAGTTTTTCATATAAATTAGATTTCCTGTGCACTAACAATATTACTGAGTACGAAGCACTTCTCCTAGGTTTACAATTGCTCAAACAATTACAAGCCCAAAAGATAACAATCTTAGGAGATTCTGAACTTATTGTAAAACAAATCAAAGGAGAGTACTCAGCCAGGAATTCGAGGCTTAGGGAATATCGAAACGTTGCCCTTGATTTATTGAAAACCTTTGAAAAATACGAACTTGTTTTCATTCCTAGAGGGTTTAATCATTTAGCAAATAAACTCGCTTTCAATGCCAATAATTGTCAAATACCTGAAATAAACAAACAACTTAGCGTAAAGGTGAAACACAGGACTACAGTACCCAATAATGAATACCACTGGCAAGTGTTCGATTCTTACCAACACATAGATGATTTTTTGAAATCAGAGAATGATTTTAGTATACCAATATCAGAAACTAGCCATAAGGAAAACTGTTTATATATCGAAGAAATCCCAGAAGCTGAAATAACACACTCTGCTGATATAAATCATTACGAGAATCCATTTGAAGCAGAGTTAATTGACAATGTGGACCAAAAATACCTGGAAGTTTTAGAATGTAAGAACGATTCAATTCCAAGAGGTCTCTCACCTTTGGAACACCTTTTCGACTTTAATGATGCAACCAAAGAACCAAAAATGGATCCTGTAGAAGCAAACGTAGAAGAACACAACATAGGCTCCCTAACAGAACCCAAAATGATTAAATTGTCCAGCACTCTTTCAACTCATATGAAATCTCGATACATTGATCTGTTTAAGGAGTTTAAATATGTTTTTTCCTGGGCGTACACGGATCTGAAATCTTATGATACCAGCATCATTCAGCACAAAATTCCCATGAAGGAAAATCAAAGGCCCTTCAAACAAAAACTAAGGAGAATAAACCCACTTTTATTACCATTAGTTAAAACCGATATTGAAAAGATGCATGATGCTAGCATTATAGTGCCAGTTAGATTTTCAGAATGGGTATCAAACTTAGTTTCTATTAGGAAAAAGACAGGGGAGATCAGACTCTGTATCGACTTCAGAAACTTAAATAGAGCATCCCTAAAAGACAACTACCCTTTTCCTAAGATGGACCATATACTTCAAAAGGTATTTGGGTCTAAAAGGATATCACTCTTATATGGGTTCTCAGGTTATAACCAGGTGTTAGTGTTCCCAAGAGATCAAATCAAAACTGCTTTTACCACACCTTGGGGCACCTTTATGTATGTAAAAATGCCCTTCAGGTTAATGAACACAGGGGCCACCTTCCAAAGGGCCATGGATATAGCCTTTTCTGAAGATATTGGCTACTTCGTCATTATTTACCTTGATGACATAACCGTCTTTTCAAAAACTGACGAAGAACATCTGATTCACTTGAGAAAAGTTTTTGAGAAGTGTAGGAAATTCGGCTTGTCATTGAATCCCAAGAAAACACTCTTTGGTCTCCAAGAAGGTAAACTTCTTGGCCACATAATTTCAGAAGAGGGAATCAAGATAGACCCTACAAGGATTGATGGCATATTGCAGATCAGCCATCCAAGGAGCCTCAAAGAATTGCAATCTTTCATCGGGAAGATTAATTTTCTAAGGAGGTTTATTCCTAACCTTGCTGAGCTATTAAAAAACATTACAAACATGCTTAAGAAAGATGTCGGTGTAAAATGGAATTTACTAGCTAAACAATCATTCGAATTGGTCAAACAAGCTCTTACTCAAGCACCAATCCTGATTAGTCTAGATTTTACCAAATATTTTTACATCTTTTCCTTTGCATATGAACATACAATAGTTGCAGTTTTACTTCAAAAGAATGATTTGGGGCAAGAAAAACCAATATATTTCTTTAGTAGGGCCTTGAGAGATGCTCCTCTCAAATATAACATCATGGAGAAGCAAGCCTTAGCATTAGTGAAAGCATTAAAAGACTTTAGGGTCTATATTTTACACTCTCACATAATTGCTTTTGTTCCACATACTGTTGTCAAGGACATTCTAAGTCAAGACCCCGATGGTAAAAGGGGAAAATGGATTGCAACTATTCTTGAATATGACTTAGAAATTAGGCCCACCAAACTAGTTAAAGGGCAAGGATTAGCAAAACTTATGGTTGAATCTAACTTCCAAGCACTAGACATGAATATGGTAGACGTGTTGGAAGAAATAGAAGAATTTGATGCTCCTTTTATTGAAGAAACATTTCTAAATTCTCCTTGGTATGCTGACATTATTTATGTGCTTTTGTATTTAAATGCCCCTCCTTCTTTGTCTAAAACTAAAGCTAGATTTCTAAAACAAAAAGCTTTGAGTTTTTGCATATTAGATGGAGTATTATATTGGAAAAATGTTGTTGGAATTTTTCTTAAATGTTTACTTGAAGATGATGCAGGAAAAATCATGCATGAAATGCATGACGGAGAATGTGGAGGACACCTCTACTGGAAGGCCACAGCAAACAAAATTCTTAGATCTGGTTACTATTGGCCTACCCTTTTCCTGGACACTCAAAAGCTGGTCATGTCTTGCCATAAGTGTCAAATCTTTGATGGCAGAAGAAAACTCCTTCCCTTACCCTTACCCGTACATCCCATCAAAGTTGAGGCACTTTTTCAAAAATGGGGTTTAGACTTCATTGGGGAAATTCACCCATCCTCCTCAGCTCAGCATAAATGGATCCTCACAGCTACTGACTTCTTTACCAAATGGATAGAAGATATACCATCCAGGAATGCTAATGACTCTGTCATTATCAAGTTCCTTGAAACAAATATCCTATCCAGATTTGGTTGTCCCAGAAAAATCATAACAGACAATGCTATTGCTTTTAAATCTAAGAAGATGGTTGATTTCTGTCACAAATACCACATAACCTTGGGCCATTCCACTGCTTACTATCCCCAAGGGAATGGATTAGCTGAATCTTCCAACAAGAGTCTCATCAATATAATCAAAAAGCTGTTGGAACAAAATCAGAAATCATGGCACAGTAAACTGGTTCATGCCTTATGGGCTGATAGGTTGACTACAAAGAAATCAATAAACATGTCCCCCTATCAGTTAGTTTATGGCATGGATGCGGTCTTTCCCACCTCATTGGGAGTGCTAGTCATGAAGCTCCTTCAAGAAGTACAGATTGAAGAGAACGATATGCAGAGAAGAATCAACCAGACAATCCATTTACAGCAAACCAGAGAGGAATTCTATGAAAGAACACAGTTAGTCCAAGAGAATATGAAGAAGCTATTTGATAAAAGGACTAAGGCAAACAATTTCCAAGTTGGAAATGTTGTTCTTAAATGGGATTCAAGAAGAGAAGGGAAGGGAAAACATGGCAAGTTTGAGAATTTGTGGAAAGGGCCCTATATTATTCATGCTAAGAGGGGTGACAATACATTTTTCTTGAAAGAACTGAATGGAGAAGATATGTATGGAGGTCCTGTCAATGGAAGGATGCTCAAACATTACTTCTACCAAGAATCTTAAGTTTCAAAATTATTTTATTTTTCATTGTAATTATCATAGTCTAACCATTGCATTCAAAGTTAGAAAAACCAAAAAATACAAAAACATACAAAAGAAAGAAAAGAGGGAAGATTGTGAAAACAAGAAAGGCACAGCCCCATGCCAAAAAAGAAAATAAATTTTGAAAGTGTGCAAGCTTAAATTCCACTCCTCAAAACACGCTTCTAGTTAGTCAAACTATTCAATCTTGACTAATTAGCTTTAAATTTTCCTACTGATAGGATAGTGATATTGATTTTCCAAACTGTTTAAATCTTGGCTTATCAGTAGGTAGATTAGGATAGAAATTAAAGGTTCAAACATAATCAAAATCTGAACCTAAGTTTCCAAAAGAGAGATGACTCAAATCTGTTTCAAAATTCTGAGTCAAATAATGTTAAAATCTGGTTCTAAATAACTCAAAGTCTGAACCAGAAAACAAGGAAGAAACAACTCAAAGAAGAGTCAAAACAGAGCTGTAAAAAGAGTGAAGGGAGTGCTTGAATTTTCAGATCATAAGCCTTCCAATTTTGATTTAATTTTCTGCAAATGATAATCTATGTGCAGCTTGTTTTTATGCGATAGATCAGCATCAAATTAGATTGATCAATCCTAACTTGAATGCTTTTTAAATTTCTATTTTAGCAAAATTAGAAAATAAAAGTTTGTTGGACAGTTTAATCCCAACAGATAGTAGATTAGGTAGAGAATTATATGGATTCAACTGTTTAATCTGAATCCATGGAGAAATAAGGAGTAGAAATAGATTAGATTTTTTCTTTAAAAAAGAATAAAATATTGTGAGAGAGTTTGCCAATCCAAGTGCACACTAAATGAAAAAAAAATGTTAGATTTGTAGGATTGGGTAGGTAGAAAGCTTGTTGATAAAAAGATCCATTGTTTTCCATGGCTGTTAGCATTTCCAGAGCAAAAGAAGATCATTCAATCAAAGAAAGGCAACCTAATGGATGAGGCAACTGATCAGCATATCAAAGAATGCAAGTCTGAAATTCTTGATGCCTTCAAGAAGGCACCATCCCCAAGTGGAGCCACTGTTAGCCACCATAAAATTTTTCATATCAAGTGGTGGCTAAATTATTTTTGGAGCCTTCAAGGAACAGATTTTATTGCAAAAAAGTGTTGGCCCTTGAAGACTCTTGAAAGGCCTCATGCCTCTGTCCAAAGTCTTCATTTGCTGTTTCCCATTTTATACTCAGAAATTCTGCTAATTTCATGAGGAAAGACTGCTGCAAAGACCATCATTTTCCCCTTTTTTCCCCACTCAAAACTAAACTTCATTTGCACCCCTTTATTCCATAAAATCCTCCATTTTTTATGATTTTCCTTCTTCCATTCATAAAAATCCACTTTATAAGGTTTGAAACCCACTTTTAACCTTATCGAAACCTTCAAATTCCTTTGAAAACATTGAAAAAACCATAAAAAAATTCATGTTTTTATGACAGGCTTTAGCCCCTTTGGCCAAAAGCCCCCTAACCACTTCCCCCACATGCCCTTACCATAAGAACAAGGTGCTAAGCCCCTCCCGGCGCTTATCGCATCGCGCAAATTCAAACAACGCAAGTATTTTTCCATCGATCAAAGTTCCAATGCGATTAGCTTTGCATCATATAAATCCCGATGCGATCAGCTCCCTTTGATATAACTCCAAGTCTCATGTTTCTTTTGAAAAAACCAAGAGTTGTTACCCCGAACGCTAATCACATCGGAAAAATCCAAATGCGCGAGACTTGTGATCTATTCAAAACTTCCGATTGCGATTAATCCTTTATATTAAAGAATCCCCGATCGCATAAGTTTTTATATACATAACCCGTGGGCCCATCTTCCGTGCTTAAACTATTGAATAAACCATGCCTGATCTATTTTTTCCTTTGTAAAATGCCAAAAACCCACTTTTTTAAAGTTTGGTCTAAAAAACCAAAACCACATGTTAAATATTTTAAATGGGTAGATTAAAAAGACTCGATCGCGCAATCGTGATCAGAGATTTCAAATGGGTTGATCAAAAAGACCCGCATCAAAGTTCTGATGCGATTGGGTCTTATATCCATAGCCCCCGGTCTTTTGTTTTCTTTGTAAGACCAAGCACAAAGGCCGAGTATCTTATCGCATCGGAAAGAGTTTAATGGGTTGATTAAAAAGCCCTAGGCCCGAAGGCCCAACTCCGATAAACCCATATATACATAAGCCCGGGCCTATCGGAGTTCCATATAAACAGGCCCTGCAACCAGGTGCCAATCGCATCGAAAATTTTCCATGTTGCGGGTTAAAGTTTTTACCACCACCGATTGCGATGGCTCGATCACAATCACATCACAACTTTCTCCGATCATGCACATCGCATTCACCCTTTTTCTCCTCCAATCGGCCTCTCACCCGATTTGTTCTCCACCGTCGATCTAATCTATAGATCGACGGCCTCCGCTTCATCGCATCGCATGTTTTGATCGGCCCATCCACTCGCCACCTCCGATTGTGATCCCCTGATTGCAATTTTTCGCTTGAATCTGGACCGTCCATGTGTCCATATCGGACGATCCAAAAATCACCCCGCCTTATTTCTTCTCCTCGCTCTCCTTTTGGCTTTTTGTGCAGATCTCCACCATTGGATGCTTTCATCCAGTGGCTACGCTCCTTCCCCCCACCATCTGCAGCAGTTTAAACCTAAAAACACAGGATTTCTTTATAATTTTATGTTTCATGCAGGTTTTAAAGGTTCTCCGTTAGTATATTGAAGAAAAGCCAGGAGTTGGGAATGACGATTCCCGTGCTTTCGACCGATAATGAAAACCATTCGCAGGGCTCCATTCAAACATTTTATCAATGTTCCATGGGCGCCGATACTATAAAGTCCCTGCATGGCTCTGCACATTAACAAGACACTGTGTTTTAACGCGATTTTAAAAGAGTATAAGTTTTGAAGAACAGAGTGCAGCAAGAAGAAAATTAAAGACAGATCTGGGGAATTACTGCTAAAAATAATTATCAAAAGCCCAATTCCCTGGATTAGAACACAGTCAACAAAAAATCATAAATTTTTCACTGACAGAAAGGCTTCCACCGCTTCAACTGAGGCGAATTGATTCCTCAGCTACTACAAGAGCCACCTTCTGCCTCAAACCATTCAAAACAGAGGCCAAAGTTATTGCTTAAAGAAATATCTGTCTCCAGCGTTGCCATGAAGTTGATTCTGCCACATGAAAACTAATGCAACAAATATCTGCAGAGTTACTCCACATTATGCAGAGCCTCAAATTCAACAAAGCTCCCATCGAGCTTTGATATTAATTGTAAAACATTAATACAGTGGTCCACCTATAAACTTCTTCATCGAGCCCCTCAAAAGGCCGAGAATTCTTAAGTCTGTATTATTTATCCTTGAGATCTTTTGTTAAGTCTCACCTCCTCATTCTTCTATAAATACTGCAGTAGAAGATGAGAAATTGTTGGTTGATTAGTTGTTGTTTGATCACAAGCTGTAATACTGAAAACTCTCTGAAATAAATACATATTCCGTTGAATTTGAAGAAGAACTGGAGTCTTGGAAGTCTTGATGATGTTGTTGCATGCTTGTTCTTGAGAAGGCTCTATCATTGGATCCATGAGCTTGGCTGTTGGTGAAGTATTCTAAACTGTTTTATGTTTTTCCCCTATTTTCATTATGTTCCATAATTTCTTACTACAGTAGGATGAAATTTTTAGGCTAAGAAATGACTCTTGGAAGCACCTTAGACCTGTTCACCCTTCACTGTTTAATGTTTT
>CM076582.1:1622687509-1622771947 GCA_034641835.2 Pinus albicaulis
CCAGGATCCTGCAGATCTTGTGAGAGTATATGGAAATAGTCTGACTACACAGTCTTCTTCAGTTACTTCTTTTAAATTGATGGCTAACTGTTGTGTAACCAGCTTCAAAAATAGAAGAAAAGAGATATCAACGCCTTAGAAATAAGCCACTTCGAGGGGGCAACCTCCAATACATTACATAAATGCACAATTCTTGGATGATTCAATTTACAAAACCTCCTTTCTATATATAGGAGTCCATGGGGCCATAATGTAATCCTAGTGGGCCACAATGTAATCCTAGCCGACCTAACAATAATAATTTAAGGGCACAATAATAACAAAATGGGGGTTACAAGGGTACAATAATAACAATAAGGGGTTTACACTAACAATAATAAGGTACTATACTAGTAATATAGGGACCTAACATGCCCCTCTCCTTCAAAAAAGCGTTGTCCTCAACGCTTGAGTAGCTCTGGGTGCTTCTGTATAAATTTTTCATCCTCCCATGTAGAATCTTTAGTGTATAAATTCTTCCACTTGATGAGATACTCTGAAATTGATCGATTCCGTAGTTGTCGAGTTCTTGTTTCCATGACCGCTTCTGGTTCCAATATGATTTTTCCTTCCTCATCAAGTTCGGGCAATATTGTTTGAACTGGAAGATTTTCTCCTATAACCTTCTTTAAGCATGAAACATGGAAAACTGGATGTACTCGCGAAGAAGCAGGAAGCTCCAATTTGTATGCCATAGTACCAATCTTTTGCAACACCTTGTAAGGACCATAGTACTTTGGCGATAATTTATTATCCTTCTTAGCTTGCTTCAGGGACATTTGTTTGTATGGTTGTAGCCGTAAAAATACCCAATCTCCTACATCAAAACTTCTCTCGCTGCGATGTTGATCTGCCTGTTGTTTCATTCGATTTTGTGCCAAATTCAGGTTATCCCTTAAGAGTTGGAGAACTTCTTGCTGATGCTCGATGTGATCTTCCACTGCTTGAACCTTCGAATTTTCCCTTAAAGATGATGTGATGGATGGTGGATGATATCCATAAAGTGCCATAAATGGGGTCATTTTTGCTGCAGGATGGAAGGAAGTGTTATACCACCATTCAGCAAGAGGTAACCACTTGACCCATTGTGTTTGTTTATCAGATACAAAACAACGAAGATATTCTTCCAAACATTTATTTACTATCTCAGTTTGACCATCAGATTGAGGATGATAAGATGAGCTATGAGCTAATTGAGTACCCAAACAAGAAAATAACTCCGTCCAAAAATTTCCCGTAAAAATGGGATCTCTGTCGCTCACAATAACCCTTGGGATTCCATGTAGCTTTTGAATTCTATCCACAAATGTAGTAGCAACTGTACTTGCTTTAAATGGATGAGATAATGCACAAAAGTGTGCATACTTGGTAAGTCTATCAACTACCACCATGATGACATTCTTTCCTTCCGACTTAGGTAAACCTGTGATAAAATCCATTGAAATCTCCTCCCAACGCTGACTTGGAATGGATAAAGGTTGTAGAAGTCCCGGGGTCTTAATTGTCTCTACTTTATTCTGCTGGCAAACCAAACATTCCGCCACAAACTTTTGAATATCAGATTTAAGGCCATCCCAAAAAAAATCTTTCTTCACCATGTGGTAAGTTTTTAAAAATCCTGAGTGTCCTCCTAAAGGAGAAGTGTGCAATTCCAGAAGAATCTTTTGTTTTAGTTGGGAATTCTTACAAAGATATAAGCCATATTTTTACCATAAGGAATCATTTTTCCAACTAAATGTATCAGATGTACTAGGATCTTGCTGCAACTATTGAATGAGTGTCCATACATCTTTGTCCTTCTTCCATTAATCTCTTGCTTCGGTTATCCAATCTGGTTGGATAATAGAAATGGCACAAAGCAATGCTTCCACCTCTTCATTATTTCTTGAGAGTGCATCCGCAACAACATTAAGCTTTCCTTTTTTGTAGATTATTTCAAAGTCATAACCCAACATCTTTGTGACCCATTTTTGCTGCTCTTCTGAAGATAGTCTTTGTTCCAAAAAGTGTTTTAGACTATCATGATCAGTTTTTACCTTGAAGTGTCTTCCCATTAGGTAAGTTCTCCATTTCTTTAGTGCATGTAGTATTGCTAACATTTCCTTCTCATAAATAGGTTTCTGTAAATACTTTTCTTTGATTGGACGACTTTCAAAAGCAATGGGTCTTCCTTCCTGCATTAAAACAACACCAATTCCATTTCCTGAGGCATCACATTCCACGATAAAGGTTTTTGTGAAGTCTGGCGTAGCTAAGACCGGTGCTAGGCACATTGCCTCTTTAAGATGTTCAAAGGCCTTAGTTGCTTTAGGAGTCCATGAAAATGCATCTTTCTTCAATAATGTTGTTAGAGGTTCTGCTATTCTCCCATAATTCTTAACAAACTTGCGATAATACCCTGTTAACCCGAGAAATCCTCGCAACTTCTTTATGGTTGTGGGGACTTTCCATTCCTTAATGGTTTTAATTTTGTTAGGGTCTACTTTAACACCCTCGTGAGATACAATATGACCCAGATATTCCACCTCTTGTACTCCAAAGAAACATTTGGATGTTTTTGCATATAATTGTTTCTCCTGCAATAATTTGAGCACCATGTCAACATGATCCTTCCAAGACCTGCTGTAGATTAGTATATCATCAAAAAATACTAGCACAAATTTTCTAAGGAAGGGTTTGAAAATGGAATTCATCAACCCTTGAAATGTAGAAGGTGCATTGGTAAGGCCAAAAGGCATGACCAAAAATTCATAATGATTGTACTCCTAGTACAACATTAGCACCTCCCATAGGAATGGAAAGCATTGGACTAGTCAATACATATTCCCCCATGGTTAGCTTGATATTATGGCATTTTCCAGAGCAATTTATAGTTCCTTCATTTGCAACCATCACTTGACATTCTGGTGCTGGGTATAGGAAACAATTTAATTCCTTGGCTACCTTACAATAAATAAAATTATGGGTGCTACCTGAATCAATCAACACTATTACCTTTTTCTTCTTGATTTGTCCTTTAATCTTGAGAGTTTGAGGAGTGGTAATTCCTACCAGTGCATTACACGATATGGTCGGATTCATTTCTTCCTCTTTTGGGGCTGGTTCCTGGTGTATATCCTCTTCTTCATTTTCTTCTTCCTCTTCACAATCTATGTAAAATAATTTCTTCTCAGCACACTTATGACCTTTAGTGTATTTGCTATCACAACTATAGCAAAGCCCTTTTGCTCTTTTTCTTCCAATTGTTGTGGTGTCAACCTTGTAGGTTGTGGAAATCTAGGCGTAGCAACACTTCCTTCTTTATAGAATTGAGTGGTAGGCTTCCTTGTCGCCATAATTTTACATTCAACTTTTCTTGCCAGCCTGAATGCCTTCTCCAATGAATCAGGTTCCAAAACGCGAACTTCATGTTGGATGTTATCCTTTAAAGTGCCTAGGAAGAGATCAATCCTGTGTTCCTCTGTAAGATCGGTTACCCTTATATTCAATTTTTGGAAGTCCTCAATGTGCTGCCCCACTAAACCCTTTTGTTTGAGATTTATCAATTGGCTAAAGAAGGTGTTGCTCTTTGTATCCTCATAATGTGCTATCATTTCCTCCGTAAAAATTGACCAAGTGACAATTTTTTTACGGAGCAAAGCCATCGATACCATACAAATGTATTTTGTTCTAAATGTAAAGTTGCAATGCGTACCTTTTGTGTGTTTTGCACATTATGGAGATCAAAATATTGCTCCATCTGTAGTATCCATGTTACAGGATCCTTTCCATCAAACTTCCTCATATCCATTTTGGAATATGGTGGTTCTTCCCGCCAACATTAGAGTTTATGAAATCACGATTAACATTTATTTTGTTCTCATCATGAGGTTCTTCTACTATCTTTTCACCATTAGGAAACATTTCTTGTATCAACTTTGTCAAATCTTCAATGTTTGATTTTAGATCATCCATCTTAGCTTCCATGCTAGCTTCCATGCCATCCATCTTAGCTTCCACGCCTTTCTTCAAACCGTCCATCTTCACTTCTACGCCATCCATCTTAGCTTCCATGCCTTTCTTCAAACCGACCATCTTCACTTCCACGCCTTTCTTCAAAACTTCCATTTCATTTTTTGCTGCTTTTTGCGAGAGTGAAATTTGTTGCACTTGCTCTTGTAATTTTGATAGATCATGTTGCAATTCTTCATCTTCATGAGTCATGGTAGAGCCTTGTGAAGGCTTAATGGGTGTTGAATTCTTTTTAGGCGCCATTTTAGAATCCAATATTGATACCTTTTACTTGCTTTGAGGAGCTCGATATTGAAATTGAATTATCTCTGCAATTGAAAATCTTCAATATCTGAAATTCAGCCCTGTTGTAGCCCTCTGAAGCTTCTTTCAAATGCCACAGGTCTGATCTAATTTGGATTCTCCAAGACAAAGTTGTGTCCAATCTCCCACAATGACCTAATTCTGGACTGGTTCAGTAGAGCAAACTTGTAGGACTTGCCACGTGTCACTGTTTCGTCCTTTGTCTCTGAAATTGATAGCCAAGAAACTGCAGTCCGTGTACTTGTGAGCACTTTTTACGGCACTCAAATCCACTGCCCAGAGAGAGTTATTGAAATTTTCCGACGATCACCTCTTTGAGATGAAATTCAGGAGCCTGAAAAAGCACTACCTTCCACAGATCATATCTCCAAAAATATTGCGAACCAAGCTCTGAAATTTTTTGATGAATTTCTTCAGGATTTCAACTTCGCACCATACGAATTTCAGATTCTGAACCTTCGTAGAAAAAAAGTTATAGCAAAAATTCCACGATGACCTGTTTAGGAGCTTGAAAAAAGACCTAACTTCCACAGATGATATCTCCGAAAATATTGCAAACCAAGCTCTGAAATTTTTAGACAATCTTCCCCAGGATTTCAGCTTCGCACCCTAAAAATTTCAGCTTCTGAAACTTCGTAGAAAAAACGTTATAGCGAAAATGCCACGATGACCTGTTTGGAGCAGCGAAACCTTAGAATCCAAAGCTCTGATACCAAATGTTGTGTAACCAGCTCCAAAAAGAGAAGAAAAGAGATATAAACGCCTTAGAAATGAGCCACTTCGAGGGGGAAACTTCCAATACATTACATAAATGAACAATTCTTGGATGATACAATTCACAAAACCTCCTTTCTATATATAGGAGTCCATGGGGCCATAATGTAATCCTAGTGGGCCACAATGTAATCTTAGCCGACCTAACAATAATAATTTAAGGGCACAATAATAATAAAATGGGGGTTACAAGGGTACAATAATAACAATAAGGGGGTTACACTAACAACAATAAGGGACTATACTAGTAATATAGGGACCTAACAATTGTTATGTGTAATTAGGATGTTACCTAGAATTTTAGGTCTGCTTCCATGTCCCTGATTGCGTATCCCTGCTTCCGCATTCTTGTATTCTGGAAATTTGGTGGGATATTGAAGATTATCCAAAAGAGATATAAAGATAAAGGATAAAGTGTACTAAAGTACAAACATAATATGTTCACAGATGTTTAGTAGACTAGTCTCTTCAATGAGGAACATATGAATTTTGTCTTTACCTTGTTGCAAAATTTGAACAGCTTAGATACCATTTAACACTATTGTCTTGGTGCCTTCGAGTTTAAGTTCTTGTTGCTATTGTTGTTATTATTATTTTGTTTTCTTGGAAGATGCTTTCAGAAACACCCCTGGGGGCCTTACCGTTGCATGAGCCAAGTAAGAAGTCTGTCTTTAACTTGCAAATCTTGAATTACTTGGATGCCGTTTTACACCGTTTTCTGGTCTTTGTAGGTTTGTTTTCTTTATTGTTATGGTTTCTGGGAAGTTTATTTAACAAACAAGCCTTTGAGGTTGTGGTTTTCACTGCATGACAGACAGTTCCTTCTGTGTAGGTGTCATTTCTGAGGATTATCTACTCTGCCAAAAGTGCTTGGGAGAAGCATTTGTTCTCATCCTTTTTTGATATTGCATTTGGGTGGGGCAAGCCAGAAGGAAAATAGAACTTTGGTGGATGGCTTAATACTCCCATCCTCACCATTGGACCAAGGCTCCATTGGCAAGTTTGAATTGTGTTCGGTGATGTTATTGCTTCAAATTTGATTGCCTAAGTGCTCCTGTTAGTTTGATTTTAGATGCTTAGTATATATCTTCCCATTGACAAAATTTCCCATCATACAAACATTATCATGTTCAGTGTTGGCTTTTCTCATTAGGTTGCTCATGGTTCCAATTTCAAGCATCCACAGTAAAAATGGAGTCTATTCTTTCTCTTTACTTTTGGAGTGTATGGACAGGCACCATTATCGCTCTTTTAGCTTGAATTTAGTATGTAAAGGCACATCTAGAGGCAGGAGTAAACAAATTCTGTAGGTTGGTAAAGTCTCAAGGAGATGTGTCTTCAATAATACATTCCCTATTTATGAATTAGTCAAATGCACCAGAGGTTGTCATAGAAATGAAGTTACCTCTTATGAGACCTGCAAGTTTTAGATGTTGCAAAAGTAAGGTAAAACTTCAATTATGCTTGTTTTAAGTGACTTTCAAGATTATGTGTAATGATAACCATGTAATTGACAAATGATATAGCAGGAATTTCATGGCATCTCCCATGCCCGATAAACATTTATATTAGATGATCTCATTTGAACTGATCCAAATGATTGACATCTGAGATGGTAATTACATGACTCTCTCTCTAACTGTCAAAGAATGCTGTAATGATGAGTTCTGAATCTATTGGAATGAAACAAAGTTCAGATCTCTGTAGTGAATTTTAAAAGAATACTGATACATATAAGAATAGGAAAAAGTTAACGTGAATGAAATCAGAAATCTAGTAATTTATGCTGTATAGTGCAATTTGCAGGCAAACAGATACTAACCTCTAGTGACACTGAGGTACCTCAACTGAGACTTAATGGAGAAGATCGATTTACTGATGGCCTGTTGAATCTGCAGAAGCCACCCTGCCAGTTGTCTTCCAAATTTGAAGATGTTGGGATGTTTGTTTACCTTAGGTTTAGAATGAAACAATCTTAAATTTGTTATCAGATCATTGTGCCTGTTTAATATATATTGTTCTGTTGACTGCATAGTTTCCTACAATATAGTTTTATGATCTTACTGGGCAGCAAGAATATTTGTTTTAATTGCCTTTATTATTGGCTTTAATCTAGAAGTTATCTGGTTGGCTTTGGATTGTTGCTCATGGTCCGGTTTCTGGATTCCTCTATTGCATAAATATGGTGTGATCTTTTCTGTATTTTTGCTCTATATTAACTTTTTAAAAACCACTAAGTAACTAGAGATGTCGTTGACTAAATCTTCTTTGATTTCTTGAACATTCTATTTGAGTACAAAACAGGGACTGACCATGTTGTTTTTACATGTGGGGAAAATGCAGGTTTATCAGAACTTCAAAGCCATTGTCAAATACTGTTTCAATGAATCAAATGGAAATGATAGTCAGTTGGCAACTAATCAATATTCCATTGGATATATTAGTCCACAGAGATTAACTGGAGGGCCAATTCCTGGAAAGCTGAATCCAAGCATTATGTCCTTCAAGATTGTTAAAGAATGCCCTTTGATTATAATGATTCTTTTTGCCTTCCATGGACATTATACCCAAAAGAATGTGCCTGTTCTCCTCCCCTTGATGGTGGATGCAATATCCATTCCTGATCCCCAGCATGTTTCACCTCACCTGAGAAATCATTATTTTGAATTGAAGTCTGCACAAGTCAAGGTGAGGTTATACATTTTCTTTGTAATGACTTGCTGACATCAAATTTTAATTAACACTTCTCTGTTTGTTTGTTTTTAATTACAGGGCACACACACACACACATTCCCAAACAATTGTTTATGCAAATCAAAATTGAGCTTGATGTAATCCAATCCAACCTTGAACCAATGAGGGACCAGATACCAAGTACCAAAAAACTTTGGAGACTACCATTTTGCTTACTTCTAGAAATTGACTATTCATAGTTTATATGCACAGTGACCTGAAATGACAGAGACCATAGAAAAGACATGCTGCTCATAAAGCAACCAACTGAGGTTCTGATAAATGAATAAAGGTTGACGCCCAACCCTGGCTTTAGCATTAGCTATTGCACTTATGCTCTTTTAATGGGAAATACGAACGATTTGAGTTTCTTAAATGATCTTAGCATCATTTATGCTTCTTACTATAACCTTGATGCCTGCATGAGCTACTCCATGTTTTGCCTAAAGAGTTGGCAACTTGGCAGACTGACTTTAGATCTCCCTGAATAATCTGATACTGAAGTCTTATTTCATTGGAAAAATTTTAACCCCCTAATTAAAATTTCTGAATTTCTCAAAATTGTTAGATGACCTTGAATATAAGGAAGAAGATTCATGGACTCAACCATATGCGTATTGTACATCTTGTACATTCTTTGTCAAGAAGCTTAATTTAAATTCATGCAGCCATTTTAAAGCCCTAGCTTCTTTCCACTCAAATTGCAGCCACTTCTATAAAACTGTGGCCATTATGAAAAATGTTGAAGACACGAGCATGTTTCACCTCACCTGAGAAATCATTTTTTGAATTGAAGTCTGCACAAGTCAACGTGAGATTATACATTTTCTTTGTAATTGACTTGCTGACATCAAATTTAATTAACACTTCTCTGTTTGTTTGTATGTTTTTAATTACAGTGCGCACACACACACACACATTCCCAAACAATTGTTTATGCAAATCAAAATTGAGCTTGATGTAATCCAATCCAACCTTGAACCAATGAGGGCCCAGATATCAAGCACCATAAAACTTTGGAGACTACCATTTTGCTTCCTCCTAGAAATTGACTGTTCATAGTTTATATGCACAGTGACTAGAAATGACAGAGACCATAGAAAAGACATGCTGCTCATAAAGCAACCAACTGAGGTTCTGATAAATGAATAAAGGTTGATGCCCAACCCTGGCTTTAGCATTAGCTATTGCACTTCTGCTCTTTTCATGGGAAATACGAATGATTTGAGCTTCTTAAATGGTCTTAGCGCCATTTATGCTTCTTACTATAACTTTGATGCCTGCATGAGCTACTCCATGTTTTTGCCTAAAGAGTTGGCAACTTGGCAGACTGACTTTAGATCTCTCTGAATAATCTGATACCGAAGTCTTATTTCATTGGAAAATTTTTAACCCCCTAATTAAAATTTCTGTATTCCTCGAAATTGTTAGATGACCTTGAATAAAAGGAAGAAGATTCATGGACTCAACCATATGCATATCCTACATCTTGTACATTCTTTGTGAAGAAGCTTACTTTAAATTCATGCAGGCATTTTAAAGCCCTAACTTCTTTCCACTCAAATTGCAGCCACTTCTATAAAAATGTGGCTGTTATGAAAAATGTTGAAGACACGAGCGAATAATCCAGCACAATTAGAAGCACCTCACATCCCGAGGATTATATGGAGTTGTCCATTCTCTTTTGATGGCTTCCTTCACGCAAAAATATGTGAAGTCTTTATGAATATATTCTCTACCATTATGTGAGCGAAGCACCTTGATATTCTTCTCTGTCGCATTCTCCACAAGAGCCCTAAACTCTCTGAAACGATCGAAGACCTCATCTTTGGTCTTCAAGAAGTAGATCCAGGTTTTCTTGGAATGGTCATCAATAAACGTGATGAAGTATTCGGCACCACTGAGAGCTATAGTGGACATCGAGCCACAAATATCTGAATGTATACGTCTTAACACGCCATATGCTCTACTGTCACTTCTTGGGAATGTTGCCTTAGCATACTTCCCAAGTACGCATCCTCTAGACACCATCTTGTTCAGTGCTAAGTTCTGGAACCTCTGTTACTGTTTCCTTGAGCATATTGAGTGCTCCGTGGTGTAGATGTACCATTCTCATATGCCATAACTGATTCAGTTCCTTCCCACCGCTATTGTCACTGCCTATTAGTGCCATTGGAGAGTCGAGCTGCAACCTGTACAATTTGTTGCTTCAGACTCCAATCTGTCTTACCTTCTTCTAGCTTCAGTGTTTGACAAACACTTTCTTCTCTACGAAGTGGATATCATATCCCATATCTTGTAACTGTGATACTCTAATCAGGTTCGTATCTAATCCTGGAACATGCAATACATCTGTAGCGCTGGTGCTTTCTCCTGACTCCCTTTGAAAATCGATGGTACCTCTCCCTTCTGGAGTACACTTTGTTCTATTTCCCATCGTAACCTGGAATTCCATCTGCTCCTCTTTGTAGCTAGAGAAATATTCTCTAATCCCTGTCATATGACTTGACGCTCCACTGTCTATATACCAGAAACCCTTTGAAGTTAAGCCTAATAAGCAAGCAAATTCATCCTCTAATCTGGAAGAATACCCTGAAGCTCCCTAAATGTCAAATCGATCCATGGCGATATTGTGTGCTATTCCTCCCCCCCGACATTGATTCTACTACTGCAAACTGCTGCAGATCCCTTTGTGCCATAGATCAGTAATTTTCTCTCAAGGACAACTTTGTTGTTGCTTCCTTTGCTTGCTAGAATCACTAATCTTGGCAAATCGATCTTTTTTTGCCACCTGCAACTGAAAATTGAATTTCTCAAGCAATTCGTATTGCTCGACTAGGTAATTTGCGCAACCTTAGCGAACTTTCTACTTCTTTGATCAGGGCTACTAATATGTTAAACCAACTCTAATACCATGTGAAAATTTCATCTATTGCAGCGACTGGAAATTATTCTTCTAACTGTAAATTTAATTATGCAGTTTATTTGCTACGACAAACAATGAATAAAATCACAACTGCAATTTTCACCATAAAAATACTGCGGAAAATAAAATACTGAAAACTGAGAAATTCTAGCACACACAAATATTTTTACAGTTACTTTTTGACAATTGTCCCTGGAAAAACCCAATTTAGCAAAATCAATGCAGCAGATGAGGGTTTTATTATTATTCTTCAGCAACAATTCTGAGTACAATAATTTAGATGCTCTACTGGCAATCTAATTTGAGGAAAATACTGGCAAAATTATTGTGAGAATTTTCTCACCCCACAACTATTTTCTGCCACCGAAATTGCCTTCTTAGCCGCACGCTAAACCTTCTGCGTCACCCTCTACAGAGTGTTTGCGCAAAACCTCTGGAAATTTTTCCCTTCCTCTCACTGCCTCTCCCCGGAACTGGAATACTTCCTCCTGGAATGTTGTTGACCTCATCTACCACTTGTGACTCACCCTCCGGCTCTATCTTCTTTGTTGAATCTCTGCCACTAAGAAAATCGAACTTCTTAGGCAACTGAGTATCTGCACTGGTATTTCTCCATCACAACATCGATCCCTTCTTATATCTTCATGTTCGGACTCCAACGACCAAGATTAAATCTTAATCGATGGCTCAAATCATTTCTGGATTGATCCGTGTGAGTTTCTAGAGAATTCTCACCTTGAATGTAATATCCCAAATGGAAATAAACATCAATACAAGCACATAAACAAAGACATACAACAACTAGAGACAAATCATAAGGGAAACAAACAATATGGAGAACACTGAGCCATTTTATTAATACTGAGAAATGGAAATGAGTGCAGAGGTGATCAGAATGATGGCACCTCGGCTTGCACTAGGCAAGCGTAGAAAGACTCTCAGGAAATGACCCAGAATGGCTGCTCCCTCTGGACTGCGTTATCTCCAAAGCTACTGGTACTGCTACTGTGCTGCTGCTACTACTGGAATGAACTAAATCTTTGGGGCTGCTCCCCTGTAATATCCCCAACGGGAAATAACCAGTAATACACAGAAAAACAACAAGCAGCTATATAGAGCAAAATGCCAGAACTGGAATATGGAACAAATACACATAAAATACCAGAAATGCTAAGCCATTTTATTAATCTGAGAATATAAATGGGTACAATGGATAATCAGAATAAGAGCACCTATCCTTGCACCAGGCAAGTGAAGAACCCTCTCAGAAACAGGAAATGGCTACTACAGAAACTGCTTCCCAGCTGCTGGAAGAAACTGCCGTAAACTGCTGCTCCTGGAAAGAACCGGAACTAGAGGCTGATCCCCTCGCCGGAATGAGCTAAAAATCTACAGATCACCTGTACTCGCTGCTCCGGACAAAACCCAGAAATCATAGACAAAATGGACCACCTCCGAAAATCACCCCCAGAAACCCTCCTCCTACAAAAACGCTGTGCCTCCAGGAACAGCGCAGAAGCTCAAGGAACACGCTGAGAAAAGGGCCTGAATCCTCCTGCAAAACCTCCGGCTGAAATGGCAACCTCCTCAAGGCTGAAAAACGCTGAAACCACGGCCAAATCACCACACAACAACGCTGCTCAACAAAGACTGCGTCCTCCCTGCTGAAACTGCGTCCTCTCTCCTGGACTGCGCAGTCACTCCAAGAGACCAACTCCTCTGCAACGTCCACCCCAAAAATCCACTGCAAACCACCTATAGAAACTGAAGGAAATACCTTGCTCGAGCAGGCACTCGAAGTCCCCCGGAGCCAAGGGTGAGATCTCCGACCAGAGACACTCAGTTCGCACTAAACAGTGCTGTAGACCGACTAAACAACCGGCGTGCTGAAGTAGACAGAAGTCTATCTCTCAATATCAATAACATATCCATAATGCCAAATGGAGTGAAACCCCCACCTTTTATAGTGCTAGCTCCCTCAAAACCCTAACTGCGTCCTTGAGTTCCTCCTTGACCTGCACAGTTACCTTAGGAGTCTACGTGAGGCGCCTCTCATGTGTGTGTGGACCCCCAAGGCTTTCCCCTTTAAGTTACAACGTTGCCTCTACTAGGAAAACACTTTATTTTATTTAAGTGAGTTAGACCCCTTTTCTCACTTTTATTTATTAATTAACTATAGTCGGCAAAACTATACAAAAATCAAATATTCCAATTAGCGGTGCTAATTAGGAATATTACAGTCTCCCCCGGCAAAATGTTGCTTGTCCTCAAGCAACTGAAGTGATGGATGCTGCAAAATCTTCTCATTCTCCCAAGTGGCATCCTCATTCGGCAAAAATTGCTTGTCCTCAAGCAACGCTGGAACAAGCCTACTCTCTAGCTGATGCTCCCCACCGATACTGCAAAATGTGCCTGGGTCCCACTGAAACCTCTCTGTCTCCTGCATCACTCTGATACGAAGGGATATCTCAACGCCGAAATCCCAAAGTGACCTCTCACAGTACCAGCCAACCAATAATCCTCCCGGATCCCATCGCCACCGTGGCCAATAATCGCCCAAGTCCCACAGCTCGGATTGTGCACTGCCTCTGGCTATGACTAATGCTCTAAGAGGTGAAGACCACCAATAAGCATCCATGCTCTCGGGCTCCTGCTGTGATGTACCTGTGACTGCATATGCTGCCTCTCCAACTGCATACCAACTCATCACCTC
This sequence comes from Pinus albicaulis, assembly GCA_034641835.2. NCBI lineage: Eukaryota > Viridiplantae > Streptophyta > Pinopsida > Pinales > Pinaceae > Pinus > Pinus albicaulis. Next base: position 1,622,701,009 of record CM076582.1, read on the forward strand.
TCTCCAATCCACGTCCTGACTCAATCCCATGCTGATCCTGCTCTCCTGACATGGGGAAGGAGTCCTGAAGTAATGAGAATCGGTGCCTTCCTGCCAACTGGGATCTGTAACATCTACTATGTCCAAGGGCCCCTGCTCCGCTGTGCTCCCTACGAAGAGTACTGTACCATCAAGAGGGTACCAACTCATGATCTCCCACCAGTCCGTCATGGAAGAGGAATCTGATGTAGCGATAACAACTGCATATGGAACATGCCTGGAAGGTTGCCGCCAACCCGTAATCATCTCCCACTGCCAAACTATCACATCTACCTCCAACATCCCCAGAGGATATGGATCTGTAGCTGCTATCACGGTACTCGGTGTCTGTGCGTCTGACTGCTCCACCTCAAAGGATGGCCCCAATGCTATCCACATATCCATCATAGGCTCAATGTGAGCACCCATCTGGACCTCACCCAAGGAAATGTCATGCCTGATGTCCATAGTATCCTCCTCTGCTAACTCAGGCTCCCTCATGTGTTGCTCTAGCTGAAGCGTCACAAGTGACTCATCACCCAAAGTATCTCCTATACAGTCCCCTGACTGCTCACCCTGCACACTGTAAGACGGCTGCAATCTACTGTCATCATACCCGCATGACTGCTCTTGCTCCACAGAAGCAACCTCAACTGATCCTACGGACTCATATGAAAGAGAGTCCTCACCCCGGCATACAGAAGGAATGCCCTCCTGTTCTACCTCCGCCACCTCATCTGTATAGAATATGCCATCCACCCTCTCGATGAAGCGTCGATACAATGTCTGGAGTTCAGACGCATGCTGGGATGCTACCTCTGCTGAGCCCCATATCCTCTGCTCATGCACGATCTCAATATGCCCTGAGGGAAAAATGATGCATGTCTCCCTCATGATCCGCTCCCCAAGCGTAGGCTCAGCAACGACCAATGTGCCACCACTGCAGAGGATCTTCTCATCCCCTGAACTGTGGCTGTCAACTAGCGTACTGACCCAGTGCCACTACTGAGAAGTCTCTCGCCTAGTGTGCTGAGGGCCATCCAAATGTCGTGGGTGCGCCTCACGGACCCTGCTGCTCATACCCAAAGTGCCAAAGGACAACAACAAAATCAGTTGTGCCCATGAGTGATGTAGAAGAGTGTCGGATGTGAGTCCCCACAGATACCATCAAGTATCGCTCCTCTGTCTCCTCATCGATCCTGGGTGAAATACCCCCAAAGGTAAGCCCAGTGTCCATGTCCGTGAGTCTCCCTGGATGCAATACTCTGAGACCCTGCTGTGCAGCACTGTATGCCCTCGCATACCACTGATCATCCATATACTCCTCAACATGCCACTGCACACTAAGGCATACCTCGATATACTGCTGGATACCATGTGCTGCTGCTGTAGCACCCTGTACCCTCTCGTGCCCTGACTGTGTCCAGGCATCGGTCACTCTCCGCATGCCCTCAATGTGATGTAGGATACTCCTACTCCACAATGCAGTCCCACACACTATGGTACACCACCATGCTACTCCGTGTCCACCGGCAATCCACTGCTCAATGCTAGAGGCTCCCACACATCCCTGGATGTGATGTCCTAGAGCTATGCCTCTACAGGTCCGACTACCACCAATCGGCAACATCGTCTCCACCGTCGCATCACTATACCTGCCGACGAAAGGATCATCACTCCAAATACTCCTCAAGGGGTCCGAGAAGTGAATCTCCCTGTGTGTCAGTAGTGTTACCACCACTGCTCGGCTCTGCTGCGTCCTCCGTGCCCCACACAAAGGTGAAGAATCCTTGGCCCCATACAAGATGCCATCTGGTGGCCTGCCAATGCCACCTCCTCCGACAAGCTCCTGCCAAGGTGTGCTGACCACCCTGTGATCCCGTGTACGAGTGTCATACCAAAACAACCTAGGGAGTCTGCCCATAAACTGGTTGGCCACTGGAGCTGACCGAAACTGCTCATGCTCTACTGCTAGGCCAACTGTACTCTCCAAGACATAGTCGACCGACCTGCCTGGGAAATGATAGGTGATCCCACCTGGATCCCAATGCCAATCTGGGGTCCCTGTATGCTCAACACCTAGGAACTCCTGCTGAACTGCACCTGGGTCCACCACTATCTCCATAGCTCGCTCCACCGAGTACCAACTCAAAATCTCTCTCCATCCAACCTCAACATATGGATGCTGTACCCTGTTCAACTCTGATCGTCTCATACCACTATCCAAGTCAACATATGAGATCTGACTAGGTGGCTCTGCCTCTCTCTCTCCAACGGGAAGAGATGACCCAACAACACTGCCAGTCCCATCCATGCATACCTGAAGGGGAATGATCTGACGCTCCAATGTGCCCTCTGGTTGTACCATCAGGGAATCCAGCTGCTCCCCAATGCGGACCAACTTGGCCGCCGACTTGGCACAAGTCGCTCTCATACCCTCCAGCTCCTGGTCCTGCAACAAAATGGTCTCCCGTACTGACGTGGCCTTCTCTCTCAAAACTCGAAGGTCCATCCGAAGTCGATGATACCGCTGTCTGCAACCCTCATCCAATACCTCTGTACCTGCTAGTGCCTCATCAAAGGTGGATATATCTCCTATCGCCTCACCCTTCTGTCGGGTGCTGCTACCACCTAAAGACTCGAACACGACTCCGGTCATCACCTCAATGGATGGCTCTACTGAGGCAGGCTCTACCTTCTCCACTACCACATTAACCGACATGGCCAAGGAGGTCTCCGATGAGGGTGAATCCTGTGTCACACTAGGTGTAACCTCAGACTCCCTGCAATCCTGTGTGTCCTCATCCTCCAAGTGCGAGGTAACCATTTTAATGGTTTCCCTCTCCGATACTCGGTCAAGCTGGAAAGAGGTATCCAACTTCTCCACCCAAGATTTTTTCGAACTGTTTGATGAGCCATCAAACGTGGGCAAATGAAATCTGCTAGCTGCGCGGTGGTCATCACGGTGGTGCCTGTGCCCCTGGTGATGATCATGGGATCTAATGCCACACTGGATCTGGAGATAGTCTCTGAAGGGGAGAGAATCCATGAACGCCTGTCCGTAAGCCTGGTACTCTGTAAAAAGGTTAGCCATCCGACCCAGACCTATCTTCCGCTGTACTGTTGTCCCTATGTCTTCATCCAGAAAAGTGGGCATGGTAGGGCGTGTGGGTGTATGTGATGCCATATGCTGAGTGGCATCATGCTCCCGCAAATGGTGGGATGTGCCTGTCCCTCACCAATCCGAAATCCCCTTGGAGTTTCCCGCTGCCTAACCTCCAGCGCAGTGAGTCTCTGTGACACTTCCTGTATGTATTGGAATGCCTTTCTAAATCTCCTCTCATCATCATCACTTGCCATCAGCTCTTTCTGCTATGTGTCTACAGGCTCCTCAGAAACTGCACGGCTGCTGCAGAACCATACTGCTGCTTAACTTCGACCTCCGATTTACCCACTGAAAACTACTCAGAAAATTCCAGGAATTTGGGAAGGTGATCCTTGCCCAAAACCCAGAAAAACCCAGAAAGCGTTTCTTCTAATTCCAAACTTCAAAATTTGACCCTTTATATTTGGCCCTTTTTCCAATTGCGTTTTTGGTACTGCAACTGCTATTGCTCTCCAAAATTCCAGCAAACTCTTTCCCAATGTCATAGACCACAGGCTGAGCCAGAATTATGCTCTGATACCACTGTAATATCCCCAACGGGAAATAGGCAGCAATACAAGCATACAACTATATAGAAAAATAACGGAAACAGAATATAGAGCAAGTACACATAAAATGCCAGGAATGCTAAGCCATTTTATTAATCTGAGAATATAAATGGGTACAATGGATAATCAGAATAAGAGCACCTATCCTTGCACCAAGCAAGTGAAGAACCCTCTCAGAAACAGGAAATGGCTGCTACAGAAACTGCTTCCCAGCTGCTGGAAGAAACTGCCGTAAACTACTGCTGCTGGAATGAACTGAAGCTAGGGGCTGATCCCCTTGCCGGAATGAGCTGAAAATCGGCAGACCACCTGAACTCACCACCCCGGACAAAACCCAGAAACCATATACCAAACGGACCACCTCCGAAAATCACCCCCAGAAACCCTCCTCCTACAAAAACGTTGTGCCTCCAGGAACAGCGCAGAAGCTCAAGAAACCCGCTGAGGAAAGGGCCTGAATCCTCCTGCAAAACCTCTGGCTGAAATGGCAACCTCCTCAAGGCTGAAAAACGCTGAAACCACTGCCAAATCACCACACAACAACGCTGCTCAACAAAGACTGCGTCCTCCCTGCTGAAACTGCGTCCTCTCTCCTGGACTGCGCAGTCACTCCAAGAGACCAACTCCTCCGCAACGTCCACCCAAAAATCCACTGCAAACCACCTATAGAAACTGAAGGAAATACCTTGCTCGAGCAGGCACTCGAAGTCCCCCGGAGCCAAGGGTGAGATCTCCGATCGGAGACACTCAGTTCGCACTAAACAGTGCTGCAGACCGACTAAACAACCGGCGTGCTGAAGTAGACAGAAGTCTAGCTCTCAATATCAATAACATATCCATAATGCCAAATGGAGTGAAACCCCCACCTTTTATAGTGCTAGCTCCCTCAAAACCCTAACTGCGTCCTTGAGTTCCTCCTTGACCTGCGCAGTTACCTTAGGAGTCTACGTGGGGCCTCTCTCATGTGTGTGTGGACCCCCAAGGCTTTCCCCTTTAAGTTACAACGTTGCCTCTACTAGGAAAACACTTTATTTTATTTAAGTGAGTTAGACCCTTTTTCTCACTTTTATTTATTAATTAACTATAGTCGGCAAAACTATACAAAAATCAAATATTCCAATTAGCGGTGCTAATTAGGAATATTACATCCCCACATCGGAAAATTCTGAAACTTCGGGAATGGCCTCTACTCCCAATACCCAGAAAAGCCCAGAAAGCTTTTCAGAAATGGCCAACCCTCGAAAATGGCTCCCTTGAGGCACTACGCTATTCCTCAATGAGGGACGCTGGCTCTGAATGATCTGCTCCAAATAATGGCCCCTAACTCCTCCAAAATGCTGGAATAGGGAAGGGCTGGCCCCTTACCTACTATCCCGAGCTGAATTCACCGACAAACCCCCAATCCGGAACCACCTCCTCTCAAGACTGCGTCCTCCCTCTCACTGACTGCGTTGTCTCTCTGAGTGGATGCTCCTCCTGTGGTAGCTGCAACTCCCTCCAGAAAAACAAGGATGAAACTCCTCACCCGAGCAGGCACTCGAAGTGCCCCGAAGCTGAGGTTGGGATCTTCGAACGGAGACACCCGATGTACTGAACAGTATGTGCAGACTTTGCTAAACGACAAGCGTGCTCAATGTCAGAAGACAAATCTCAAAGATGCATAATCAAAATGAATGAGAATGAGGAGACCCCTCCTCCTTTTATGCTTGGTGAGCCTTTCCCTCACCTAGGCCCCACCAATCTCTGCGTTGTGCCCCTTGGCCCACGCTGTCCAACTCACTCTGCGCTGGCTAGGCCCCACGCTGTCTACGCTGCTCCTTTTCCTATGCTTCCACTTGACCACAGGCCCCACGTTGCCAAATAGATATTTCTCTTAAGTGACTTTAGGAAATACTTTTTATCCTAAGTGTGAGCTAAGTGTCCCCTTCACCCACTTTATTTATATTTTAACTCTATAAGGGCAAAATGGTCAAAATTAATATTTCCAATTAGCTATTGCTAATTGGGAATATTACAGTTTCCATTGGCAAAAAGTTGCTTGTCCTCAAGCAACTACTGTAATGATGGATGCTGCAGAATCTTCTCACTCTCCCAGGTGGCATCCTCATCTGGTAAATTCCTCCATCTCACTAGGTACTCCCTGATTGTCCTGCTCCGTAGCTGCCTCTCCCTAGTGTCAATAATGGCCTCCGGCTGTAGCACCAAGTGCCCCTCATCATCTGTGGGCGGAAGCTCCTCTGTTGCAGTCACCTGCTGCCCTAGTGCCTTCTTCAGGCATGACACGTGAAAAATGTTGTGAATCTTGCTACCCTTGGGTAGCTCCAACTCATATGCAACCTGTCCCACTTTGCATATCACCCTGTAAGGTCCATAGAAGCGAGGCTTGAGCTTTTCAGCCTCCTGCTTCAGTGTGGACTGCCGATATGGATGCAAGCATAGGTAGACTAAGTCCCCTACCTCAAACTGCCTCTCAACTCGTCCCCTGTTGGCGTACAACTTCTGCTGGTTCTGTGCTGTAGCCATGTTATCCTTGAGAGCTTGGAGTATATCCTAACTCTCTTGGATCCAATCCCTCGCTCTAGGAGCCTTGCTAGTAGCAAACATCATGTTAGCAAAAGATAAAGCATGATATCCATACAATGCATAAAATGGAGACATACCAATGGACATCTGATGAGTGTTGTTGTAGTAGTACTCCCCCAAGTGCAACCATCTCAACCATGCCTTCTGCTGCCCGTTGACATAGCTACGCAAGTAGCCCTCCAACCACTTGTTCACTATCTCTGTCTGTCCATCCGTCTGGGGGTAGTAACTAGTACACGGTGTCAACTCAGTGCCCACCAAACAGAAAAGCTCCTGCCAAAATCCGCCCATGAAGCGGCTGCCCCTATCACTGACAATGGTCTTTGGGAGACCATGCAACCCGAAAACATCCCTGAAGAACAACTCTGCTACCTGTGCTGCAGTGTAGTGTGCTGATATGGTGAAAAAATGAGCATATTTAGTCAGCTGATCTACAACTACAAATATGCAATCCTTGCCCTGTACCGTGGGCAACTGTAAATTTATGTAGATGTTCTATGCTTGATGAAACTTTACTTTTTATTACAGAAATCACATAAACAATTAAGTAAAATGTTGATAGAACATACCAGTGGATCTATAGAAGACAAACCAGAAACAGAAGAATGTGTTGGTCAGTTACGGCAGTCAGCAGGATGCTTCAACCAGCAAAGTCTTCATGGTCGGCCAACCCAAAATGTGTCACAACAGTGCCCAAATCAGTGACCCAGTCAACTCAAAGTCAACCCCAGAAAAGTCAATGCAGGGCAGCAGCAAAAAGTCAATGCAGCTCCAACTTCGGTCAACCTTTTGACCTTGGTTTTTGTGCCAATGAGTACGGCCTTCAAAAATCGAACTCTCCACCAAATTTCAGCCAATTCGAACCATGCGTTGACCAAAGTCAATGCCTATCAAACTTTCCTAGAAACCTTAACTACAGAAATTTCGTACTTTTTCCAGCTTCAGCAACTTTGTTCTTTTTCCCACATGAGAACTGCTTCTCAGATGCTCATATCCAATCAGAGGAGGAGATGTTTGTGATGAGAGTGAGTGAAATGCTTTCCAATGTTGACTGTATATTTATCCATCATTGAGGTGTGTGACACATTTGCTGGGGGTGTAAAACCTTAAAGCCAACCTGCACATATTTGAAATTATTAAAAATAAATTCAAAATAAATGTTCCGCTCATCAGATTAAGATCAATTTTATATCGATCTTACACCTCTCCGAAAGAGGAACCCAATAAAAATATTGGTATCTTCATCTGAGCATCACAACATGGAGTTTGGACCTAGTTGTCCAAATTTAACAATCCCTCTCAACTAGGGAGAACTCCATCCACCTGTGCAAACAAAAATCGTGCGTCATCCCACCGTAACTTGCTTTGCTGGCCTCTTTATTTCAGAACAGAAGTGGGTTAGTCACAAAGCCATCATCCCCTGGCTGACAGATTCAGCTCAGAGGTCCGAAACATCTATCAGACTCAAAGAGTCTCATACCAACCCGAAGTTGGTTTACCTGACCCGAAGTCAGTTGGAGGTCCGAAACCTCACTATACTTGATCCCAGATCAAGTGGTTGGACCGTGCCATCCTAGATAGAGAGTACGACAATCTCTGATGCGTCCATCAGTCTTTGCTACTAGTCTCTAGCTTTTCCCACTTCATTGGCCAAATGAGAGGTACTTCCCATGAGCCCTAAACTTAATGGGTAGGATGCATACAGGGCACAGATAATGAGAGGTGAAACAACTCAAACATCATAACGGTGGGGCAGAAGCACCACAAGGTTCGGCAAGCCTAGCCTCGTGAGTGGTTATAGCTCCGAGAAGCTATCCCTAAAGCCCCCCAGAGCTCCCAGAGCTCATCGTCCAATGGGACCCACATCATAGGGTCATTCCACGATACCAAGACTCTCACGGAAGGTTAGGAACTTGACCTTCCCCAAGGGCTTTGTGAGAATATCCGCGACCTGCTCATTATGATCGAGCCTTACGGCGCCTCGCTGTACCATATCCCAGATATAGTGGTACCTGATATCAATATGCTTGGATCAATCATGGAACACTGGATTCTCGGACAAGCGAATCCCACTCTGGTTATCGCAGAGTATCACGGTGGTATCCAGCACATGTCCAAACAGCTCACTAAAGAGCTTTCGCAACCAAACTGCTTCACAACAAGCCATACTTGCTGCAATGTATTCGGCCTCGGCAGTGCTCAAAGCCACCGACTTCTGCTTCCTGCTCATCCATGAGATCGAAGCAGAACCAAGATTGAAGCAGCATCCCGATGTGCTCTTACGATCCACCACACTACCAGCCCAATCGACATCAGTATATCCAAGGAGTGTCATGCTCCCGGCAGTGTATCTCAGCCCATGGTTTATCGTGCCTCGAAGGTATCTCAGAAGATTCTTGGCACCAACCCAATGAAAGTGATGAGGTTCAACCATTTGTTGACTCAGTGTTCACTGCAAAACATATATCTACATGGATGTTCACTAAGAACATCAGAGCCCCTACAAGTTGACGATACTCAGTAGGATTTGACAATACGGGCCCAGCAGCGCTACCACTCAACTTCTTGAAGTTCAGTTCCATTAGTGTTGACATGGACTTGCAGTCCACCATACCAAATCTTTCCAAAAGCTTTACAATGTATTTTCCTTGAGAAAGGAAAATCTCGCGAGGTCTCTGCCAGACCTCCAGGCCTAGGAAGTAGTGCATTAGTCCTAGGTCCTTCATCTCAAACTTAGCAGCGAGCTCCCTCTTGCACTGATGAATGAGAGGGTCAGCACCTGTCAGGAAGAGGTCATCCACATACAACACCAAGATGAGAGGCTTTCCCTTGACAACCTTGAAGTAAAGGTTCGGATCAACATTAATTCAAGTGAAGCCCAGCTTCATCAAGTAGCTATCTATCCTCTCATACCAAGCTTTGGGTGCTTGCTTCAGCCCATATAGGGCCTTCTTCAACCTGTAGACATGGGTGTCCCGATCCTGGACTTCGAACCCCAGAGGTTGCTCCACATATACCTCTTCCTTTATCGCACCATGCAGAAATGCGGTCTTCACATCCATCTGATGAAGACTCCATCCTTGCGTAGCAGCAAGGGCTATAATAGATCGAATGTTGGTATATCGGGCCACAGGTGCAAATATGTCATCATAATCTATGCCTTCCTTTTCAGAGAAGCCACAGGCAATGAATCTTGCCTTGAACTTTTCAGCACTTCCATCAGATCCATGCTTGATCTTGTAGAGCCATTTCGAGGTGATAACTGCTTTGTCCTTTGGTCTTGGAACCACATCCCAGACATCATTCTTCATAATGGACTCATACTCTTCGTGCATAGCATCCTTCCAGACTTGATGTTTTACAGCTTCCTCAAAGGATCCAGGCTTGGATTGTACAATAGTACTCATGGCTGCTAGATACCCTTGGTATCTATTCGACTTCTTGCTTTCACGGAATGTCCCCCTTAGGGCAGCATGTCCCTCAGCATCCTCGAGAGTGTCCTTGAGCCATGATCGTCTCTTTCCTAGTGAAGGAAGTGGATCAATCGAGTCCATCGGTCCTTCAACATCAGGCATTGTTTCATCCTTCGGTTCCTCTTGATTTCAAGGCCTTGCTTCATTATCTTCCTCAGATATCGAAAGATTGACTACTTTCCTCAGGGAAGTATCTTCGTCAAAGGTGACATCGTGGCATATTTCCACTTCCTTTTGACCAGGCACATAGACTCTATAGACCTTCAAAGTTTCACTATAGCCCATAAACATTCCTTTCTTCCCAGAAGCATCCAACTTGCTCCTCTTTTCTTTCGGCACATGAAAGTAGACGGTACATCCAAAAACTCTAAAATGTGAGACATCAGGTTTCTTACCAGAGAAAACCTCTTCGGGAGTTTTGGATTCTAGAGCGGAATGCGGGCATCAGTTTTGTATGTACACAGTAGTGTTCGCAGCTTCTCCCCATATAAACTTCGGCAGACCTTGGTCACATAACATGGCACGGGCAACTTCCACAATGGTCTGTTTCTTTCGTTCAGCAACACCATTTTGCTCGGGAGTATAGACAGTTGTGGTCTCCCTCTTATGCCAGCTTCTCTGCAAAAGTCCTTGAACTCATTTGACTCATATTCAGTGCCATTATCAGTTCTCAAAATCTTGATCTTTTTCCCTGTCATATTTTCCACCAAGGCTTTGAATGTACGGAACCACATGAAAGCCTCATCCTTCTTCTTTAAAAAGTATATCCAGGTTTTGCGAGAGAAGTCATCTATGAACATCCTCCCAAGGATGTCACACGCAGCATACTAGATAGATCAGAATGGATCAATTCCAAGATATCAGATGTCTTTGTGACACTAGAGGGGAAAGGTCCCCTTGTATGCTTTCCTTCGGCACAACCCTTACATACACCTTCATGATTATTTGGAAACTCAGGCATCCCTGTCACCACCTTCCTTGCTTCTGGAAGGGCTTTGTAGTGAAGGTGTCCAAACCTTCAGTGCCATAGTTCAGTCTGTCGAATAGTATCACATGTCATTGCTCCCAGTGGACTTCCTCCAACCTGGTAGAGTGTATCAACTCTAAACCCAATCGAGATATCTTCCTTAAAGCTCTTCTTCCACATGAGCACCTTTCCATCAGTGAATGCCACATTGAAACCTTTGTCTTCCATGGTCTATATAGACACAAGGTTCTTCTTCAAATTTGGTACATAGAGTACATCCTGCAAGTGAAGGACTTGACCCTGAGACAAGTGGAGGGTGACAGTCCTTGTCCCTTTCACGGGATATGTGGCATTATCTCCAAGGATAATTTCCAGATAAGTATCCTTCTCAATCATATCAGAAAGTGCTTCCTTGAACCCAGTGATATGCCTTGAGGCACCACTATCTATCAACCAGACATCCATAGTGTCGGGTGGGGATGTAACAGAGAGGGCAGATACAAGAATGTATTCATTTCTTTTATCAACAACATGTGATTCCTCATACCTGGAGTTTCTTGGCCTTTTGAAAAGTTGATCATTTCCGCCGGAGGAAACCTTCCTTTTTCCCTTGAACTGTTGTTCCTTTGATTGCCATTCCTTCGGTTGTTGTTGTTGTCATCACTATCGGGAGAATCCTTCTTGAAAGGACATTCTCTAGCAGAGTGACCAGGCCTATGACAAGTGAAACATTTTCCCTTCTCTCCTTGGGCCCCTACTTCTCCCTTATTCTTCGGACCACCAGAGTTCTTCTTTCTAGAATGAGCAGCGTATGAAGCATTTCCTCCATTTCCATACTCCTTCATTCTTGATTCTTCTTGAACGCATCTTGACAGTACTTCGTCAAAGTCAGGTATCACATTATTATTTAGAATGGTAGTGTTGAACACATGCCATTCAGATGAGAGCCCTCCAAGTGCAGTGAGTACCATCTCTCGATCAGCTATCGTCTCCCCAATAGCTAGCAGATTGTTCCTGATTTCAGTCAGCGTCAGAAAGTATGATTGGACAGACTCATCCCTGCCTTTCTTCAAATTCTTCAATTGATTCTTGAAGAATAGTACTTGATTCGCATTGTTGGCCTTGAACATGAGGATCAATTTATCAGACATCTCTTTGGATGTGCCCAACTCAGAGATGGAGGCCACCAGGCTTTTATGAATGGATTCCCTGATCATCAGCTTTGCTTTGATCTCCCCCTGCTTCTACTTTGTTTTGGCAGCAGCAGTAGCAGTGGATGGAGGTTCTTGGATTTTACCCTGCACATAGTCCATGACATCTTGGTCTTCCAATTTGAGATCCAATATCATTTTCCAAGCATGGAAGTCATCCTTCCCAGTCAATTTGTCTCCCTCCTTGAAGCTATAGCTTGTGGAACCCATTATCGTTTTCGGTGATTGCTACAAATAGGGCTTGTCTTCACCTCAGCTCTGATACCATGTAACTTTATGTAGATGTTCTATGCTTGATGGAACTTTACTTTTATTATAGCAATCACATAAACAGTTAAGTAAAATGCTGATAGAACATACCAGTGGATCTATAGAAGACAAACCAGAAACAGAAGAATGTGTTGGTGCGTTACGGCAGTCAGTAGGATGCTTCAACCAGCAAAGTCTTCATGGTTGGCCAACCCAGAATGTGTCACAACAGTGCTCAAATCAGTGACCTAGTCAACTCAAAGTCAACCCCAAAAAAGTCAACGTAGTCTAGAAAAGTCAACGCAGGGCAACAGTAATAAAGTCAACGCAGCTCCAACTTCGGTCAACCTTTTGACCTCGGTTTTTTTGCCAACGACTACGGCCTTCAAAAATCGAACTCTCCACCAAATTTCAGCCAATTCGGACCATGCGTTGACTAAAGTCAACGCTAGTCAAACTTTCCTAGAAACCCTAACTATAGAAATTTCGTCCTTTTTCCAGCTTCAGCAACTTCGTCCTTTTTCCCACGTGAGAACTGCTTCTTAGATGTTCGTATCCAATTAGAGGAGGAGATGTGTGTGGATGAGATTGAGTGAAATGCTCTCCAACGTTGACTGTATATATATCCATCATTGAGGTGTGTGACACATCTGTTGGGGGTGTAAAACCATAAGGCTGACTTGCACATATTTGAAATTATTAAAAATAATTTCAAAATAAATGTTCCGCTCATCAACTTAAGATCAATTTTATATCGATCTTACACCTCTCCGAAAGAGGAACCCAATAAAAATATTGGTATCTTCATCTAAGCATCACAACATGGAGTTTGGACCTAGTTGTCGAATTTTAACATAGAGAAATGATCTCTCTCTCCAGTGATATGAGCTGAAGCTCCGCTATCAATATACCAATCATCTGATGATGCAGTGTGTTGTTATGACATCTCTCACTAAGCTAGAAAGTCTAATGACAAGGACTCTCATACCGCAAAGCAAATACAACAAGCACTGCATGGATTGTCAAAGCCCAAATTTCACTATTGGAACTCTTGAAAAGGCCAAAAATCCACCTTTTTGCTCTAAAAGCGCTCATTTTTACATATCAGGCCTTTAAGCCTCTTTTACTTAAGCTCGAGCCCCTTTTCCGTCATGAGACCGGGCCCTGTGACTGAGCGCTAAGCCCATCATCGATCGCACGTTGCTCTTTCTAAGTCCCCGCTTCCATGTTTTCTGTTTCGCCGATGGCCGATCCCCCGATATGATCTGGACCATTCATTCCCCAAGGATCCGACTGCCATCGCATTACTCCATCGCACATCGCACATCGCTCTTCCCATTTCCATCTGCCTGTTATACTTTTTCACCGATGTGTGAAACCCCGACACGATCTTGACCGTTGATCTCCTCCCGTAGATTTAACGGTCATCGCTCCATCGCGCTGCGCCCATCCATCGCTCATCGCACTTCGCTTCATCCAAAGTCCTCGCTCCTGAATTCTGTTCTGCGGATTGCGAAACCTCGACGCAATCCGGACCATTGATCTCCTTCCACAAATCCAACGGTCATTGCTTCATCGCTCCATCGCACATCGCGCATCGCTCTTCCCCATTTCCACTTTATGTTTCGCCGCCGACGTTCATTACCCGCCGATATAATCTGAGCCGTTGATCTGGCTTCCCCAGATCCAATGGTCGGTGCTCCCTCGGCATATCACAATCGCTCCCTCTGCGGTTCCAACTCCCGTTTGTCTGAATTCCCGATGTGTGCGGTCTCGATTCAATCACAACCGTTCATTTTCCCTCATCTAACGACCCAGATTACTTCCACCTTTCTTCCTCCTACACATCCTTTCTCCCTTCACATTTAATCTCCACCGTCCGATTGACCTAGATCTACGGCCCACATCGCTTTCACTTCCATAACCCCACAACTGATCGTCCCGCTACACGACAAGGTTGCTGACGTCATCGCCGATCCCACCCAACCGCACAAGTATGTCCGTCGCGTTCATCTGGATTGCCCAGATCAGACGACTCTCATTCATTTTCGCGTTCATTTCATTGAACAACATGATCATGCTGTTTCCACGTGAAATGGGCGGTTCTGTAAAGACATGCGTCGCACACCTAGCTGTATCGCGTTCATTTGGCCCATTACCGCTTACCACTTTAACCCTGCGCGAAAACCACTCCGGTTTTCCGCAAAGCCACCTTCTGCACAATTTCACACCAAATCACATTTAAACGCTGTTTTTACCACAGAAGCGCCTCCACTGCATTTCTTGCCTCCACACTGCTCCTCCGTCTTCACCCGAGCCTTCTGAAGCAGTCAACCACTCATCGCAGGATTTATTTAATTCGGTTTGCTGTCTATGTAGCTTTTTCACAGCTTTTTTAAGTATGTGGGCCATCCCATAGCCAATCACAATGGCTCAAGGCCGAGGGTGTCGATCCTCTGAGCCTGATCAAAGGCAAAAAGGGGGCATAAAGGGTTAATTAACACATTTTAACCAATCGTTTCATAAGCATTGGTTACACAGCGAAACCCTCCAGTGCACAAAGAAAGTACCTGTCAGCAAAAGAATAAAGGCTAAGGGTCCAACTCAGAAAATTAAAAGCGTAACCCGCAGGTTGAAGACGAAGATTCAGTTTTGAAGCAAAGGATGATTAAAGAAGGCCTTAAAGCAATATCAATGGGTCCCAATCAGAGTTTAAAGGCCTAAACACATAGATCAGCAGAAGGCCAACTCATCCACTACCAGCAGTACCGCACCCTCCAGTACAGAAGGCCACTCCTTCCCATGACTAACAGTATTGCCTTCGCCAGCAGCAGCAGCAACTCCGCCTCATTAATCAGCAATGATCATCCACGAATGGGCCTATGTGGCCTTTTTACCTTATGTTCTGTTCATTTTGTCATTTTGGGTGAAATACTTATTTCACTTGTGTAGTTTTTACTTTCAGTTTAATCAATTGTTACATTTCAGTTAGAAACGGCTCTAGGCCTGCGTTGTAAGATGATGAGACGCAGTTTTACCTCATCATCATTCCTGTTTTGATTTAGACCTGTAACAGCATACAAGCACGTGAGGAAGATATTTTCCCAAAATATCTTCTTAGGCATAGGAATCAAAGGTTATAAAAGCAGGAAGACAACACTAAAAAAAGGTTCCAGATTTTCCAAAGGACTCACTAGTTCGAGTGTTCTGTATGTATTTTGTGTGAACTTTGATAGTAGATGTTTGAAGATCCCGTAGGGACTCAGTAATAAGAAGCTTTGTTTGAATTGGGGATTCCGCTCTGGATGATTCACAGTTTGTAACTTTTCTTCATGTTTTTTAATACAAAGGTTCATTTCGTATCTCTCCACATTTCTTGTATCTAATGTTCTGGAATGTGAGTGCTCCCATGTTTGAATATGAATTTATCATAGAAGATACTCATATTTACTCATGCATAGCGCTTTAAATATGGCTCAGGCATGATACTTTGTTTCATTTTCTATCTCTACCGCCATTCTTCTGATACTAATTACAATGGATTCTTGTCTTTGAACGAGCCCAGATATATGGATTCTTATCTTTGCATAGGCCTAGTATATATGGACTCTTATCTTTGAATAAGCCCGGTTACAATTGGTATCTTATTCCATCTTCTATCATAGTCATCGCTTACATATTGCTTGATATCTATGTCTTCATTTTAGAAGTCGGCCCCCTTTACAACATTCTGTCTTAAAGCTGTCTGATGCATTTAGTATTTACAGTTTGTACTCAGTTTCTGCAGTATTCCTAGTTGTTGTGTTTAACTTTGGGGTCTTGGTTCCGCCCTTATTAAAACCATTCATCCGAGTGATAGTTGCATGAGAGCTTAACATTGTCAACTGCAATCAGTTGAGTCATATGCTCCTTGCATTTAAGATGTCCTAGGCACTGGTCTTTATACAACTCAAGGTTGTCTCTAGGAGTTACAACATCTTTTTGGTGCCGTTGCCGGGGAAAGAACTTAAAGAACTAAATGCCTGGGCCTCGACAAATATTCATCCACCCTTCAGAATAGGTGAGCAGGAAGGGTTGGGAGTTGTAGATCCCTCACCTTGGCGACTCCACTGTCATTCAAAGATAAATCTATTTGCAGTCCTGGCTTCCTGAAAGCCACACTTGAGGTCAGATGCATCCCAGTTGAGAACACCTTGAGTGTCTGATCCAGAGAAGATTTTGCACAAAAGAGGTTGGAGAGAAATACAACCAGCTTATACAGATATTCCCAGATTCTCCTTGGAAGACTCTCCATCCTCCTCTCAATTAGCTCAAGATCAAGGTCTTGATTCTACTACAAGAACCCTTGATTATACTTCTAGTAACTCCTCCCTTGAAAATATTGAAGTAAAAGATGAGGCTGAGTCTGTAGACACCACGAGCTTCTTTCTGCATCCCACTCCTGAAGCCGAAGAAGTTAAAGAAGTCACAGAGGTTTTCGCTGCTCATATTCCAGCATTTCAATCAGCCCCTCAAGCCTTTGTTCAATATATCCCCATTGTCATACATACTTCTCTTCCACCACCTCCTTTTACACATCAGCCTTTTCCGCCACCCCCACAACCTCCGATGGCTGTTCCTGGCTTTCTATTGAACAAATATGCCCCCTGTCATTGCCTCAGATCCTGAATGACATGCCTCAGGATTACTTAAAGATCCTACCTAGTTTCTATGGAGAAAATGATACTGAAGCTCAGAAACACCTGGAAGTTTCCTGTGCCTTCGCAGAAAATTTCAATGTTGAACATCTAGATGTGGTGTTGAGGTTGTTTGTCCAGTCTGTAGATGGAGAGGCAAGAAAATGGTTCAAGACCTTGGGAGACCGCTCCATTACTAACTGGGAGGAAATGGAAAATGCCTTTATCAAGAAATGGGGAGAGAAGAAGGACCATGGATACTGTCTTACAGAATTCAATGCACTAAGAAAGAGACATAATGAAGGTGTGTCTGAATTCATCAAGAGGTTTAATAAATTATATACAAGTCTCCCAACTGAAATGAAGCCTCACTAGACTGTTGCTAAAGTGGTGTTTGTAGCAGCCTTTGATTCATAATTCAGATTCTGTTTAAGAGATAGGAAGTTTGCTACTGTGGATGAAGCCCAGACCGATGCATTGGAAGTGGAAGCCAACTTCGCTTCTACGGGTAAATCAAAAGGGAGGTCAGACCATGATGCTAGACGGAGAGGGAAAGAAGAAGCATCTACGTCCGGTCAAGATAGAGAGGTAGCATATTACAAAATAGAGGAGATGAGTAAAATGATCAAGAACCTTTCAAGCAAGCTGGTGAAGCTTGAGCTCGAAGAAAAGGATTCCTCCTCCAGGCCACCTCAAGTTGCTCCGAACAGGGGTTATAATCCTTAATACAGAAAGCCTCCTTTGCAAATATTACAAAGAGAGCGAAAGGAGCAGCAAGACCACATACAACCTCCGCTGTATCTGGAAGGGCAGATGGATGGCCCTGCCAAAGACATCCCCGATGGGCAAGATGATCAGTATCTTGCTTACTCAAATGATGCTGAAGTTGAGTCTTCTTTGCAAGAAAGTGAAGGAGTGGAGCTTTACTTGCAAGAAGAAGAAGAAAAAACATGTGCTGTTGGAGATCCAGAGATTGATGATTACTGCAAGCAATTCGAGGACTTCATGTAGGCACAGTTCAACAGAAAATATGATCTCAGGTCCTCTAGGAAGAGGACGCGCACACAAGAATAAGAAGAAGAGATGCCTCAGAAGGAGACTGTGGTTCAGAAAATTGAAGACAAAGGTAAGAGACCTATAACTAAACCTTTACATTCTAATGACTCCATTCCTTCCTCTTCTAAGTTGGCCTTTAATCCAAATGCAAATGTTAAACCCATCCCAAAGGAAAGTCTCGTAGAGAAGCCTCCTCCTGTGTTTAGCCTTCAGAAAGAGCTAGAAAAAGTAAAAATTCCCGTCCCTTTGACTGAACTCCTAAAGCAACCAACCTATCAGGCTCAAGTGTCCTCATTCATGCTTCCTCAAGAAGCTGCTCCAATCCCAGACAGTTTAAACCTCCAAGAAGAAAGACCCATGGTTGTGTTTGGTCCTCATGTTGAGGAACTAGATTCTTCAACTCCCCCTTTCTACGTCTCCTTAGTAATTCATGACCTGTTATTGCATAAATGTATGTTGGATTCTAGAGCGTCTCATAACCACCTGCCCCTATCAGTGATGGAACAATTGGGGCTGCAGATCACTCGCCCATATAAAGATCTCTACTCCTTCGATTCTAAAAGAGTCAAGTGTTTGGGGATGATCAAGGATTTGGTGGTAAATCTAGCCCAAATCCCAGCTAAGAGCATGGTAATGGACATAGTAGTGGCTGACATCCCAACCCGGTTTGGGATGTTGTTATGAAGATCATGGGGTACAAAAATCGGAGGATCTATAAAGCTGGACCTAACCTATGCGACTATCCTTGTGTTTGGAGGTCAAGAAAGGAGATTATGCCAGGAAACAAGGTTTGTGAAGATGGTCAGTAAAGCTGATAATTCAGTGAATTCACCAGTGTACAACAAAGAGGGTGAGTTTTCTTGTCTAATGCTTGAGGAAAACCAAGATTACTTGCAGGAGCCATCTTTCTATCAAGTGAAGACTGAGTAGTCTTCAAGTTATGAAGAAGGCGGGATTTGGACCTTGCACTTTGATGGAGCCAACTCAAAGGAAGGGAATGGAGCTGGGGTTCTCCTTATCTCCCCTACTAAACAACTGGTCCCATTAGCTTTCAAATTGGAGTATGAAGCCACGAACAATGTGGCTGAATATGAAGCATTGCTCCTGGGTCTACAAACAACAAAGAACATCAATATTCAGAGCTTGAAGGTTTTGGGAGATTCAGAATAGGTGGTGAGACAAGTAAGAAATCAATGTCAAGCTAAGCACCCACGACTGAGGGCTTATAGAAATGAGGTATGGGACTTGGTAGAGAATTTCTTCTCAGCATTCAATATTCAATTCATGCCGAGAGATCAAAACAGAATGGCAGACTCTCTTGCAGTAACTACAAGCTCTTTTCGACCACCTTAGAACCCCCTCTTGAGGTATGAAATAGAAGTTCGCTACTGTCCTTCCATCCCTAACAATGTCAAACAATGGCAGGTGTTTGAAGACGAAGAGCAAGTCAAGAGATTCATGGAGACTGTTGGGGAATTCTCTAATATGGACATAGATGCTGGCGATGAAGAGACTGAGGACCTTCCTCTGAATAAATGGCAGGATACCATGGCTGGACACAAGGTGCTGCAGCTCAAAGGGAATGTAATACCCAGAGGACTAGCCCCCCTGGAGAGACTATTTGATAAGAATGATGTCCCGATCCAGCCAAGTAACGTTGTTGAAGAAAATCAGGTAGATGACCTGAACCTAAGAACAGAGGCCGATCCCAAGATTGTGAAATTGTCTAATAAGGTACCCGAAGAATATAAAGAACAATATCAGGAGCTATTCTAGACATATAAAGACGTTTTTGTCTGGTCCTTTCAAGATTTGAAGACTTTTGATATTTGCATTATCCAGCACAAGATTCCATTGAAAGGAGATGCTAAGCCCCACAAACAGAAATTAAGGCAGATTAATCCTTTACTTCTTCCTTCCATTGAAAAGGAAATTAAGAAACTGCTGAAGGCTAAGATTATTGTGACATTAAGATATTCTGAATGGGTGGCCAACCTGGTTCCAGTCCGAAAGAAGAACGAAGAAATAAGATTGTGTGTTGACTTTCGGAACTTGAACAGAGCATCTCTGAAAGATAACTATCTGTTGCCTAAGATGGACCATATATTGCAGAAGGTAGTAGGATCTTCACGAATGTCCATGATGGATGGCTTTTCTGGGTATAATCAGGTAGTAGTGCTTCCGGAGGACCAAAGGAAAACCGCATTCACCACTCCTTGGGGAACGTTTATGTATGCTCGAATGTTGTTTGGATTGATCAATGTGGGGGCTACATTTCAAAGGGCCATGGACATTGCTTTTGTGGGGGAACAAGACAAATTCGTGGTGGTGTACCTGGATGACATCACAGTCTTCTCAAAGGATGATGCTGAACACATAGAACATTTGCACAGAACCTTTGACAAGTGCTGCAGGTATGGATTGTCCTTAAACCCCCAGAAATCTATGTTTTCACTAGAAGAGGGCAAACTATTGGGGCATATTGTAACAAAGGCAGGGGTAAAAATTGACCCGAAAAGGGTAGAAGTCATAAAGGGTATATCCTTGCCTAGAAATAAGAAAGAGGTCCAATTTTTTC
The DNA here is from genome assembly GCA_034641835.2 of Pinus albicaulis. Taxonomy (NCBI): domain Eukaryota; kingdom Viridiplantae; phylum Streptophyta; class Pinopsida; order Pinales; family Pinaceae; genus Pinus; species Pinus albicaulis. The sequence goes on from CM076582.1 coordinate 1,622,721,534, forward strand.
TTGGATGTATCAACTTCTTGAGGAGATTCATACCAAACTATGTGGAGATAGTTTGGTACATAACTGAGATGCTGAAGAAGGATAACGAAGTAAAATGGACTATTGAGTCTTGGGAAGCTTTTAATAGAATTAAAAATGCCTTCACAGAAGCCCTAGTATTGGCAGGACCGGATTATGCGAAACCCTTCATGATATTTTCATTTGCATCTCCCCACACTGTCGCAGTAGTATTATTGCAGAAGAATGAGGAAGGTCACGAACAACCTATTGCCTTTTCTAGCCAAGTGCTTCGCGATGTTGAGCTAAAGTATAACATCTTGGAGAAACAGGCCTATGCCTTGGTCAAATCCCTTAAGGCTTTTTGGATGTATGTCTTGCAGTCAGCTATAAGTGCATTTGTACCCATAGCGGCTGTAAAAGACATCTTGATTCAGGGAGATAGTGAAGGAAAGAGAGGCAAATGGATAGCCAAGATACAGGAGTATGAGTTGGAGATACGCCCCACTAAGCTAATAAAGGGATAGGGATTAGCCAAGATCCTTTCCAAATCAAACTGTCAGGCTTTGGGGATAAATTTGTCTATGGTGGCAAATGAAGAGCCTGGAGGAGTAGATGAGCAACGCGGGATAGAAACTGCTACATAAAAGACTCATATGAAGTACCTTCTCAGTGCCTGGTACAAAGAAATTGTAGAGTACCTCTCGACTCTTAGATTTCCTCCAAGCTGTGACAAGACAAAGTATAGAACGCTGAGGCTAAAATCTCAGAAGTTCATCTTAGCAAATGGCCATTTGTACTGGAGGGACCCATCGAGCATACTACTTTTATGTCTCATAGAAAATGAAGTAGAAGAAGTGATGGCAGAATTCCATGAGGGCATCTGTGGTGGCCACTATAGCTGGAGGGCCATGGCACACAAGATCCTGAAAGCAGGCTTTTTCTGGCCCAGACTTTTCGGAGATGTTTATGCTCGGGTAAGGGCCTGTGAAAAGTGTTAGAAATTTGCTGAGAGGCAGAAGTTTGCACCTCTGCCTCTGATCCCGGTACACATAGAAGAACCTTTTCAGTAGCGGGGAATTGATTTCATTAGCGAAATTCATCCTGCCTCAAGCGAGCAACACAAATGGATACTAACAGCCACTGATTACTTCACTAAATGGGTAGAGGCCGTGCCAGCAAGGAATGCTACAGACACAATGGTGATCAAGTTTTTGGAAGATAACATTATCTCAAGGTTTGGCTGCCCTGCCAAGATTGTCACAGACAATGCTCAGGCTTTTAAGTCTGTCAAATTTCTCAATTTTTTGCCAACAATATAATATTGTATTAGGACACTCTACTGCATATTATCCACAAGGAAATGGATTGGCAGAATCCTTAAACAAAACTTTGGTAAGGACATTGAAGAAGGCCATAAATGAAAACCAAAAGAACTGGGATTCACAGCTCAAGTTCGCGCTATGGGCCAACAGAATCACTAGTAAGAGGTCAACAGGCGAATCCCCATATGAATTGGTATATGGTAGAGTAGTAGTTTTCCCGATATAATTGGCCTTACCTGTGGCTAGATTCATGCAGGATTGTCAAGAGGAACCAAACAACCTTACCAAAAGAATAAATCAGTTAGTAGAGCTGGAGGAGACTCAAATTTAAGTAAATCAGAGGTTGACTGAGTACCAAGAGGAAATGAAAGACTTGTTCGATCAACATGCTAAGGATAAAGGGATGCAGGTTGGAGATCTGGTGCTAAGATGGGACATAAGAAGGGCTGAGAGAGGAAAGCACGGAAAGTTCGATCCTCTATGGTTCAGACCTTTCAAAATTGCTAACGAGGGAGGAAACAATACCTTCAGACTGGAAAATTTGCACGGTGATCTGCTTAAAGCCCCTGTGAATGGGCAATTATTAAAACCCCTTTTCCAGTATTGATTCAAGCCGAAAGGTCTGTTGTATGATATTGTACATTATTCAGTTGCTTTTATTATGATGTTTGCTGTTTTGATTTGTCATGAAGAGGGAAGAGAAGGCAACAAGGGACTGTGTTCACAGGAAGAAGGCTAACAGATGGTCTGCAAAGTTCTCGACGCATTCGAGGACAAACGGGTTGTCCCCAAGTGGAGCCAATGTTGTTATGACATCCCTCACTAAGCTGGAATGTCTAATGACAAGGAGTCTTATACCACAAAGCAAATACAACAAGGACCGCATGGATTGTCAAAGGCCAAATTTCACCTATCGGAACCCTTGAAAAGGCCAAAAATCCACCTTTTTGCTCTAAAAGCGCTCATTTTTACATATTAGGCCTCTAAGCCCCTTTCGCTTAAGCCCGAGCCCCTTTTTCGCCATGAGACTGGGCCCTGTGATTGAGCGCTAAGCCCATCGGCGATCGCACATCACTCTTTCGAAGTCCCCACTTCCATGTTTTCTGTTTTACCGATGGCTGATCCCCTGATATGATCTGGACCGTTCATTCCCCAAGGATCTGACGACCATCACATTACTCCATCGCACATCGCACATCACTCTTCTCGTTTCCATCCGCCTGTTATACTTTTTCATCGATGTGCGAAACCCCAACGCGATCTTGACCGTTGATCTCCTCCCGTAGATCCAACGGTCATCGCTCCATTGCGCTGCGCCCATCCATCGCTCATCGCACTTTGCTTCATCCAAAGTCCTCGCTCCTGAATTCTGTTCCGCCGATGTGCGAAACCCTGATGCAATCTGGACCGTTGATCTCCTTCCGCAGATCCAACGGTCATCGCTTCATCGCTCCATTGCACATCACGCATCGCTCTTCCCCATTTCCACTTTATGTTTCACTGCCGACGTTCATTCCCCGCCGATATAATCTGAGCCGCTGATCTAGCTCCCCCAGATCCAATGGTCGGCGCTCCCTCGGCATATCGCAATCGCTCCCTCTACAGTTCCAACTCCCGTCTGTCTGAATTCTCGATGTGCGTAGTCTCGATTCAATCACAGTCGTTCATTTTCCCTCATCTAACGGCCCACATTACTTCCACCTTTATTCCTCCCGCACATCCTTTCTCCCTTCGCGTTTAATCTCCATCGTCCGATCGACCTAGATCTACGGTCCACATCGCTCTCGCTTCCATAACCCCACAACTGATCGTCCCACTACACGACAGGGTTGCTGATGTCATCGCCGGTCCCACCCGACCACGCAAGTACGTCTGTCGCGTTCATCTGCAGCCGTTGATCTGGATTGCCCAGATCAGACGGCTCTCATTCATTTTCGCGTTCATTTCGTCGAACAACATGATCGTGCTGTTTCCACGCGAAATGGGCGGTTTTGTAAAGACACGCGTCGCACACCTAGCTGTATCGCGTTCATTTGGCCCATTACCGCTTACCACTTTAACCCTGCGCGAAAACCACTCCGGTTTTCCGCAAAACCACCTTTTGCACAATTTCACACCAAATCACATTTAAACGCTGTTTTTAGCACAGAAGCGCCTCCACTGCATTTCTTGCCTCCGCACTGCTCCTTCGTCTTCACCCGAGCCTTCTGAAGCAGTCAACCACTCATCGCAGGATTTATTTAATTTGGTTTGCTGTCTGTGCAGGTTTTTCACATTATTTTTAAGTATGTGGGCCATCCCATAGCTAATCATAGTGGCTCAAGGCCGAGGGTGACGATCCTCAGAGGCCTGATCAGAGGCAAAAAGGGGGCATAAAGGGTTAATTATCACATTTTAACCAATCGTTTCATAAGCATTGGTTACACAGTGAAACCCTCCAGTGCACAAAGAAAGTACCTGTCAGCAAAAGAATAAAGGCTAAGGGTCCAACTTAGAAAATTAAAAGCTTAATGCGCAGGTTGAAGATGAAGATTCAATTTTAAAGCAAAGGATGATTAAAGAAGGCCTTAAAGCAATATCAATGGGTCCCAATCAGAGTTTAAAGGCCTTAACACATAGATCAGTAGAAGGCCAACTCATCCACTACCAGCAGTACCGCACCCTCCAGTACAGAAGGCCACTCCTTCCTACGACTAACAGTATTGCCTTCGCCAGCAGCAATAGTGGCTCCACCTCATCAATTAGCAATGATCATCCACAAATGGGCCTGTGTGGCCTTTTTACCTTATGTTCTGTTCATTTTGTCATTTTGGGTGAAATACTTATTTCACTCCTGCAGTTTTTACTTTCAGTTTAATCAATTGTTACATTTCAGTGTGAAACGGATCTAGGCCTGTGTTGTAAGATGATGAGAGGCAGTTTTACCTCATCATCATTCCTGTTTTGATTTAGACCTGCAACAACATACAAGCACGCAGGGAAGATATTTTCCCAAAATATCTTCTCAGGGATAGGAATCAGAGGTTATAAAAGCAGGAAGACAACACTAACAAAAGGTTCCAGATTTTCCAAAGGACTCACTAGTTCGAGTGTTCAGTATGTATTTTGTGTGAACTTTGATAGTAGATGTTTGAAGATCCTGTAGGGTCTCAGTAATAAGAAGCTTTGTTGGAATTGGGGATTCCGCTCTGGATGATTCACAGTTTGTAACTCTTCTTCATGTTTTTTAATACAAAGGTTGATTTTGTATCTCTCCACATTTCTTGTATCTAATGTTCTGGAATGCGAGTGCTCCCATGTTTGAATATGAATTTATCATAGCAGATACTCATATTTACTCATCCATAGCGCTTTAAATATGGCTCAGGCATGATACTTTGTTTCATTTCCTATCTCTATTGCCATTCTTCTGATACTAATTACAATGGATTCTTGTCTTTGAAAGAGCCCACATATATGGATTCTTATATTTGCATAGGCCCAGTATATATGGACTCTTATCTTTGAATAATCCCGGTTACAGTTGGTATCTTATTCCATCTTTTGTCATAGTCATCCCTCACATATTGCTTGATATCTGTGTGTTCATTTTAGAAGTCGGCCCCATTTACAACATTCTGTCTTAAAGCTGTCTGATGCATTTACTATTTACAGTTTGTACTCAGTTTTTGCAGTTTTCCTAGTTGTGTTTAACTTTGGGGTCTTGGTTCCACCCTTATTAAAACCATTCATTCGAGTGATAGTTGTATGAGAGCTTAACATTGTCAACTGCAATCAGTTGAGTCATATGCTCCTTGCATTTAAGATGTCCTAGGCACTGGTCTTTATACAACTCAAGGCTGTCTCTAGGAGCTACAACATAGTGCTCAATAAACAAGCACATTCTTTTTCCATCCTAGAGGCCAGCTTTGACAAGACTCGATCTTCCATCTTCTCCTTGCTTTTCCTTTCTCCGACAGATTCTGTAGAAGGAATGCATCAGCCCTTTAGGAATATGATTTGCTGCCAAGGCAACACCACAAGTTCCCTTTGGCGTATACCCTCCTGTTTGCTTGCCTTACCCAGCTCTGATACCATGTGAAAATTTCAACTTGAAATCCTACTGCATTATCTGATATTATTTCTTCTACTTATTATTCAAAAATAAGTTATTTGCAGAAATCTCTTCAGTAAATATCAAAATAAATTCAAATGCCGACTTCACAATTACTAAGCAAATCAACAAGGAAATACTAGCACAAGAATGACACAGATATATTGGACAATTGTCCCTAGAAAAACCCAATGTGGGAAAACCGGTGTAGTAGATGAGGGTTTCTATTATTAAAATCTTCTTGTACAATTTACAATCTGCAGTAACAAAGAGAAATTCTCTATGATAACACTGAAGAAATTCCTCACAAATTTTTTGATGAAAAATGACCCTGGAATGACTCTCCTGGGCTTCCTGCGTCACCCATGCGCTGGCTTTGCGTGAGAACTCCACATATATGCGTCACCTTTGCGTTGTCTTCTGCGCTGTCCCTTCCAGCCACTGCGTTGTCGCTTCCTGCCACTGTGTCACCTACTCCTGTACCTCGGATTGATGTTGAACCCTTTCTGTCTCTCCTCCACCTGCAACTCTCCCTCTCCCTCTGGATTGATTTTCTCTTGCCAAACTTCAACTACTGATCAGGAGATCAAGTCATATGCTTAAAAATGAAAGTGCTCGAAACAGGTCCGAACTTGAGCAACCGAAAAGGTCTCGTCGTTGCGATTCTGGCGCTGCGAACAGTTCGAAAAACCGATGTCGTATGAGGAAGATATTGCGTTATGTTCGTTTTCCCAAACAAGAAAATTTTGGTGACTGGATTCTCAATTAGCTTGTAGGTATAGTTAGTGGAATATTTTGGGAATATTCCATTTTCTTCTGAGCCAATGTGGTGGCGCCACATGGCACATCGTGGGTCGTTGGATGTAGATGGTACGAATTGATCTGGACCGTTGGATGAAGTTTTGGATGGGCGAATGATTAACACGTGGCAAGCTCGCAAGATGCCACGTGTCCTCACAATGATGGTGTAAATTTATATATGGAGTCTCGGGGAGTTGACCACTCGACCTCCCATCTGCCAATCCTACGTGCTACCAACCCGCCTACATGGAAGTTCTTAACAATAAATGGATGCGACTTCATTTTATTGATTGCAAAGTTTGGTATTGTGTGCTTGGGAGGCCAGCCCCCCTCCATATGCCCTCGCGCCAGAACCGTGGCTTCCGACACTAACAGCAACAGATACGTAACCATCACATTAGTTGCGTTCACATGGCTTATAAACCACAGAAACATATGTTATAACTGGCGGCAACGAGATAACTCCGACGGATAACATGAACTGTTCATATGCTATGGTTTGCTAAGAGTTAACGCAAACAGTTAAGAATGGAACCGTGACTTCGGGTTCCAAGATTGAATGCGCGGAGTTAACAATGGTTAACGGTTGTGTCAAACGGTTAATCCGGTGGGGTTGTCTAACCTATCACATGTGGAAGTGTAATGGTAAGTCGAATGGTTTAATGTTATGGAACCATACTCCCTGTTCCAACGTGATTGACGAAATTCAAACAGTTTGCAGAAGTTTCGGCGGGGGTGGCATGTGACCACCCTGCCACTAACAGTTAATGCCAGGACTTAACTGCCCGCCATATTTGGAGCGCACGCTAAGTTTAGGGCTAAACCATCAATTTATCTGCAGTTAACTAATGTGAGCATTCTGGAGCCATTGGTGCAGAGAAAACAACCATTAGAGGCCTGCAAACACATGTAATTTACAATTTTGAGCATAATGACAAAGAGGGACATGCCATTAGGAGCTGGACCAGCAGATGTAGCCTAGGAGGGGTGAATTGCTTCATCAAGCTTACTGTGTAAAACTTATGTGTGAATGTTTTTCTCTGTTATGCACTGCTGTTCAGTGATTTTAGGGCTTATTTACATGCTTAAAGTTCACTAATTCATCTAATTTTCATGGTTAGAACTCTCATACCTTAAGCAAACTTATGGAGACAATTTGTACATATTTATTTAACTCAAAGGACACTTAGCACAACGGAACTAATACTCTCCTTTCAGATGAAGTTGGTATCGGAGCTAGAGTTTTATCTCTGGTGTTTTTATGTGCAAGGATTTGTTAACTGTTTGCAAGGGTTTTCATGCTTACTAGGCTCAAGCTTAAGAGAGGAGAAGGCAAATTGGTGGAAGCAAGAGGTTCTCAAAGTGAATCACAACAAAGGCGGGCAAGATTGCCACATTCTCCACCTCCAAGCTCACCTCCAAAAGAAGCAGAAGCAACATCAAGCATGCCTCCAGGAGAAGGAGAAATCCATGAAGAGATGGATCCTAAAGAAGATGAAAGATTGTACAGAAAAGCATTTCTTGACTTAACTGAAATGGGGAGAGTCCTTTATCAAGAAAGGAATGATAAACTAGAAGAGGAAAGGTCCAAACTTCACAAGGAAGGACAAGGATTGCCAAGAGGCCATAATGATGAAGATAAATCCAAGAAGGGTAATGGAGGAAATGGAGGTAGTGGAAAGTCGCCATCATCACCCTCATCTTCATCTTCATCATCCTCTACTTCATCTTCAGTACATCAGCCATACAAGTCAAAGAACATGGGTAAAAGTCATTTTCTAAAACTTGATGTTAAGTTTGAATTGCCAATGTTTGATGGTGAAGTTAATGCAGAAAAGCTAGATAATTGGATTAGGCAATTGGAGGTTTATTTGAGAATCCAAAAATTTCATGATGATAATACCAAAATCCAACTAGCTTCATTGAGAATGGAAGACGCAACACTTGTTTGGTGGGAAGTCAAGACAAAGGAGGAGATCAAGAAATATGGTAAGATTATTTTATCATGCACTGATTTCATTTCTGCAATAAAACAACAGTTTTATCCATTAGCTCACATGCAGAAAGCCATAATGGACTGGCAAAATTTTAAACAATTGAAAGGACAGAATGTACACGTGTATACTCAAGAATTTAGGAGAAGAGCTCTTTTACTAGGAGTAGATTTGCATAGTCAAGACACTTTGCTCAAGTATATAGGAGGTTTACATACCTACCTAAGACATACAATCCTCATGTTTAACCCTACAAGCCTAGATGAGGTTTGTGTTCAAGCCACACATTTAAAGGCAAGGGGAAAACAAAAATTAGATGAGAATGAGGAAAATGAGTTTAAAGGAAAATGGAAGAAAAAGAGAAATGCAAATACTAGAAAAGAGAAGGGAAAGTTCTTTTGCAAACATTGTTCTAAAACTAGCCATGACGAGGACCATTGTTGGAAACTTCATCCAGAGTTGAAACCAGAAAGTTTTAAAGCCAAGGAGAAAGGCAAGACAGTTGCAATAGCTGAACAAGACCTAGGGTCAGATTCAGGAGATGAAACACAAATCATAGCTATGGGACTAAAGAACTTGAAGGGGAGAGAGATTGGAAATAAACCCAGTTCTAGTATTTCTAACTATCACATACAAGCTCCAAGTGAAGAAAAGAGAATTGAACTGTTTCATGTGAGGGTCATTTCCAAACATATCAAGTTTGGCACATTGTTTGACAGTGGGTCACAAGCAAAATTAATCTTTGAAGACTTGGTCAAGAAACTTAATCTTGAGACCATTCCACATCCAAAACCATATCTACTTGGTTGGATTTGTAAGGACGCAAATTTACAGGTTTCAAAGAAGTGATCGTTGCGCTTTGCAATAACTGCACATTTCATTGACACAATTGAATTAGATGTTGTTCTGCTTGATATAACATATATGGTGTTGGGTAGTCCTTACTTGTATGACATGAAAGCTATCTTCCATCGCCATGTGAACAAATACCATTTATTTAAAGATGGCAAGGAGTACATTATGAGAGCTCATCGTAAAAAACTAGACACTTCTTTAGTTAATGCAGGGCAGATGAATGGGCTCGTCAATGCAAGTCAAAACTTGACATTGATGATGATTAAACAAAGAGAAGTTTTACATAATCCTTTTCAAACAAACACTGATGTATGTAATGAGTTGTTTCAGTTTGAAAGCAGGTTGTCTTTGAAAGAAGATGACAAGCAGTTGCAACAATCGACTTTGGTGTTTAACGGTGCTGAAAACAAAGTGTCAGTGCAAGAAGTTGCAAAGGTCCGAGAGATGTCAAAGCAACTTGACAAAGAAGGCACAATATTAAGAAATGATCATTGCTGGTTTCAGAAAGGCATGGTACAATGGCGAGGAAACTTGGTCAGGAATCGACACAAGTTCAAGGCTAATTCAACAAAAAATCGCCATAAGGACAGAATGCAAGGTGAGAGTAATTCCAAGTTTTCTTTGATTAAAGACCAATGTAGAAACATGATGGTTACTACAAAGTTAAATTACTGTACTGCAAGTTCAGAATATGTGCAGCATGACGATGTCAAAAACAACAATGATTGGTCAATGGAAACAAGGAAAAATTTGTCGTTTCATGAAAAGCTCCAGTTAATGAAATTAAGGAAATTTCAGTGGATTAAGATTGGAAGAGTGGGGACATAGTCTCCTCATCTTCATGTTCAATAGTCCAGAGAAATTTTGGGGTCCAAAAGCTTCCCAGTGGGGAGGTGTGATCAGGAGATCAAGTCATATGGTCAAAAATGAAAGTGCTCGAAACAGGTCCGAACCTGAGCGACCGGAAAGGTCTCGTCGTTGCGATTCCGGCGTTGCGAACGGTTCAAAAAATCAATGTCATATGAGGAAGATATTGCGTTATGTTCGTTTTCCCAAACAACAAAATTTTGGTGACTAGATGCCCAATTAGCTTGCAAGTACAGTCAGCGGAATATTTTGGGAATATTCCATTTTCTTCTGAGCTAATGTGGTGGTGCCACATAGTACATCGTGGGTCGTTGGATGTAGATGGTACGAATTGATTTGGACCATTGGATGAAGTTTTGGATGGGCGAATGATTGAGTGACATGTGGCAAACTCGCAGGCAGCCACGTGTCCTCACAACGGTGGTGTAAAATTATATATGGAGTCTGGGGGAGTTGACCACCCGACCTCCCATCCGCCAAGCCCGCGTGCTACCAACTCGCGTACATGGAAGTTCTTAACAATACATGGACATGACTTCGTTTTATTGATTGTAAAGTTTGGTATTGGGCGCTTGGGAGGCTAGCCCCGAAGGGCCAGCCCCCCTCCATACGCCCTCGCGCCAGAACCGTGGTTTCCGGCACTAACCGCAGCAGATATGTAACCGTCACATTAGTTGCGTTCACATGGCTTATAAACCACGACAACATATGTTATAACTGGCAGCAACGTCATAACTATAATGGATAACATGAACTGTTCACATGCTATGGTTTGGTAAGAGTTAATGCAAACAGTTAAGAACGGAACCGTGACTCTGGGTTCCAAGACTGAATGCACGGAGTTAACAAATGGTTAGCGGTTTTGTCAAACGATTAATTCGGCAGGGTTGTCTAACCTGTCACATGCGGAAGTGTAATGGTAAGGCGAACGATTTAATGTTATGGAACCATACTCCCGGTGCCAACGTGATTGGTGGAATTCAAACAGTTTCCAGAAGTTTCAGCGGGGGTGTCATATGACCACCCCGCCACTAACAGTTAATGCTAGGACTTAACTGTCCGCCATATTTGGAGCATGCGCTAAGTTTAGGGCTAAACCATCAATTTATCTGCAGTTAACTGCTAGTCTCCACATTTAGTGGAGCCTTTCTAGCTGTCATTGGGAAAAATGCATTGGGAGGTCAATTTTCGGCCAATTTTGGTGAAACAAGAATTTACTTAGACTAATTTGAGCATTCTAGAGCCATTGGTGCAGAGAAAGCAACCATTAGAGGCCTGCAAACATATGTAATTTACAATTTTGAGCATAATGAAAAAGAGGGACATGCCATTGGGAGCTGGACCAACAGATGTAGCCTAGGAGGGGTGAATTGCTTCATCAAGCCTAATGTGGAAAAATTATGTGTGAATGTTTTTCTCTGTTATGCACTGCTGTTTAGTGTTATTAAGGCTTATTTACATGCTTAAAGTTCACTAATTCATCTAATTTTCATGGTTAAAACTCTCATACCTCAAGCAAACTTATGGAAACAATTTGTACATGTTTATTTAGCTGAAAGGACACTTAGCATAGCAGAACTAATACACCCCTTTCAGATCAACCACTAAAAAAATCGATTTTACTCGGGCAACTGAACATTTGCACTGGTGTATTTTCCAAATGACCCTCAAGTCTTCCTTTATAATCTTCTCATTGAGATATCAACAGTCGAGATTAGATCTCTAATCAACAGCTAAGATCACAACTTGACTTGATCCATGTTCTCTAGAAGATTCACACTTTGTTTTATTAATACCCTTTAATTATTTAATTTTCATAAGTTTAGGCTTAGGGTCTCCATTAAAATAATTAATTATTTTAATAAAACATATTCTGAGTGGAATTTCCACAAACGATTTTTGGGTTCTTCGAAATACACGTGTCTAAGCCTCTCCACAAAGTTTGAGACTTAGAGCACTTCCGATGCTACCAAAAATCAACAGTTACTGCTACTAGTTCGAACTTTTTGCTGCTATTAGATCAAAGTGTTGCTGCTACTACTGTTATTGTTCTAGGTTAAAGATATTGCTGGAAGGTTATCGTCTGCAGAAGAAAGGAAGGGCTGACTTGGTGATTGGAGGAAGTTTGTTTCTAGGTCAAAGAGTCTTGGATTATCTTGTGAAACTATTGAAGGAAGAGTTGACTGGGTTTTCCCCTAGATAAGGGGTTTTATCCTGGTTGTCTACCTACATCTGGTGTCTTTGATCTTCATGTTATGGTTTTGGTAATTTCTTGATGAATTAAGATAAAATAAGAACACATGAAAGTTAATAAGAACATAAGAATATCACAAGTAATTATCAACTTCAAGAAAATCTTTCTGCCTTTCTGATTTTCTAACAAGACCAATGCCTTAAGGAGTAAATTTCTTGATTTATATTGATTAAATACCAAGTAACTGGATGAAAAATTGTTGCTTAGATGCTTAATTATCCTATATGCTATGCAAATCCTAAGACTTAGGTGTGATGCCTATTTTGGGCGTATCCTTCCTCTTAACTATTTAAGAGTTAGTCTCTAGAATAGGTTGTAAGAAAGAGGCCAAGGGGAAGCAAGCAAAGGCTTGATTGACGATACCTCCCCTTAGGTACTAACCACCCAGTGCCTCTGACGTTGAAGACACTGTGGCTTTGACAACTGCAAGGTCACCGTGTTAACCACTAAAGAGGTGCTTGACTGCTCAAGTTAGATGAGAAAGGTGTTCCTATCTCTCTATCAACCAAGCTTATGCTTGGAGGTAATTTATTAAATGTAAGACTATCTTAGATTGATATGCAAGGCTACGAGTGAGAGATCTTGATGTGAGATTTTGTAAAGATTTTAATTACCTAGTTATTATTTGAGTTATGCCCACAAGTACTTAAACATGGCAATCAAAAGACAATCTCATAAACAAGACAATGTGATCAATGTTAACAAGTGCCATCAAGATACAATAGATACCAACAAGATACAATTGCTCAAGTATAAAAAATATTCTCTTAATAATGATTCACCAACAATAAATCCAATGACAATTAGAGCACTTACCCACTCAAAACAATTAGGCAATGATTCAATATGAGATGCAAATGACAATTATCCAAAAGAGCCAATGAGATTGCAAATGTTCTTAGCAAATGTTCTTCAACAATTACTCTCTTTTATGTTAACAAGATATGCAATTAGATTCACCAATCTTCAAGCTTAAGAACACTTAGAACTTTAATATAATTATCATTCACAAGTAGCTACTAATGACAATGAAACAAGAACGACAATATGAGAGCGCTATTCACCAAGGTTCTTATGCCAATTAAAAAAAATGAAGGATTGCCCAAGAAATTAAATCTTTTCATACAATTAGCATCTAACCAATGATACAACCATTCAAAAAGATATCAATATCCAATGAGCTCTTAGATTCATTCACTTAGACAACCAAGATCGCTAGATTATGTGCTTTAAGGAGTGAGCTTATTAGATGTGAATTATGAATTTTATAGCTTATGAGCTCACAAGGAAAACACAATGTTAGCTCTATGTCCTCCACAATAGCACATAAAACAATGAAACAAGGAAAAAATATGAAAGCACTTATGCAACTTGTATTCCAATGTTATGCAAGCAAGAGAAATCTATGACAACAATAAACTACTTATGCTAAAATGATATTCAGTGAGCATCAAACAAAGTTATGACAATAGTAAGTTAGATTGCTTTTAGGGCACTTTAGATTTTCAGTGTAAAATGCCAATACATGCCAAATATAAGCAATAGAAACCCAAATACAAAATTAACTTTGCCAACCAAACAATTTAGATGTATTAACCTTCTTATAATGCACTTTGTCACTATTATATCAGACTTATAATGCAAAGATGACAATCACCAAAACAATTAGATCTATGCCAAATGATGAATGTCCAATTTACTTAAGTGACTTATTAGTGTAATAGATACTTTACCAATGAATTTTATGATGATTTAATGTGGATTTTTTCACTGCTATGAAAATAGAATAATGCTGGAGCAACACAGTGAGATAAGAAGGGTTAGGAGATCAAACCCTTAGGCCTTAGGCCTTGAAGTTCACTTACACATCTTGCCCAATTTGCACAAAATTTTTCCAATGGCTAGGGCACCTGAAAACACCAAAAATATTCCCAAATGAAAATACAAGTGCCCAAAACCCCAATATATACAAAATTTGAAAAATAAACCCCAAAACCCAGTTGCTGTAAAACAAGGGTTAGAAAAAATTATTTACAAAATTTATTCTACAAAAATAGTTTACAAAATATACAATGCTTGATGGATTTTTTCAAGAATATTTTTTTTATAAAATTTGACAATGGCTTGATGTATTTCGAAAATATAGATATTCACTATAGCCTTAGCGAAGTAAGAAAATCACATAAAATATCTGAGGTCCAAACAAGGTCAGCCTGCGCCCACAATATGTGAACTTCAAGCCCAGGGGTTAGGGAACGTGCAAACTCTATATTTCTTAAGAAAGATCGTTAGATCATACAATAAATCGGATCAGCTAAGATAAGCCCAAAACTTACCGATAGAATGTTCTTATCATCTACAAATGAAATAACAATTCATATAATATTGAAGCACAATATAGAAAAACACATACCCAACAAATACCACAGATCAATGAGACAAAGACACCATGAACTATACCTCAAAGTCTTTTATTATGAAATTTCAAACATTCCCAGCAGAACTGTGGCTTCACACCAACGTTTACAAGATTACATTTGACCAAAGATGATCAAGAATAGAAGCAAAATGTCTTCTATTTATAGAGAAATCCATCCAAGTGGAAAATAATAACTAGTTGGCTTGATCCTTGTCCAAATAATCTCGACCGTCGATAAATCTTTGATCATATTTTAATCTCCGACTTTGACTTAACCACAAAGGTCCAAGGGCTTAATTTTTCTTAAAAAATCCAATTTTCCTTGGTGAGGGACCCCTCCAAAATGTGACTTTTTTATGACCCACGATTTTTTTGGTCATTTTCCACTTGGAGAAATTAATTTCTCTATTTTTAATTTTTTGACTCTAAATTAATTAATTTGTTGGCTTAAGATTTAATTCTATTTTTGCAAAAAAAATTAGTTAATTGACGCTTGAGGGGATTAATTATTTTTTCCACCCTCAAATACTTTAGCCATGGTGTCTGATCGCAAGGAACCATGCACTAAAATATTTTTACATTAGATAATTACATTTTCAACCCTCAAAGGGGGATAACCGTTTGTTATAGACCCTCATAATTTTTACCCAATTCTGCGGCATAATATGATCTAGTAGACCAAGTGATCCGTAATAAAATAATTTAGCCAATTAGCTTAAATTATTCCCAAATCACTTTTACAAAAGACGACTAAAACACTAGGATTCACCTAAGACGTTGTCGATAATTTTCATCCTAGCTTTGTGGTTGAGGCTGGAGGGAAAATCTCTGCCGATTATTTGTGTTTAGAAACACAAATATTCAGTGAGACGAAAAACCTCCTAGGATGAAATTCGTCGCCAAAATCATAGACTTACCTAGGTTACATAATTAGCGGTCGTACTAGCATCATTCACATTATAATTTGCAGAAATTAGGTTTACAATAACATCAAGTACTGTTGGCTAATGATTCCGAACTTCGTAAAAAATCCTTCAAACTTCAGCATCTTGCTTCCTTGGAATGTTGAAAAAATGTGCGCAACATCACCTTTTGACTGGTTCATGTCTTTTCACATTCTATAGGTGACCCTTGGACTTCTACTTTACATTACATTTCTCATATATTGAAATTACATAATCATTTCCACAAATGATGTGGCAAATGGTGACTCATATAACTCTGTGACATGACTTGACATGACATTGATGACATGGACTCAATGATGATGTGGCAATGTCAAGCCATTCTTTCTATTGCTATCTGTGTGTCCTTTTGAAATACGTTACACGTTTTTCTTCCTCCCCCTCCATAAGGCTTGAAAGTAGGGACTCTCCACTATGATATTGTTCTTCAACTGTTGTTGCAATTTGATGTCTTGTCATCTTCTTGTTCAATGATCAACTTGTCTTTGCAGCTGCATAAGTGTCTTCTAGTAGAGTCACCTTCTTCTTCGCATTTATCATCTTGTCATGGCAAGATTTAATACCTGCAATTGGAAACCACTCATGACGAGATCGCATCAGTTTGAAAAACTCCTAGTCTAATATGCCTCATGAAAATCACTGATTAAGCTAGAACTGGGTGTTGGACTAAGAGGCAGGCTCAGGGATTGCGCAGTGCACAGTTGCAGAAGTTAGGAGTGGAGGGTTGAGGCTTGAGATTGCACAGTGCGCAATTCTGGAGGCCATAGAAAGATGACTACGCAGTTGAGGAGCGTAGTGAGGCATTCTTGAGGCTTGAAGTTGCTCACTACACAACATAGGAGAGAGAGAGGCCTAGGGATTGCACATTTCGAGGAGGCAGGCTGAAAGCTTGAGGCTTGACATTGCGCAATGCGCAGAAGGAGGCTGGCTGGGAGGTTGAACTGTGCAATTGTGGAGCTCAAGTGGCTAGGGTTGGGCACCGAGATTGCGCAGTGCACAATCCTTAGAGGCGAGAACTACGCATTGCGCAGTTCCAAGAGGCAAAGGTTGAGCTTGAGGGTTGACACTACGTAGTGCGCAGATCCAGGGGGTTGAGTGATGGACTGTTGCTCGGGCAAGAAATTTTTCAGAAATTGACCAAGTGCGGGATCACTGAGGTCAAAGTGAGCAAGGATAAAACTTGAACATGATCACACACTCAAAACAATCGATGGCACAACATTGATCACTCAGAACACTCAAACAACATGATTCCTTTAATGTGACGGCAATACAACAACTTCCTCCAAGTGTGACACTTAAGGTACACTTTGCGACGACAGTGATGACACTTGTGCAACAGTGCATACAATTTTGGGAATAGGTCTAATACATGGTTATATGATAACTAAGACTTATTGACACCAAAGTTAACCCTTGAGATGAACCATAACTCTGCTTATGCGATGTGCGACACTTGCCATGCCGAAAGACAACACTTTTGATTTCTTTAAAAATGGACATGAAAACTCCGAGAGTACACATGGAATGACTCTTACTACTGGAAACGACAATGTGCTAGGTCAAAGTATGCTCTGAAATTTGAATGTAGGCCAAAATTTTGGAGGGTGTTTTAGTAGCGACAACATAGCACTAACTAGGGAGGTTCAATTATGCCC
This sequence comes from Pinus albicaulis, assembly GCA_034641835.2. Taxonomy (NCBI): domain Eukaryota; kingdom Viridiplantae; phylum Streptophyta; class Pinopsida; order Pinales; family Pinaceae; genus Pinus; species Pinus albicaulis. Next base: position 1,622,738,762 of record CM076582.1, read on the forward strand.
TTAGCCATACAACTGAACTACCCAGGTCTTAGAGAGTGGTCTCCTGTAACAGATATAAATATATATCACAAAAATATATAAATAATCATTAATAAGTGATAATTACTAATAATGTAAGGACATAACTCTTAATAAAAGCGAACTTCTGCTTAGGTCTATGTAGGCCCTTATTTGTAACTTAATCTGGAACTTGGAGACTTTTTATATTCTCAATTGCAGTGGTATGCATTCTTCATTCGGTTGTGTTTGATGTCTCTTCTATATTGTTCAGAAACAAGATTACTAGATGGACAGACAATGCCCCAGTTCATGTTTTCTAATTTGTGAATTAGATAATTTTACGTTATTAATTCCATTATTGGGATAGCCAAAGTTTATATTTCTGTATAATACGTTGCAAGTACTGCCTGGTCTGGATTTACTTGGTATATACCTAGATATGTCGACTGGGGATAGCATAATATTCTGCCCGTAGAGGGTTATATTGTCATGAGATAAGTGGTTTGATTGTTTTGGATTATTTTATATATAATTAAAAGGTGGACTGAATGATGTTGGTATCTTTATTATGAATAATCATAATTTGATTGCAGGCTGTTAATTTATTGGCTTTATTGGCGTTGTTGCCATCGTATTTTTGAGTTGTAGGTACTAAGTTGATCAATTTATTCTGTAGGTCTGATGGCTTTAGCTTTTACTCGAGTTATACCATTCTTGGCCTCTGAATCAAGCAATCAGGAAGAAAGTGAATGTCACTTGTTTATTGTGCTTTTGGTGAGCACGGTCTGTTTGTTGACCCTGTTTAGTTTTTCCTTCCCTTTTCTATGTGCTCACTTCTTGTAAACTAGCTTTACTACTAGATCAAATGCAGTGTAGAATACAATGAAATAGTATCGTAATGACCTAGTGAGGCATCTGCATTTAGAGGATGTATGCCATTATGATGCCATTCAAAATTCCATGATAGCAATTAAAATTTTCAAAGCTATGGAGAGGTCGTTTCCTCCGAACTTTATTTACAACATTATGTTGTATGAAAGATATATCTTTAAACATATCTGAACAGTTATTCACCACAGCCTGTGGCAATTATGCCTCAAATGTATTGTAACCATGTTGATTATCTTATTATCCAATTTAAATGGATGGGTTTATAAACTAGATGTATTTCTCTTGTTTAACCGGTTACGTCCAGTCCTTTTCTCCACAAGGACAGATCCACATGGTTGTTGTGTGAAGGAAAAGTATATAGAAGAATTTTTAAATACGGAAACTGCGGTTTTGAATGGTGCAACTAAGAAAATGTACTTTTTTTTTAATGTGGTACCATTATGATCTCTATTTTAATGTGGGTACATGTTTGGAGTTTTTTATCTCAGAGTTGTGCTTTATGGAGGTCCAACGTTTTCTTTAATGGGTTGCCATCTTAGTCAAAAATTGAGCATCGGCTGCAATATTTACGGTATTCAAATTGAGAAATTATAGTTTGCTCAAATGATTGCCTTTGTGATTCCTTTTATAAATTTGGACAGTATTGTAGCAGAAATAATTTCAGAATAATCTTAATCAGAGTTGAAACAGCGTATCTCAATTATTTTGGCCTGTAGTTATGCTGTGTGGCAGTTGTATCTCTCATTCTTATTTGTTGAGTCATTCCATCTTCGTCCTAGTTAGGAGTAGGTTGAAATTTTTACTTGATGGGACTCAAATGTTCCCTATAATGGGAGGGGATCCACTAGTTCCTGCATGGAGTGCCTGATTTGAAATGAACATTGGCTAGTAGATGGACATTAAATGTTTAAATTATTACTATACGTTATCATGTGAAATGGTATTGCTGTGGTCATCTACATTTTGGATATAGTTATGATTGTTTTACAAAAAATTATAAAATGTGTTGGAAATACTGAGAGGGGAGTGAATACATATTTCTCTTCAATTAGTTAATTTTAACTTCATAGAGCATTAATTATCGTTAGCATTAAACCGAAACATAAATTAGCAGCACCATTCAACTATGCACAACATTCAAGACAATACACAAGATTTTTAGGTGGAAAACCTTCGGGGAGAAAAATCACCAAATGCTTCTTAATATAGGTCCTAAAAAATTTACATCAATAGGAAGCTCCAACTTCCAAGATTTTCAACATCAACTGAAGGAGACTCCAACCCCTTGGTTAATAGGCTCCAACCTGTACGACACTCCAATGCCCTGTTTTACCAACTCCAATTGGAAGGCCGCTTCAATGCTCTGGTTTTATCAATTCTGACTGAAAGGATGTTCTAAGACCCTGATTTACCAACTCCAACTGGAAATACACTCCAGTGCCCTGATATACAAGATTGTATGTCATTTTTAGATATAGGAGGAGAAAGAGCTTGAATGGCAGATACGGTCAGGATCAATGTTTATTCCATAATTAGATACAATACGTCCAACTAATTTACCTGATTTGACACAAAAAAATTATTTTGTAGGATTCAATGATATTCCATATTTTCTTCAACGAGTAAAAACCCTTGCAAGGTTATGGAAATGGTCTATTCGCTTTAAGAGTAAATTGTTAAATTATCTTTACACTTGAATACTTTTTCCAATTAAGTCATCGAAAGCAATGCTCACAGCCCTCTGAAATTTGGCTCTAGCATTAGTGAGACCGAAGGGAATGCGATAAAAAGCGAAAGGTCCCCACTTACTTGTAAAGGTTGTCTTATGTTTATCACTTTTCTTCACATAGATCTGTTTATAGCCAGAGAAGCCATCATCTAATAATGACATTATAACAAAACTAGAAACTTCTTGTAAAATTAGCTCCATATTCTGAATGGAAAGTTATCCTTCACACTGACCTTATTTAATAAAGTTGGCACATGGGCGGATTTGGCCTTTTTTCTTTTGAACAAGGATTAAATTAGCCACCCATACATAAGTATCTGATTGGGTAAATGATATGGGCAACAACCATTTTGTCTAGTTCAACTCTAATAATAGCTTCTAAGGCTGGATTTATAGGTCTCTGCCTTCGTCTAACATGTGAACAATCATATTTGATAGGTATATAATGAGAAATGAGGCTAGGATTGAGACACTTTAAGTCAACATACGACCATGCAAAGATATCATAAACTTTTAAAAAAAGATTGACAAATTTATCGATTTCTTCTTGAGTACAAGATTTAGAAAGCATACAACATTTTAGGATGAACATCAGTTCCAATATTCACTTCTATAGTCCGATCAATAGTCTTATGAAGTGATTTGTTGGATGAAGGGATTTTAGCCGCGTCACCATTAATTTTAGATAACAATGGTATGTTTGATGCTTAAGAACAATTTACTTCAATTTTCCTTATTAGCCCAATATCAATTTCCTGATTAGCGATCACATTAACATTGATAGTAAAAGCAGATAGAACATAAATAATAAGTAGAAGACAAGACAAGATGACACAATATTTGGCGGATGCCAGGGAAAAGCTCTAATGTGGGGAAAAGCCTTTGATCAAATTATTCTTATTATTCTTCAATAGTTCAACAGAGAGAGAGAGAGAGAGAGAGAGAGAGAGAGAGAGAGAGAGTACACATATCAAAACAACTTGCCGAAAACAATCTTGTCAAAATTAGCAGTGAACAATAGTCAACTGCAGCCCTAACCAAAAAGTCAATGTTGGTCAAAGGGGCCCCAAAATGTCCTCGAAGCAGCTCGATCAGCAACAAACAAATTTGGCCTTCCAAGAGAGAAAGTCAACCCAAAATAGTCAAGTCAAACCCAGTCAATGCTATTGTAAAATTTGCGATCAAACCAGAAGTAAACGCTGAAGTCAACCTTGGTCAAATTGCTCCAAATGCCTCGAAATTTGTGCCAATCAATGTGGCCTTTTAAAATTAGATTTTCTGCCTGAAAATCACAGTCAAAGATGAAGGGTTGACCCTCAGTCAACACTGTCTAGAATTTTGAAATCTGACCTGTACGTTGACCTTGAAAACTTCGGCCTTCTGCCACATGTGCGAAGAGAAGAAGGCTGCTCCAAGTGTTGTACGAACCAATGAGGAGAGGATAGAGAAATATGTGATAAGTGAGTGATGTCCAAAATGAGGTAAGGGTCACTCTTATTTATACAATTTGCTGAGGGTGTGGAGACACATTTGTTGGGCTTCATGAGCCTACATTAGATTATGGCCGACCTTGACAATTTGCACGTGTGAAATAAATTCAAGTCACTCTTTTGCTCATCCAAAAAAGATGATCTTTAGATCAATCTTGCAACTCTCGAAAAGATGAATCCAATAAAAATATCATCTCCATCATATGGGTTGTTCAAGGTGGAGATTGGCCCTAGTTGCCAATTTTATCAGTCACTGAGCGAAAAGACATCTTCCAAGGGAACTAAACCTTTGGGATATTTGTTCTGATATAGATTAACGACTTTGGATGTTTCCTTGGTATCATTTGTGAGAAAATTCAAAACATCCTAGTCATCATGAAAGACTTACCGATATTATTCATTATTAGGGAGGTGGGGCATGTACAATGTTACTACAACACAATCAGGTTTGTTCATTTAATCAAAATATCTAGGCCTTGCAACATACATTTCTAGGTGGTCAACGATGACATTCATGCCTCAGTTTATGTGGGTAATATTAAAGCTCTTAAGTTCCGTGTTTACATCCAAAACAAGGGTTGTATAACACCTCATTAGTTTGTTTGAAGAAGTATAGATCCTTTTGATTAGATTGATAGTTAGTTCATAATCCCCAAAATAGAAAGATTTTAAATTCCAAGCAAGAAGGCATCATTTAACCCAAGTAACATAACTTCAAACTCTGCTATGTTATGCGTACATGCAAATGTAAACGATAAGAATAAGAATATGATTTTCCAAAGGAATTTTGTAGAAGAATAGAAGCCCCATTTCCCTCTTGTGTTGATGCCCCATCAAAGAACATATGCCAAATTAAATATCAATCAGGGGTAACATTTGCAATAATTTGGTGGTTGGTTTCCTCTTCATTGAAAATTGAATAAATTCCAGGGACCTCTTCGATATATTTGATTGATGGTTGGGTAAGATTTTCAATATAAGGAACTATCTTATCTTCCCTATATATGATTATATTCTTGGGACCTCTAGGAATGATGAGATGTGAACCATCCATGGAATAATAACCACCAGTGAACGATTTCCAGTCTCTACCAAGAATGATCGAGTAATTATGAACTGGCATATCAATAACTTAAACATTACAAGTCGTACAGATTTTAGGGTGATAACGCAATACTAATGTAAGATCCTTTATTTCTCCATTGGTGGTTTGTTTTTGTTTGTTGAAGGCTAACATATTTCTTGGAAGTTCATTCGAACAAGAAATGCCAAGTTCTTCCATGATAGTTTTGGACATAGCATTTGCACCAGAACCCTCATCTATCAGACAACAATGAGCTATCTTATCAAATATTTTCATAGAAACATAAAAGGGCATATTCGTAGGTTGTCTGGAATTTGTTACCACCTCAACTTTCGGATCTTGGGGAAGCTCACTGTCATCTTCCAATTCAATAATGGATATCAATGGAACAAGAAAGTTTTGTTATTTTTGAATAAAGTTTTTTATATTTGCAATCTACTCAGGGGTTTGAGCTAATCAAGAATTGTTGCATTAGCTTTGATTTTGGATAAATCTTCTATGATGTATTTTGATCTCGATGGATATTGGTGGCCACCCACCTATTCCACTTAGACCCCCACCATTGCTTCTTTCAGTTTTTCATGTTCCTTAATTGTAGCATAGTTTACTATTTTTGGCAAATTTTCAGGTTTTGAACTTTCAGAGTCGTTTTGAGGCCCTAAACCAAGTTTTTTGGGAAAACTAGGACCAACATGGGCTTTTGATCGATGTTGGTCACTCGAAAGTTGTAGTTCTTGGATATATCTTTCTAACGAGGTATTGTGCACGTCAAACAAAGATCGTATACCAAAGTTATGCCCCCGAGAAGTTGATGTGCCAATTTACCCAAATGAGGCCCATAGTTTGACACTTCATCGCCTAGGGTTATGTTTTTGGTTGTTTATGGTTTTTCCATGTTGTTCAATAATAGAAAGGCCCTTGAGCATCATTATAGCATAGTTCAGAGGCATGTAGTCGCTACATCTCTTCTCAGAGGTAAGCTACCATCGCCCGAGCTAGTTTATTTCCATTATGTTTGTAAGTTTATTTCAGGTATTTGATATTAATGAAATGGAGTATATTTTTTGCTGCATCTCTGCGTTCATGTTTATTTCTGTATTTTGTTGCGTTCCTGCATAAATCCGGATCAATGGTATCAGAGCAGTCTTCTCTTTCTCAATCCTTATTTTTGCATGTCCCCAGCGAGATCGAGGTATAAGGAATTATGATTCGATCTGGTTGAACCTTTGCAATATTAGCCTTACAAACCCTGACGATCTCCCATGGCAGAGGAAAAGAAAGATGAGGGAGCAGGATATCCTATCAAAATATTACTCGAGGAGGCCCTTGAGAAATAAAGGAACGCAAACGCCACTCCTTTTAAGGTACAAGTTAACTTTGACATTCCCATATTTGAAGGCCAAATAGATGTAGATGCCGTATATAGATGGTTGAATATATTAGAATGATATTTTTCAGTTAATGACTTTTCCAATTAGGAAAATATTACTTTTGCACTCCTCAAAGCTGCCCCCCATCTCAAGGATTGGTGGGAAACCTATTGCGAGCAAAAGGACGAGGGGGAATCCTCCTTTTTCTCAGCCGCACCCACTTGCAATTCTTTTTGAGATGCCATCAAGGAATAATACTATCTCGTGGGGAGCTATGAGGGCAAGTGCATACAATGGGTTACGTTGTAGCAACAAAGGGATCAAGATGTGTATGAGCTCATGAATCTGTTCCATACCCTGTGCACAAAGTTGGGTATCAAAGATTCAGAAAAACATTTGGTGCTTAAGTACACAATTGTCTGGACATATACATCAGGAGAAAATGGAGTTCTTCGACATCTCCTCACTTGATGCAACAAACTGGTATGTTGCTAAGATTGAGCAGCAATTCAAACAAAAGAAGCGAGACTTTGGATCTGCTAATCAGAAACAAGGGAAAGGCGCCCCCAAACTGCATGTCAAAGGACAAGGGCAAGCGCGACAGACCAAGACAACCCATCGAAGCCGCAAACGAAGAACAACACCATGAAGCCAAAGAAGGACACGAGAAAGTAGTGTGGGTTCCATAAGAGCTCCACTCACAACACTTTTGAATCAAATGCATGTTCCCACTATGAGTTAGAACCGGCAAGGGGATTGACCAAGGGAAGTAGATTATTGATGCAGAGTCTAGTGCCACCATTGTCACCCCTAAGATCCAGAAAGAACCCGGAAATCCAGAGTAGGGGGAGTGCCTCTTCCATTCCTAGATGTAGGTGAAGGGTTCCCTGCTGCAGTTCATTGTCGACAGCGGAGCCAAAAGAACCTCATGAGGTTGTGAAGCAGTTGGACTTGACGGTCATAGTACACCCACAACCATACACTATCAGGTGGCTTCACTAAGGATGGGATCTTCGCGTCAGCCAACAATGTCGCCTTCCCTACAACATTAAGCCCTTCAGGGATGAAGTATTATGTGATGTTGCTCCACTTGAAGTTTGTGATGTATTATTAGGCGAACAATACTTGTGGAAGCGACATGCTGTGTATGAGTCTCGGCCTCGCGTTGTTATTGTTACTTTGGGTAATAAGTTGTCCATGATATCAGAGGTAGCACCGCCTACCACCATATCTTTGATCATTGCGAAGTAATGCAGTAAGCTCATTTCCCAAACCGGAAAATTTGTTTTCATTATGATCTGCCCTCAGGGCAAGAAGAAGACTATGGGCACGATCTCTAGACAAGGCTCCTCCGCACGGCGACAACAAATGGAAAAGGTCATGGAGGAGTACGAGGATATCTTCACCTCACCTACAGGGGTGCCTCTGAACTATTAGGTCAAGCACTTCATCGATCTGATCCCAGGTGTGCCATTACCTAATGGACGAATCTATCAACGCTCTATTATGGAGAACGACAAAATCAAGATGCAGATTCAGTAGTTGCTGCAGAAATGTCATATTCGGCCAAGTTCATCACCTTGTGAGAGCCTGATTGTGTTGGTGCATAAGAAGGATGGACTTGGAGACTCTGTATTGACTATCGGGCGCTAAACAAGACCACTGTCCGGAATATATATCTGATCCCACAAATTGATGACTTTTTGGACCAACTCAAGGGGGAAAAATATTTCAGCGAGATTGACTTGAAGTTCAGGTATCACCAGGTACCAATCGAACCCTCTAATCTATGGAACAATGTTGTCAAAGCCAAGGAGGGCCTTTTTGAGTGGTTGGTCATGCCTTTCGGGTTGATGAATGCTCCCGTGACCTTCATGAGGTTAATGGATGACATCTTGCGACCATTCACTAACTCATTCGCGGTGGTGTATTTGGATGACATCCTGATCTTCAACCATAGTTGGGAAGAGAACCTCCACCACATTCGATAGGTCCTCCAAACACTGCAGCAACACAAGTTGTGTGCCAATTTGGAGAAATGCACTTTTGACATGACCCAGGTTCAATATCTGGGGTACATTATTGATGAGCAGGGGGTGCACGTGGGCCCAACCAAGATCTAAGTCATTCGAGATTGGTCAACTCCAACAACTCTAACAGAGCTCCATAACCTCTTGGGTCTTGCCAATTTCTACTGCATGTTTGTGTTGGGGTTCTCTCATATCACTTGGCCTTTGAGTCAAGTCACCAAATGAGGAGCGAAATCAAAATTATTTTGGTTTGAATCTCAATAGAAGGCATTCACAAAGTTGAAGCATCGCCTATGCTCTGAACCATTGCTCACATTACCAAAGTTGCAACAACCATTTGTGACTGAGACAAATGCTTCTGACTATGCTATTGGGGCAGTACTTACTTAGCAGGGGCATCCAATGACATATCACAGTGAGACAATTTTAGACACAGTCTGAAAGTATCCCACCTGTGACAAAGAGATGTATTCCATTGTGCAGGCCTGTCAACAATGTAAGCTTTACATTTTGGGGAAGGAAACGATCATCCACACAGATCATCGACCTCTACAGTTCATACAAACACAAGGGAAGTTGCAGAACGATCGTCATCAGAAATGGGCCACATACCTGCAACAATTCCATTTGAACATCAAGTGCAAGAAAAGAAGCACCAATAATGTTGCAGACTACCTCAGCCGATCGTCGATCATGGTGTTAACCACTTTGCTCGACTCTTATGGGCACGAGACTTTGGTTTTGATGCATCTCTACAAAAGTGATCCAAAATTTGGAAACACATACCAAATGCTCCTGGAGGGTAAGTAAGTTCCAAATTTTCACCTCTAGGATGCATTGTTATGCCACATGGGACACCTTTGTGTTCCTTCAAGCGAATGTGCCAAGATGATTTGGGAAGTGCACTATAGTCGGGTCGTTGGACATTTCGGGGAAGTGCACTATAGTCGGGTCGTTGGACATTTCGGGGTCAAGAAAACAGTGGAAGTATTGTAGAAGTATTTCTATAGGTCGAACCTTCGACATGATGTCAGGAAGTACATCAGTTCCTGCACTACCTACGCCATTTTGTTAAATTTGGCAACTAGGGCCAATCTCCACTTTGCACTGCTCATATGATGGAGATGATATTTTTGTTGGATTCCTCTTTCGGAGAGGTGCAAGATTGATCTAAAGATCATCTTGTTTGGATGACCAAAAGTTGGATTTTGAATTTATTTTCCACACGTGCAATTTGCCAAGGTCGACCATAATTGTAATGTAGGCTCACAAGCCCCAACTGATGTGTCACACACCCTCATTTATGGATATAAATAGGAGAGACTAAAACCTCATTTTGGACATCATCATCTCATAGATTCTCTCTCCTTCTGATTGGTTCATACAAGCCTTAGGAGACATTTTCTTTCCTCTGCACGTGTGAAAGAGAAGCTAGAAATTTTAGACTGTTCTAGGGTTTTTGTTGCAGCGTTGACCTTGGGTCAACTCACATCATTTGACTTCGATTTTTGGGACAGACTCTGATTTTGGGAGGTCGAATTTGGTGGCATAGAAATCGAGGAAATTTGAGCTGATTTGACTCCTGCGTTGACCACAACGTTGACTATAGATTTGACGGAAGTTTGACAGCAATGTTGACTAGGAAATTGAATTGGGCTAATAAGAAAGATTGAAGTAAATTGCTCGAAGCATAGAACATACCATTGTTAACTAAAATTAGCATGGTATTAGAGCTGAGGTGAAGACAAAGCCCAAGCACGAGTGAGAAGAGAAATCACTGAAAGTTGAATAGATAAGGACCATGGTCAATGGCTTCCTCATCATACTTCAAATTTGATGACAAGCTCAATGATAAGTCTGATTATCATGCTTGAAAATGTCCTTGGATCTGACATTGGAGGAAAATGATGTTATGGGTTATGTGCAGGGAAAGATCATTGAGCCTGCATCAAATGTACCGACTGCCACTAAAACAAAGTACAAGGAAGGGAAAAACAAGCTGAAGAAGATCATCAGGGATTCTATTCATAAGCACTTGGTTGCTTATATCTTCGAGTTGGGCACATCTAAGGAGATGTATGATAAGTTGGTTGGCATGTTTAAGGCTAGCAATGCTAATCAAATTATATTTTTGAAGAACAAGTTGAAGAACATCAAGATGGACATGGGAGGGTCCATCCAATCCTATTTCATGAGGCTCACCTAAATCAAGAATGTTCTCTTAGCTATTGGAGAGGTCATAACTGACCAAGAGCTCACTCTCATTGCTCTTGGAGGACTTCCTCGACCATGGTATGTATTTAATACCATTATTCGTAATAATAATATAATTTCTAATTTTGATGAATTGTAGATGAGATGCACTCAAGAGGAGACAAGGATGATGGAGAGAGGCTATCCCTCAAATGGAAATGGAAGTAAACCTACTTCCTTCACCACTCATGCAAAGAAGAGGAATAATGCTAGTCCGAAAAATCAAAATCAAGGAATAGCGAGTCCCAAGGGAAGGCATGGTAGATGTTATAATTGTAACAAGTTTGGTCACTATGCTAGAGAGTGCCCCAATAAAAGGGACTCTCCTCGAGATGACAACAACAACAACAACAACAACTTTAGGGGGAATGGAAATCAAAGGAACAATAGGTTCAAAGGAAAGAGGAAGGCTCCCTTTGATCGAAATGGAACTAAAAACTTTCAACCTTTCAAAAGGTCAAGGAATTCCAAGTATGATGAATCTAATATTGTTGATAACAAGAGAAATGAATATATTCTTAAACCTGCCCTCTTAGCTGCATCTCCTCCCAACACCTTGGATAACTAGTTGGTTGATAGTATTGCCTCAAGGCACTTCACTGGATATAAAGAGGACCTCTCTGATTTGATTGAAAAGATGCTAATTTGGAAATTATCCTTGGAGACAATGCCACCTATCCCTTGAAAGGGACAAGAACTGTGACCCTTCATCTAAATCAAGGGCAACTCCCTTGTTTGCAAGATGTGTTATATGTACATGACTTGAAGAAGAAACTAGTGTATATCTCCGTGATCGAAGATAAAGGATTCAAGGTGGCATTCATCGTTCGAAAGGTACACATTTGGACAAGGAACTTCAAAGAAGCATTCACTCTTGGTTTCAGGGTTGGTACACTCTATCAGGTCGGAGGAAGTCCATTGGGAGCCATGACATGTAACACAACTCTTCAATTCGAGCTATGGCATTGGAGGTTTGCACACCTTCATTATAAAGCCCTTCCCGAAACAAGGTGGTGACAATTATGCTTGATTTCAAAGATGAACATGAAGGTATATGTCAGGGTTGTGCCAAAGGAAAGCATACAAGGGGACCACTCCCCTCAAGTGGCACCAAGACTTATGATATTCTACAACTGATTCATTTTGATTTATCTGGTATGTTGCACGTAACATCCTTGGGAGGATGCTTATACTATGTCACTTTTATAGATGACTTATCCCGCAAGACTTAGATATACTTCTTGAAGAAAAAGGACGAAGTATTCAAATGGTTCCGTAACTTCAAGGCCTTGCTTGAAAATCAAGCAGGGAAGAAGATCAAAATTTTGAGGACCGATAATGGGATCAAATATGAGTCAAATGAATTCAATGACTATCGCAGGGAAGCTGGCATTAAGAGGGAGACAATACGTATACTCCTGAACAAAATGGTGTTGTCGAAAGGAAGAATAGAACCATTCTGGAAGTTGCTCGTGCCATGCTTTATCTCCAAGGTCTTCTGAATTTCCTATGGGGAGAAGCTGCCAACACCATTGTGTGTTCAAAATAGATGTCCACATTCAACATTGGACTCCAAAACTCCTGAAGAAGTCTTCTCTGATAAGAAACCTGATGTTTCTCATTTTATAATTTTTGGAAGTCCCCGATATTTTCATGTGTCGAAAGAAAATAGAAGAAATTGGATGCTTCTGGAAAGAAGGGAACATTTGTGGGCTACAATGAAACCTCGAAGGCATATAGAATCTATGTGCCTGGTCAAAGAGAAGTGGAGATATGTCATGATGTCACCTTCGACGAAGATTTTTCCCTCCGGAAGGTTAGAGATCTTCCTATCTCAAAGGAATACAAAGAAGAAGCAGGAAATCAGAAAGAACCAAAGGATGAACTGATGCTCGACGTTGAAGGTCTGATGGATCCTATAGATCCACCACCTTCAAATAAAATGAGACCCTCATGGCTTAGATACACTCTCAAAGATGTCGAGAGACATATTACTCCAAGAGGAACATTTCGTGAAAGTAAGAAGCCGAATAGGTACCAAGTGTACTTAGTAGCCATGAACACCGTCGTACAATTTGAGTCTGGAATGTTTGAAGAAGACGTGAAACAACAAGCCTGGAAGGATGCAATGAACGAGGAATGTGAGTCGATCATGAAAATTGATGTCTAGGATGTAGTCCCTAGACCAAAGGAAAAATCTGTTGTCACCTCGAAATGGCTCTACAAGATCAAGCATGGAGCCGATGGAAGTGCTAAAAAATACAAGGCAAGTTTTGTTGCCTGAGGCTTCTCTCAAAAGGATGGAATAGATTTTGATGAAATATTTCAACCTGTTGCCCGCTACACCATCATCCGTTCGATCATTTCCCTTGCTACATTGCAAGGATGGAGTCTACATCAAATGGATGTCAAGACTATCCCCTTTCATGGCTCAATCAAGAAAGAGGTCTATGTGTGTTATGCGGATTAATCCCTCTTGCAGACAAGAGTGATCTCCCTAGTATTCTAGGAATAGCTAGAAACAAACATCCATTTGTAAATCTTTTTCTCTAGATTATTTGCAATTCAAAATTATTATAAACAAAGAAAGAGGACATGCCCCTAACTTGAAATCCAACGTTCGATGCAATCTTTTATCCAGTCGCTCCAAAGAGGCTTCTCTAGTAAGTAGAACCTGCAATCAAAGACAGACAAAAGAATCAAAACACCTGCAACATATAATAATTAAGAAAAGCTAATCCAAGTTAGTGATCAAGGAGTCTAATTATTGATGTCATTCAACAAGCACAAGAACAACTCAATGAGAAAAATAGATCTATATGTATTATCTTGAATGAAAAGAGTAACTTTACAACCTGATGCCTTGATGTCGTATAAGTTTCTCTTGAAGTCTTGAACAATCGTTCCTCCTTTAATTTGACAAGCCTTCCTCTTTAAATACCAACATAGAGTTATGGACATAAGGGTGTGATCATTCTCATGCCAACAACAACTAGTGTAGAGAGTATGCACTCTTGGGAATTTCTTCAGCGATTACCATATACAAGCTACCCTTGAGACTGAAACATGAGCTCAATTTATAGGGAAATGGAGGTAGTTTTAGTTCCATGAAGAGGGGGATGGATTCATCTCATGAAGGGATTTGAGCTCCATGGACCAAGGGGTAAGCTCCATGAGTGGAGAGATAAAGCTCGAACTGATCGCGCCTCTAGAAGCTTCCAGTTGGGAGAATATTTGATCAATTGCGCTTTTAGAACTTACTTTTTCCTTTATTTGACTTTTTAGGAGGGTCCGCAAGTTTTAGAAGCAGAACGTGTGGGAGCTACCGCAGGCTATAGAACAAGTATTCGTGAACCTGCAGGAAAAGGCTAGAAAAGGTGCGGAGGTAGACTTTTAAGGGTTTTAATGAGTTTTTTTTTCCAATTCCAAGACTTGGTTTAGGAACATTAAGGTTTTTGACTTCTAAGGGAGTACAATATAGGTAGTGATAGACCTATATGGATAGTCAAATGTCATGGTGACAAAATAATGTGTAACAGATTGCCCCCTAAAGTGCGAAGTCTGAGGTTGTTCTAAAGAGTGGAGTGCTTTATCATTCCGAGGATTTGGATTGCGGACACACCGATCGAAAACCTGTAAAAACATTCAATGCAAGCATATATATCACATCGCTGAGGTAGGAATTCCCATACTCAGATCAAAACTAACTAAACGTTCTAGTACAAATATGATTTTAATATTACATCAAAAGTAGACACAGTATGGGCGCAGCCATCTGTCATAAGTAGTCTATTGTATCATGAATAATAAAACTCCTCGCACGCTGGATGGTGGAAACTGGATCCAGGGTCTTGATTCCCGCTTCCCGAACTAGTACGATTCTATCGATGCGATTGATTGTGTCGAAGTCAACATGGTAGAAACCACTTGATTACCAGTCAATGATGTGAACTGTTAACAAGTGTGAGAGAAACCACCAATAATGACAATGGTTCTCAAAGTACTCAATACAATCCACAATGTATGAATAAATGATTTTCAGTTGAACACTTCATAGAATCATTTGATCGAAGGTCAATGATGCAACCTATCATCGAAGGCGAGAAACCTGTCATTAAGGCATGCAGATCCCAAGGTACTGATAGGATTCTAGATCAACTTTCTAGATGATGAGCTATTGTCGATAGAAAGCGACCCGTCGCAGGAAAGCCCATGACACGAAACCAATAGATCAAGTTTTGAAGAAATAGTTGCAAGGATTGACTTAGGGATGGTCAACGCGAATGGAGACAAATGTTTGCAATGAATGGATTATTTGAACTGTCTCTTGAACACATAATGACATTGCAAATGGTTTGGCAATAATTGACCTAAAGCTAATACTCAGAAACTGGCTAAAGACTTTCATTATGGTTTGATTAACTGTTAGACAAAGGATTTCCCAACTTAGGTACAAGTGTGACAAAGTGTCGTGTTCAAAAGTTTCATACTGCATTTTAAAGAAGGGTGACAACTGGATTCTTTTTTTCTCTTTTTTTCCCACCATTACTGGCAAGTGCCTCTTTATTTTTGACAAGCTTAAGGAGGATAAAATTTGCTTGTTTGTATAAGCTCATTCTTCAGATGAGTCCATCTTAATATTAAAATAGAACCCTAAGAAGGAGTGGTCGGTCCTGTTTTTAATCGACAGGTCTTTTACTGTTAAGTTTTAACGAGTCCAACATAGGAGAAACTCGACGTTTTTTAGTTTTAGGGAGTTGGAAGAAAAACATAAGTAACCTCTATGGTTGTACTTTTTCGTAAGTTTAGTCTCTCAAGCCCAAAAAAGGATAAAATAATACATGAGAGCACTCTATTGACCATGATTAGTCAACGCGTACCTTTTTCGTAAATAGTCCATTTCAGTTTGGAAAATGGGTAAACTTATAATAAAGGGATGACTGTTCATTTCCTTTAACGAGTTCGAATAGTCAAGTACTCGGAAATCTTTTCATATTTAGAGTCTGAAAAGGGCTTAAAAGAGAACTCCAGGGTTTCGCTTTTTCATAATTTCAAAAGCTCGAAAAAGTGATAAAAGTATATTCATCATCAAAATAATTCTTTTCACCCAAAAAACCTGTATTGTGCACAAAAACTCAAAAGATTACACATACTTGTTTCCAAGAAGTAAAAATATAAAAAAATAGCCTTTTAAAGTGAAGAAATAATTAAAATATAATATTTTATTCATTCAAAAACTATAAAAGGGAGTTAAACAAAATCATTTTTACCTTTTGTCTTCAAAGTAGTGAATTGAGAGCTTTTGGGAAAAAAGTTTCGGAGCTAATATCGGGAGAATCGACAGTCCATTTCGTGAATCGTCAGAACTGGGTAATCCATATCATCTTTCTCTTCATTTCTATCCGTTTCATTTCTCTTTTTTAGCTTTAATTTCATTTATTGGGAGGAATTTGTGTTTTAAAATGCGCTCTCGGGGGTCCACAAGTCATGCAAGCACTACCTGCAGACCCTGATAATTTCCTATAAATAAAACTATCGAGCTATCGCGGTTTTTGTGTAGAGCCCGTGTGGACGTCCACGTTGTCTCCTCACAAAAACTGCGGAGGCGTCGTGACCTTT
This sequence comes from Pinus albicaulis, assembly GCA_034641835.2. Lineage (NCBI taxonomy): Eukaryota > Viridiplantae > Streptophyta > Pinopsida > Pinales > Pinaceae > Pinus > Pinus albicaulis. Next base: position 1,622,755,228 of record CM076582.1, read on the forward strand.
TCAAAATTCACAAATTCTCTTATAAATGATTCAAGTTTTACACTCCAATGGTTTCTAACTTTCAAAAGTGTTTATTTGTAGGCTATTTCACCATGTTAGAGTGCAGAGAACATGAGCATGATACTATAGACAATGAAGCCATGAATGATCCCGCAACAATGCGTGTGCTAAAAAATTGTGGTTTATATAAGTTTTGGGCGATCCAAGGTATGAAAGCACAAGTAGAGCTGATGACATGGCTAGTAAATACATGGGAAGTTCAAGATCAGTGCTTTATCATTGGTGACCATCGGCTCGAAATTGAGCTCGAGGATATCTATTTCCTCACTGGTTTGTCCCGGAGAGGAGAAAACATATCCTTGTTTGGGGATAGACATGGTGGCCTACCCGTTGCTGGCTAAAAACAACAATATTGCAGTGATGAGACAGATCCAAAGGATAATCGCATATTCATTAAAACTATCTTGCGATTAGATCTCAAAGTGATTGCATTTACAGTAACCAGATTGTGTGGGAGTGCAGCTCCACATGTAGCCACTAATTCTCAAATGCATACTGCAATAGAGTGTTTCAGAGGCACTATATTCAACTGGTGCGAAGGGGTATTGTCCATCATGAAGGGCTAGTGAACTAGAGCAAAGAACGCAAAGTTGAAAAACTTTGGTTATGACGCCATTTTGATTTCTTTTGCTTTAGAGAGAATCTCGCTTCTCGCCCCTCCGCTGATTCCAGTAGATCATGGGTAACCTCGGGAACCTCAGATGGTACGTTGGGTTGCATTAATGGCCTGCCATGGTGGCGATGGAAGTTCAGTGGTTCGGTTCACTCCGACATACTTCGTGGCTAATGAACCAAGTCTTCACAATCAAAGACTTCCCCTATGTAGGTATAGATTTCAGAGGTGATCCTGAAATGTCTTTGCCTCCAGGGGCACAATGGCATGAATCAAGTAAGAGAACTATTTTGATGTTTTTAATTTAATTTTTATCTGTCTTTTATCGTCCAATATTGATAACAATATTTAATTGCAGATGTCGGTCCATGACGACCAGCTACACTCCGCCGCTTTGATAGGCGGCAAGCAGAGCCTATAGAACCACCACAGGATTAGGCATCAGAGATCCTAGCCGATATGTAACACAACCTAGAGAGGTTAACCATAGACATTCTCGAGACAGGGACAAATGTCATTCCTCTCTGGCTTCAGAGACATATTACCGGTGTTTCAGCACCGTTTAGGAGATTCCTGCACAAGGTGGTGCGTGCCATAGTCTATTACCATGATCATCATCACGGATAGTGGATGATCATTGTGAATTGGCATGTTTTGTTTTTTGTATCAGTATCTATTAGATCATAAGTTTTTTGAACCTATGATCATAGGCGATGTAATATTTTGAAAACAAACCTATCTATGATATTACTACTTTCTCTGAGTATCTTGTTTAACATGTATTGAATGTTGTTTTGGTTTACTATTTAATGTTACAAATGTCTATTTAGAACACAATTAGTTAATACATCGACCAATGTGTTTAAATTTCTTGAAATATGTTGATATTCGATATAATCAAATTGTCGTTCCAAGAGACGAACCTTAAAAAATAATCTAATAACACTGGATTTTTAATTGCATATACTCTGTTTAAATGTAATACAATGAGTTTTGAATCCAACCTAATGATCAAACCTCGAATACCAAATGAAATTTCATCAGATAATAAGTCAATGACTGCGTTATATCTTGTAATATTATTCCTTGTTTGACCAAGGCTTACCCCATGCATGGAAACTAACTCATCGGTGGGTGAATAGATAACCTAGGCCGCGGAAGAAATATTTCGTGTACTACGATAGGCACCATCAGCAAAACCAATATACGTTTGAAGAGATGTCGACATCTGCAATATCAAGAGTAATCAAGATAAACATTGATAGTAGTAACAACAAACTTAGTCTAGGCACACTTATCTAATCTAAGACACACTATCTAACTAATGTACAAGTGAGATCTTCACACGAAAGTCAAACATAACATCTCTTAAGATAAATACCATTTATGGGCTTATCTAAAGAGACCCCGTCATAATCAGTCAATTCGTAGGCCCCTTTTGCAAGCACATGCTTGACAATGTTGGGACCATGCTACATCGGTTCGAATTTCCCAACACCTAGCTTATCGTTAACTTGATCGTATACTAAGAATAGATCACTTTCTGAAAAAATATGAGGGGTAACACTTTGATCATACTGAGCTTTCATACATTTCTTATGAGCTTTGGTAGCTAATGCAGTGGTGCACCGAGTTTCATCTAATTGTGCTAAGTACATAAAGCGTTTTTCCTCTTCAGAGGTAGCTGGTAGTAACTCAATGACTAATTGGAGTGACGATATTTCACATTCAATGGGTAACACAACTTATAAATTGTAGACCAGTTGAAAAGGAGTGAATCCTGTAGCAGTTTTTGCTGAGGTTCGGTATGCCCATAGTGCCGAAAAAAAATGGTATGCCAATTAGATTTGTGAATTCCGATAATCCGTTTAATCATGGTGGTTAATACCTTGTTGATGGCTTCAACTTGACCATAAGCCTACAGGTAATATGGAGTAGAGTTATCATGGCACAGACCAAGTTGATCAGAAAGTTAGGTCATCATTATATTTCAAAAATGACTCCCATGGTCTGTGATAATAGCTTAAGGCACACCGAAACGAGCAATCACATGATTGAATATGAACATAGCTGCAATTTTTCCATCTGTCGTGAATGTAGGCGTTGCCTCGACCCATTTGGTAAAGTGATCTACAACGAGAATAATATACCCATGCCTCTTGGCCGAGTGAGGTTACATGTAATGAAATCAATGCCCCATTTCGCAAAAGGACTGACAACAATGATTGGGTCAAGAGGAGTTGGAGGAGCACACACTTTCGATCAAAATTTGGTAGTTGTGGCATTTTTGGATCGCAGTAATACAATCTTTGAACAATGACGACAAAAAATAACTAGCACACAATATATTTTGGGTTGTGGCAAACCCATACATATGACCACCACACCCTCCAGAATGGCATTCATTCAAAACCCTTTCAGCTTCTTCGTGAGTTATACAACGTCGAAAAACAGAATCCGCACCACGACGATAAAGAGTGTCTCCAAAAATATTGTATTGCTGGGATTGATATCGGATTTTCGGCCGAGTTGAACATGAAAGCTCTGGGGGAAGGATGGAATTTGAAGATATATGATGATATCTCCATACCATGGATCTAATTTACTGATAAGAAACAAGTATTCAACTGTGATGGGATTCTCTACCATGGTTTCCATCTCAGTATTGGGAAAGTCACACATGAGTTCTGCAAACACCAATGATTTCTTTGATATAGATTTCTCGAATTCCAAATCAAAATCTTGCAGGATGACAATCCATTTAGAGTATTTTCCCCCGAGTAATTTTTTTGTCAAAATATACATCATCAAGTTGCAATTAGATATCATAGTTGTTTTACGTAACAGTATGTAGTGACAGAAAAGTTGGACAACTTCAACTGCTGCCAAGGCCAATTTCTCCACATGCAAATATTTAATTTCCGTCGGGTTAAGATTTCGACTTAGATAATGGATCACATGCTCATTGTGAGATTCATCCTCTTGAACTAAAACCATTCCAATGGTGGAATCAGAGGCAACTAAGTATAAAAAGTAGTCCTGGTGGTAATTGGGTGGATGCAATAATGGTGCATGGTTCAACGCGTGTTTTAATGAATCAAAAGATCGATAAAAAATATCATCCCAAATAAAAGGAGCACTTTGTTTCAAAAACTGGGTAAAACCTTTTGTTAACTCAGCATAGTTCAGGATAAACCTACGTAGAAAATTTGCTTTCCCTTGCAAACTTTGGAGTTGGCGAAGTGTGGGAGGAGGAGGTAAATTGATGATGGCCTCAACCTTCGAGGGGTCAACACGAATGTCGGCTTTCGAAACAATGAATCCTAGTAATTGTCCCAATTGCACGAAAAAAACACATTTGTGTAGGTTCAAACGAATCTTGTAATGCCTACATCTCATGAAAACACCTCGTAAGTGTGTAGGATGATCGTCCCTGTGTAAAGAGTGAGCAAGTAAATCATCCAGATAAGGCTGTACAATATGTTTGATATCATGAAAAGCGTAAGACATGGCCTTTTGGAAAATTGTACCAGCGTTATTTAATCGAAAGGTAATTTGCAATAAGAAAATGTCCCCCAAGGACATATAAACATTGTTTTCGGTTGATCAGCAAGGAGTATGTTTATTTGATTATATCTAGAAAATCTATCCATAAATGAAAATTTTAAATTTTTATTTCCGACACAATCATTGATAATTTGGTCGATATAGGGGGTAGGATAATTATCTTTTGGACATGCTTTATTAATATCCCTATAATCAACGCATACTCGTATAGTCACTTGTTTCTTGGTAACAAGGACTATATTAGATAGCCAATATGTCAATGGAATTGGATAAATAAATCCTGCTCGTAATAGCTTTTCAACTTCAGCTTTGATAGCAACATCTTTTCGCGGATGTATTGGACATAATCTTTGTCTAACAGGCTTGGCATCCGGGTATGTCTTAATTTCATGAATGACAACCTTTGGATCAATTATTGGCATGTCTTTGTAAGACCAGGCAAATATGTCTCAAAATTCTTGAAATAGGGCTTTGTATGTATTAATCTCTTCAATCGTACAAGAAGCGCCTATATGAATGTTTTCAATAATTTCAGGTTTAACTGATATGTCGATAGGAATAGTTGTAGAATTGTTTCCCAAATTAATCTCAGAATCTGAATTTGTAATCGATATGGGATTTTGTGGTTCCTCGACATAATCAATCGTAAAAATATACAAAAAATCATTTTCAAACATATCAATTTCAGGAAAAATGAAGATCTATGATGTAGATCATCCTAGGGCAATTCATCCAAAGACAAAAAATCTCGAATACTTTCATCAGTGTGAAACACTTGTTGCAAAAGGATCGGAAAGTGATGTCAAGGTTGAGCTTGATTGTGAAGAAGATTATTCAGTGATCACATTCATTTGATCAATAGTAGTTGAAAGTGTCACAGAAAATGACTGTACTGCCACATATGCCATTTCAAAAGGACTCAAAGGCATCTTGCCATTGAAAGAGTCTAGTTCTGATTCTAAAGGCACTACCCAAGTGTCATTGATTGGTATAGTGCTTGATGAAATAATATTGATGTTGGCAATGGTACACGGTACGTTGGGTGGAGGCATAGAGAAAGTTCCCATCAGAGCAGAGTCCTTTATTAAACCTACACCAATATCTTCATATGGGATAGTTGATTTTCCAACATGTTGGATACTATCTATAGAAGCAGGGTCGGACGAATAATATGACAACTAATCGATTTTCATAATCTTTCCTTTATGAGGAAACATGATTAACCGAAAGACGGATGAAACGACAACAGTCATGGCATAAGACCAACTACGATTAACAATTTTGCCTTCTACTTCTATAGGTAGATCCTGGAGTATTCCGTATGGATGAAATCCTCTTCCATCAAAATCTTTAAGGATTGTCGGTGATTGGTTGAGTGTTGGAGAACCAAGAGTTTTCCAACAGTTTTAACGAAATTATGTACGTGGATTCCCCCTCATCAATTACAATAAAAAAAACTCTTATGTTTTTGTATAATACTAGAATCTGAAAAGCCATTTTCTGATGAGGGAGTCTCAGTGTAAAATTTTCTAGATCAAAGACCATGAGGTTAGAATCCTGAGGATCGATAGCTCCAATAGATGATAAGAGTATTTTCTTTTGTGCTGGACATGATTGTATCACTTCTAAGGCCGACATTACTGAAGGGGATATCACCAAGTCTTCAACAATGTTGTAATTCTGAGTAGCTCTAGCATGTGGATTAAAAGCTGATTTCTAAAGTACACCTTTAGTAGACGGTTTAATCACTAGATCAAGATTAGGTTTCTCGATGTGAAGCGGATTGGAAACCGAAGGAGATACAACTGGTGTGACTATGATTTTGTCTCTTTACCAATTACATGATTTTTACTTCCATAATCTTGCAATCGCGTCGCAACCATAACCTCATACATCATTAAAATATCTACCGATGAATTTGAAGAAGATCCTATCATTTTGCTATCTTGAGTAGGAAAAGGATCATTCAAGACAACGACTGTGGGTGAACCTTTGACGAATTTAGAGACTTGAGACCGATGTGGGCACTCTTTGGTAAAGTGATCCTCATCATAGATAAAATAAGGATAACGAGGTTTCCGCTTATCATCAGCCGGTTCATTTTTTTCGGTTTTCTCTTTAGGAGATGTAGTTTTCTTGTTTTTATTCTTTCCTTTCTTCTTATTACTGGTTTTATATTTAGCTGTAGATGAGTCTACAACATGAATGTCTGCAGAAGTTTCAAGGGAAGAATCTCCTTTCGGTGAATCTGGTAAAGTTATGATAGGAGAAGTAGTTTTGGAGGACTTCTTCTTACTCTTATTAATGCTAATTAAACCAATTACACCGTCTGCAGCATGAGAACCTGAAGGAGTTGCAGTTATTTGAACAGGACGTGGTAAGTCAGGAATTTTTTCGTATAAAGTACCAGACTGTGTATATACAAGGTCTAAGTACTGAGCTTGAGAAATGAGTTGTTCTTCCGTAACAACCCCTCCCTTAGCCACATCTTTAGTGATATTTAGAAGCAATGATTTGATAAACCATTCTACTAAAATTTGATCTGGAATAAAAACCTTCACTAAACGTCTTCTACGTCTCCATTCATGTATGTGATCTGAAATGTACATAGACGTAGATTGTTTTAATGAAGTTAAGAGTTTTGTGCCATTGTCGTATCAGATTGGCAACTGAAAGTGTGTTAATAAAGCTGTTGCTAACACGTTGAAATTATTGAATAACCCACGTGGTAGTTCAATATACCATTTTGCAGCTAAGCTTATTAGTGTTCTCTGAAACAGTTTTAATCGAATGGAATCATCGATTAAAGAGTTGGATGCGCACTAGAGGTGGTAAGTCATGACATGGTTTGAGGGGTCTTCTCCTGATTTACCTTCGAACTTAGGAATATCTTTAGGCAACTTATTCAACATTGGTGGCCAATACGGAAGATAATAAATCAGATCGTTCGTTAGGCGCAAAAAATTGGGTAAATTCAAAGTTACTATGAATGGTAACTGACGGTTAGGGTTCGGTTGAGAAAATTGATGACCTTGTGGAACTATACCAGTACCAGGAGGGGAATATCCAAGATAACCTGGAATAGTCTGTGCATTTGGGATTGGAATGCCTCTCGGATAACCAAGATTGGTCAAACCATACTGAGGTTGCGCTGGTATCTGATAAGTGTAACCAGGGTACGATTGATGTTGGTACACTGGATTCTGTGCTACAGGTCCATATTGATACTTCCATTGATATGGTTGATAAACAAACTGAGGTTGGCTTGTTACAATTTTACTTGTACCAGGTTGTCTCGCAGACATCTGAACAGTAGTCTGAATTGTGGGTCTAGGTTGTTGTGCAGTGATTTGAGGGGTTGTAGAAATAGGCGTTGTAGAAATTCCAGGGATAGGTGTGGTAGGTTGAACAGAAGTTGGTGCAGTAGTTTGAGGTGGTGTTCTAGGTGTACTCAGACTAGGCTGCTGAACATTATTAGGTGCAGATACCTATGGTATAACTTGAAGCATAGGTTGGACAGGTTGCTGGATTTGACTGTAACCAATTGGCTGACCAGGTTGATTATAAGGTATTTGCACGTTAGGTTGAAAATTCTATTGATTCAAAGATGGATTCCACACCGTGTTTACTCCAGGATATGGAGCTCCAATTGAAGATTGTGTTGTATAAGATGGACCATAACTAGGTTGATAATTTAGAACATAAGCTTGATAGATGGCTGGATAATTTCCACTAAAAGATTGACCTCCCTGAAACAATTGTTGTTCCTGATAAAACTGCGGCCCTAAAGGAGGCGATGTCCTTGGAAAGGTTGTGGACCCTAAATAGAGTACTGCCCTTGGGGTTGATATTGTCCTTGAGGTATGTACTTTCCTTGAGGTATGTACTCTCCTTGAGGTGTGTATTGTCCGTGAGGTATGTACTGTCCTTGAGGTTGCCCCCCAGGTGGTGAATTACTACCTTGAGGATGCCCCCCAGGCAGTAAATTACTACTTCGAGGGTCAGGGTTAGGAATGTTTCTAGACATCATGTAAATTTGTTCCGCGTTCAAATTTTCGGTATGTGATTCATTTGGACCAGGTGATTGTATAAGTTTTTCGGGAGAGGGAGTTGCTCCTGAGAAAGTACCAGAAAGCGACTGGTACCCCAGAGGAACAGACGGACCACCATACAAATATGATTCTAGCAATGCAGAAAACATGGATGACTCACCCGACATGTTGAATGAAGGTTTGTAATTACCTCATGGTATGACATAAAAATGAATTCGGGGTGGCGAATAGTTTAGACCATAATTGTGTAGAAAGTCGATTAACTGCGAATACCAAGGATCTTGTTTTAAAGGGCTATAATAGTAAATCGATTCACTTGGCCTAAGATCTAAAGATTTCTGATGTGAAGGAAGAATAACTTCTTCTTCTGTGTCCGTAATTCTTCAATGCTAATGAGGCCAGGAGGAAGGTTCTCAGTGATGCGAAACGTCACTCTCGATGAATGAGGATGACCAGGGGTTGGAGCAATGAACTCTAAAGCAGGCTCAGATGTAGTAGGTTCAGTTTCTGGTTCAAAAATTTCAGGCTCAGTAGATGATAATTCACTAATTGTAGAAGCAAGTTCAATTATTTCAGAAATTGATATTTTCATTTGAGAACTTTTTGTTGTTTGAGGTTGATCTACTTCGTAATCAGGATGTATAATTATTGATGTTTCTTCTTGTTCAGTTGATCTAGTCCATGATGGTTGTCCTTTCTCAGATTCAAGCTTTTCTAACTGGCTTGGTGTGTACTCTGGGGGTTTCCGCTGCATTCTACATGATTTTCTTGGTAATTCAGCCACGATTAAAATTTTAACACACGAAATCAAAGAAAATTTCAACAAAATATCCTAAAGTCTATAAGGAAACAAACAAATTGATCACACGCTTACAAAATATAAGAGAGAAATCCACACACAAACAAGTATGTTCCCACACTAAAAACACTAGTTGGTGATGAAATCGAATGTCGCAGAATTTTAATGTGGAAATGGCCGTTGGAAAAGTTACCCCGACAACCTACTTAATGAAACAGTCTGGTGCAAGTCTCTCCACTTATGCCATCTCGAAGTGAAGAGTACCCTGCGGAAAGTAAAAGTGAGTCTGTTAGGTCCCTGTAATTTGTCAGATTGGCAAGAACAAATGAACAAGGGTAACATCAAACCAACTTTGGAGTCCTAGGACCTAGCCTTCCTGGACTTAGAGAGGGCTCTCTCTATATTTGTATAAAACATATGACTTGATTGATTTAGGATGCTGATTTTAGGCTAGTTAAAGTGATAGGGTTGTTTGTTTTGTTTTGTTTGGTTGGGTTTCTTTTTAAGTAGAACAAAAAGAGTAAGAGAAATTCAAACCATTGCATTATGGGGCCTGTGAAAGGATTGAAAAGTACAAAAATAAATCAAGGGTGTTTCATAAGGCAAGTTAACAAAGACAAATGGATCTTAATAGCTTCTGTGGGTGTGAAATGAACATTAAGTTGTGATTTTAATAGGTTTAAAGGGCAATTAAGAATCCTTTAACATATACTAGAACAAGAAGAGTCTTTAAGATCACTATGCTTAAGAAAGAACCAAAGGACAGGGCACACCATAAACTTCTTTGGCCTAGTTTTATCAAGTAAACTTTGAGACAACAATCCAGCAAACCCTATAGAGTAGGGAACTCCTAAATTCTTCAATCAGACTTTAAAATACCTTAAAAGTGACTATTCAAGATGGACCAAAGGACAGGGCAAACCATAAACTTCTTTAGCCAAACCCTAATAAGTAAACTTCAAAGAAAGGCCGTAAAAACAATGTTTCAAGCTACACCAAAGGACATGGTATACCATAAAATTCTTCGGTTTGACTCTTATTAAATCATTTTTAAGACAACAAGCTAGGTGGAATCAGAAAGCAATCAAGAATTCTCCAATCAGACCTAGCAGAGGAAAACATTAAGATAAAGAAAACAGACAGACTTAGGGTGCCAAGACAGTATATCCTAACCTAAATTTTCTGTTCTTTTATCAGAGAAAGGATGAACAATATGGAAAACATAAGGAAACAAATGTAAGATCAGAACAACATCACCATTTAAACAAGTTCATGAATCCTGTGAATATGCTTGCTTCATTGATATTCAGTCCAAAATAGTTACAAAGCTCCAAAGCCAAATTTCTTTCACAACTCAAAGTCTATGAGGCATTCAGCTCAACAATCAACCAACAACAGTTATGAAGCATACATGCAGTATTTATCTGCAAAATAAGGAGGTGAACCCTAGCTAGGGTTTCAAATGTCATTTATTACATAGTTAATGTATTTTGACCTTTGAGACCATGCAAGGCCCAAGGAAAAATATCTAAAACTCATTAATTGCAATGATAACTTCTAACATAAATATTGAGCTAATTTGGAAAAGGTTTAACTTCAAGGCTCCAAAATATATTTTGCAATAACTCCTGGTAAGGGCATAACCCCAAGGTATAGGGGCGCAGCGCTAGTGCAAACGCACATCGCCAAGACTGAGAAAATGACTTGTTTTTTAGCTAAGTTTTGGAGGCCTTCCTAGTGTCCAAATGAGCTCCATAATGGCTTATTGAAAAGTTCTCCGAGTCTATTTTCCAAATATACTTCCACTTTTCAGAATGGTGCCCATTTGCATTGTAAAAACCCACTTTTCCCAAGGCTACTAAACGCGCAGTGCCAGTGCCAAAAAGAGGTCAGAAAGGTGATGTTTTGGTAGTTTTTGGCCTTTTTGAGGGACCGGTTTCGCTCCAAATGTTCTAAAATTTTCTGAGGTTGATGTACTTGGCATGAGGAACATGAAAATGTTGACTTTTTTGCATTTGAGTGCCCTAGAAAAGAGCACAGCGCCAGTGGCGCTGTGCGTTTGGCCTAATTTTCTGCAAGCCAAATTGTCAAAGACTCAAAATTTGCACCAAAGTTCCAAAATTGGATTTTTCTTCGCTGATTTTTATTTGATCACATTCTTTGCCCTACAAAGATTAGCTTGAAGTTCACTAATATTGGCATCCTTGCTTTTGATCAACATATTGGTGATCCTCTTCTCATCCTCATCCTCATCCTCAAGGTCAATTAGCTGAAACTCTTGCTCAGTTTCACGTTTATCCTCCTCTTCAATAATGACACGATCTGTAATCTTTTCCTTGCCTTTATCAACGTGTTTTGCTGATGAAGAAGGCTGGGCACCTTTCACCTCAAGTGAAGCAAACACTTGCCTATGGCCTCTCTGATATGTGAAATAAAATGGCTCAATGTCAATCATTTTGGTGCCAGCTATTTCAATGTTCCTTTCCATGCTTGATGCTCCAATGTCATGAGATGAGGGTGAAGGATTGTGGAAAGGTGATGAGGAAGGATCATCATGAGGTGAATGTATGTGAGTGGAGGGTGATGTATGAACAACAGGATGTGATGGAGGATTGGATATGGGAGGATGAGAAGATGAAGGAATATCTTGCTGATGATGGCCAGGTGGAGTAGTAAAAACCTCATTGGCAATGAAGGTTTCCCATGGAATGTTTTTCTTTTGTAGATGATGCATGACCACCATCTTGATGAGTGAATGATGGAATAGGCTTTGCATTTTCTGATTGTAATCTCTCTTTTGCAAAATGTAAGCCATTTTTTCAATGCTACAGAAAAGATAATATGGTATATGCAACATCCTAACCCTAGTGAAATTCATAAGAAGACGGATGTGGTAAGAGTAGAGGCGGGAAAACCTTCCCTCACAAGTGAAATACTTCATTATTATCCTCATCATGGGTGCATATCTATCAAGAAGATGAGAAAAAGGGAAGATGGACTTGTGATGATCTTTATACCTAGGTTTAAGGTATGGTTCAAAATAACTCATGTCCAGGGTTCGCTTGTTTGAACCACTTTTCTCCCACACTTGGTATCCCTGTAGCAGCTGCAATGGCATCAATGGACATCTCAAATGTAACCCTAGCAATATTGACCTGCTTGTCATGTAGGTTAATGATGAATAGTCGTGTTAGCTCTGGGTGATTATGGACTTGCTGCACCTTCTCACAAAACTCAAAGTAGCGTACATGTTTGAAGCAGGAAACAATAAGAGGAGATGCCACGAGTTCCCTTGTATTGAGGGGTTCAAATATGTTTATCTTCCCTCCCTTGTGATCACGTCTCCTTGGAATTTGCGCCTCACCACCACTGCCATGACTTTCTTCCTCTGAGATTTTTAAACTTTGTTTTGTGAAACCCTAGAGTGTAGGTGAAATGAATGAGGGGAAGGAGATGAGATGGCAGATTTGAAAAAATGTAGGGAATGAGTGTGAAATGGGCAAACTATATGAATGAAACCCTCAAGAAATGTAATGACCCCTACTTATGACTGATTTTCTTTAAAGAGGATGAAGTAATGGTAAAACAATGATTTCAAGCTTAAAATTAGGGTTTTATTAGGGTTATCTTTCCATTGAATTAAATGATGACCAAAATAGCTTTGAAAATGGGTTATGGTATGTACTTACCACTTATCAATGCTTTGGAGAACCTTGCCAAAGATTTGAAGGCAATTTGAAGTGATTTGGGTCGTTGGAAGACTTAGAAACCCTTCTTGTCTAAGCGCGCATTGCCAATGGCCGAGGGCGCAACACTAAGCCAAGCGCGCATCACTAGTGTCTGAGCACGCAACGCCTTGGAAAATTAGCACAGGGTGCTTTCTGGCAAGGACACAATGCCAATTCCCAGGCGCGCAACACCTTCAGAAAACATGTGGAGGAAAACCAGCAAGGGCGCAGTACCAACTCCCAGGCGCGCAACGCCAAGAAAATTTGCCCAAATTCTCTCAAAAATCCCGCAAACTCTTCCTTGCTGAATGCTCTTGATCTTTTGAAAGGTAAAAATGGTTCTCTTGAAGTGTGAAATGGGCTTTTATAGGCTTATGGATTTAATTTAACTTTTAAAACCCACTTTCTAATGTTTGAAACCCCTTTTCCTTTTCTCACTAATATTCTTTTACACCTTTTTGTTTGGAGGTTGTTGAAGTCATTGAATTGGCTTTTCTCTTGCTCTTTGAGGCATGACAAGTTCATTTTGACAACTTTGATTTTAAACACAGATTAGCATCTTCAAAATCTTCTTTAGTTTCCACCATAAAGTTCAACTCATCTTTTCCACCTTCTCTGGCCACTTTTTAAAAACCCTAGGTGTCTGCAGTTCTTTACAACAATCATTAGTGTTGTCTTCTAAGTTCTCTATATCTCTTTCAGATTCATTCATTTCTGTTCAGTTCACCTTACCTTTTTCCATATTCTATCAATATTTTCTGATAGACTTTCTTCATGTTTGGCCTTGTGTGCTTCCTCCATGTCATTTTCCTGCAAGTAATTTACTATTTGGCACTCAAATGGACTAACCAGTTCATAACCCTAGTCATCTACAAGATCAGGTTTTTCCCTTTCCTTTGCTGTACATTGTTTTCATTCAGGAGTAGACAGTCTACATCACCATTACCTTATGCTGATAAATCTTCCAACACTTTTGCAGAAGTGCTAAACTTTTTCCATTTTTCTCACTTACAGGTTCTGATCTGAGGAGGTAATCTTCCTTGGAAATTTTAGGTCCTTCTTGAATGACCATGTCTTGAAATTCTATTACATCTGAGCCAGATTCTAGCAAAGGAAAAGTAGTATCTAAAACATCCAAGGATGACCTTGAAAAAATGTAAAACCCTAATGACCTAATGTGAGTGTCCTTTGACCCTATTTTGACTTAAATTTGACTTGGAGATTTTCAAGTGAAAACAGAGTATTGTTATAGGTTATTATGCCCAAAGGGACATGGGAATGAGTGAGAAACAGGAAAAATTAGAGGGAGGCTAGAGTTTATTGACAGAGGAAAATTGGGAAATGAGGTTTTAGGTAGGAAAGAAGGATGAAAATGAGAGGTATAGGCCCAAAATGAGTCTCTTAAGAGAAACAAGGTGACTTTGAGATGGCAAACCGATAGATAGGGAAATTTTTTTATGAAGATAACGAAGGAAATAAGATTTATGAAAATCAAGATATTCAAGAAATATTGTTTTCAGAAAGCTATAACCATTCTATAGTCATCTAAAGATAGTGAAAAATACTGATGACTAACAGTGGCTCCACTTGGGGAGGGCAACTCCTTACAGGAGGTGTCAAGAACATCAGAGTTCAGATCTCTTTAATTTATGAATCAGTGCCTTGTTTGGGCTTGGCAGATTTCCTCCTTCTTCAACTGTTGATTTACTCTTGTTCTTTGAAGTTGTGATCTTACAATCTGAAAAACATGATTGCCTCAACATCAATTCTACCCAACCATCATACTTTTCCTAACATTTTATTTTCATTTGGGTGCATTTGGATTGGAAAACCCTGAACATAAGCTTTCTTTTGAAAGCACAAACTATCTACTTCTACCCTTATATCATCAAAAGGCTTAGATTAGACTGATGAACTATTTTATTCTCTACCTAATCTATTTATCTGTCAATATTAAACAATTTGACATATTTTCATTCTCTAATCTACTAACATAAAAATTTAAAACATGACCAAATCAAGGTTAAGTAGTTTGATTTGTCATGAGCTGTGGCATTTTGGACAAATTGCACACAGATTTTATTTTTGCACAAGTAAAACTAGAAACTTGAGGGCTATAATTTGGATCTTGTCACTCATCCCTCTCTTTTCTCTTTGGCTCAGATTTGAGCTTTGGGAACCAGTATATTTTCCTAACCTAGTCTACCGATAAGCCAAGTTTAAAGTATTTGGAAATTTTTCATTTTATATCTTATCACCAGGAATTTAAAACATTTTAATCATGGTTATGCTCTATGGCTGAATAAGACTTTCCTTTCTCAAAAGTAGTGGCATTTGGACTTGTACAATTTCAGAAACATTCTTTTTTGGTATGGGGCTTTACCCCTTCTTTTTATCCGCCCTATTTTCTTCTTTTCTTTGTTTTCATGTTTCAATTTTTTGATATTTTATTCAAGCAATGTTATCTACAATGAATAAAACTTTAAACTAAAAACTTCAACAAAAATAGTGCTTGAGCATCTTGCCAGTGACATGACCTACAAATAACTCTGTTCCATCCATTTCTTGTAGAAAGAATGCATTGTTACCTCTTTCTGAATGGATGATGTATGGATCTTTCCACAGATTTTCATTTTTTCCATGCTTGCCTTTGTCCTTTCTTCTTGAATCCCACTTCAGCACTTTGTCTCCAATCTGGAAATTATTGGCTTTAGTTCTCTTGTTGTTGGTGAAGAAACAGGTCTCGCAGGCAAGACCCAGGTTCAGAGGTTGGGGCCAACAAGGGTATCCACTGTAGTCTAGAACCACGCCGGCATTGTCACCCTACTCCGGAGAGCAGAGAGTCTCATCCAAGGTGTGCCGCGATCGCATGCAGAAGGGGAATAGATCAATAGTGATGGAGGTATCCGCAACTCATGATTAATATAGAATTGATTGCATCAACATCATTATATACGCAAGAACATTCAAAAGATTGAACATGTATTAAACAAATAAAATTTTAAGACATCACAGACATCATGCATGCATGTAACTCATAGAATAAGACAACAACCTGCAAGTATATTGATAATCTTCAACCAAATCCATAGTTACATCAATTCCACAGCAAGAGTTATCTCCTGTTCACTCGCAACCTCGATAGCTCTGCTACTCACCGTAGTTGCGACCTGGTTGCGACTGCCATGTGTCGTTCCGCAACCCAAAAATCTGTTCTTTATTCAAAATTCAAAATATTCAAAACAAGTATTCAAAACAAGGGCCCCAACAGGCCCCGACCATAGTTTCTTGACTCGTCCCGAGTCAATCACAAATTACTGTCTCTATCTCCATCGCCTTCCTGGACCCCGTGCCCTGTTCTTGCTGTGCGCCTTCAACTTGTTGTCTAAACAAGGGCCCCAACTCCGGGACTTTGTTGAATGTTGTAGCCTTAAGCTCATTGAAGGTCGTCACAGCTTTCTGCCACCCCTGTAGCAATGAATCTATCTCTGCGGCATGTTGTGGCCAGCAACAACCCCCCTTCTTATTTAATATTAGTAATAATACTAAATAAGTGGGGACCCTTAGTCAAAAAATCCAAAAAAAATAAATTAATTAGTATTTATTTCCTTTCTCAAATAAAACTTACTATCATAACTTAGGGAAATTCCTTTGAAAATATTTAAAATAAACCTAAGTTTATGATACCTCAAAACATAATTTTTCTTTGAAGAAAAATACCGCATCCATCGCAAAAAGTGGATATCCTTTGTAAAAACAAAATCTTTTAAAATTGCGATAGCGCGATCCCAAAAAACTATACATTAAAGTATTGATCGCAAACCACATATCGTAGAAAAGTTGTTTGATAAGTTATATTTTGTGAAATTTCGATTTCACGATTTTGCGATATTGCGATTTT